>VXAB01003956.1:0-186338 GCA_013399175.1 Odontophorus gujanensis
GAGAGGAGAGGAGAGAAAAAAGATTAAGGATTAAAAATGAAAAGAATAGGAAGGAAAAAAAGGAGGGGGGGAGGAATAAAAAATGGGAGGAAAAAAAGATTAATTTTTTAGATTTGTTGTGGGAATAACTATTTTTGTTTTTGAATCGGAGGGTTTCAGTGGAACATTTAATCCAGCACTTAATATTTTTTCCTTAAACAAAAAGTAGAACATACACGTTCAAGTAATAATGAAAAAGGGACAATGTATATTTAGTTGGAGTTTGTGTAGTTCAATTCTGAAGCATGGTATTTATATGAGGATTGTTCTGTAAGTGGGGTGAGGAGGAAGGGTACAGTTCAGGTTATAGACAAAATATCTCATTGTGCTGTGATCTCTTGCTGCTGGATTCAGCAAAAGATTCTCTGCATTATAAATAAGTTCCTATGTTGCAGTACTGTTTGAAGCAAGACATAGTCCATAGACAGTCTCCCCAAATATCACCTTGTTCGTTTAGTTGCATATGTGGGGTTCAAAGTGTGAATAAATGCTTTCCCTCGATGGACATGCTTTCTCAAAAGCCACAGCCAAGACAACAATGCAATTGTTATGGTTGTCTTTAAAGTAGGTTGATTCTGCTCTAACAAAAGCAACAACAAAAGCAACAAAGCCACAGTGTCTCTGGCAGTTCAGTTAACTCTTTTCTCCTTAGTAACACACCTGTCTTGAATATTTATGTTATTTATACGTCAACAAATCCTTCAGGAGTCAGCACTGTATCAATGTGCATTGCATAGTTCCTTTCTCTTTATGCATTTTCATTGGTGCAGCCAAAAAAATCTGTACTAAGTTCCACAATATGGACAATTGTTTATTGGTTTTAAAATTAGTCCGTTTGGTTTCTGTTAGCAAGTGAATATTACACTGGTTAATTATTTTCTTGAACCTTTCCAAGCTCAAAAACTTGACTTGTCCCAGCACTGAACAAATATATATATATATATAACATTCACATTCCAACATCTTGCACTATTTGGCCCCTATGTTGTAGCTTTAGCTTTACAGAGATATGAGAAGATAATATAGGTGACAAATACATTTAACAGGATACTCCTTCATTCATGATATGTTAATGCTTATGTAAGAATTTAGCATCCAGCTCAGAAATTTACACTCAGATTTTTGCAGGGTCCAAAGTCAAGTGATCTTCAGGGTAAACCAGTAAAGCAGATCAATGATCCAGTTACAGCAGATAAGAATGAAACATTCTAAGCATAAATGCATTCCTGGAAAAATACAGGCTCAGGTTAACCAAGACATTCTCAGAAAGTGAGTTTTTCCATTTAAATCTTTCTTCTTGTCAACATATTCCTGTGCCTGTTTCCAAAAAAAAGTCCGCTTTTGTGATTTGTCATGAACTTTACTTCAAAACTCAGAATGAATAAGGTGTCAGTAAATGGTTGCTACTTGTTCTCATCTTTTAAACTTGTATTTTTTGGTTCACTGGTATACTTGAAGAGGGGAAAAAAAACAACCCAACCCACTCAACTTCAACATCTTCTCTATTTAGAAGAATTAAAAAGAGGCTGAAAATCAACTATTCCTTTACCCCTGCTTCAAAATCCCCATGCAGCAGTGCCCACACTCCATTGCTTTGCCAACCTCGCCCATGTCAGTGTGACAGCCTGGCATCAGTTCCTTGTTGGAGTCAGGACCCTTGCTTCCAGGCATGCTGATAGCTTAAAACAAGCACAAAGCTGCTGACAAGAGGTGTTACCAGCCCACCTGCTTGAGAGGACTCACTGCAGAAGCCAACGTGAAGAGCAGAAAAGCACCCTCTACATCAGGGAGCTTTGTGTGGCACAACCATTGTCTTTTAAGGTCTTCCACTCTTTTTCCCCTTCTTTTCCCATGGATCCTTGAACCCTCTATTGCATGAATCTTTTCAAATAACCATCAGAGCTGGTACAACATAGAATCCTTAGAGTTGGAAGGGATCCTCAAAGGTTATCTAGTACAACTCCCCTGCCATGAACAGAGACATGCATAGCTAGATCAGAGTGCTTGGGGCCTGATCCAGTCTGGCCTTGGGTGCTTCCAGAGATGGGGCATCAGCCAAATCTCCGGGCAGCCTGTGCCCACTATCCTCTCTGTAAAAGCCTTTTCTTTATGTCCAACCAAAATCTACCCCCTCTGAGCTGAAGCTGTTTCCCCATGCTCTAACAACAGACCCTGCTGAAGAGTCTGCCCCCTTCTTGCCTGCAGCTCCCCTTTAGATATTGAACGGCCGCTATCAGGTCACCTCTCACCCTTCTCTTCTCCAGGCTGAACTACCTGAGCTCTCTCATCCTGCTCTTTTAAGAGAGGCAGTCCATTCTGTGGATAGCTTTGTGGCCCTCCTCTGATGCACTCCAACAGGTCTATATCTCCTCCGTGCTGAGGACTCCACATCTGGACACAGTGCTCCAGGTGAGGCCTCACCAGCACAAAGCAGAGGAGCAGAATCACCTCCCTTACCCTCCTGACCACACTTCTTTTGATGCAACCCAGGATACAGTTGGTTTTCTGAGCTGCAAGGACACATTGATGGCTCATGTCCAGACCCTCAGGACTTTTTCAGCAAAGCTGTGCTCAGCCTTTTCATCCCCTGGGTTGTATCGGTAGTGAAGGTTGCTTGAACCCAGGTGCAAGATCTTGCACTTGGATTTGTTGAATCTCATGAGGTTCTCCTGGACCCCAACACATACACTTTGGCACAGTCTGCTCAGAGTCTTCAGGCCACGGAGTAGTTTCACATTTTGCCTACATGAAAGAGGAGTGTCTTTCTGTTGTTGCTTCGTGTTTCATGAAATGTCTTTTTAATTATGGTGATTCTACCGCAGTTGCTTTTCTGCTATAATAAGCCCTCTAATGCCAGGAGGAGAAACAATAATAACAACAAACCCTGCATTAGGAAGAAACATTTCAGTCCTTGATACAAAGCTTGATGCCATCTCTTAATTACCAGAGGCCACAGGAGCTGTTTTCTCCAAGGAGAATTGTATTTACAAGTGATAGCTGTATCCCTTGTAATTGGAGGCTGCAGAAATAACCAACTAATCACCTGATCACTTCAACCTGAATTAAGGTAGTGATGTTTCCAAGAAAAGATCTGAGGATATGTTCCTGGTCCAGGCCTGGACTCAGGGATGTAATCATTTATCTTTTCAGGATTTATACCTCTGCCTGAAGAGCAGTTCTAAGAATAAGCTAACAATGCAGGAAAGCCTGGGTATCTCTGTGCATTCACCTTCACTTACCTTGTGCTGTTATTTCCTTTGGTGAAAGTTTGCATCAGGAGTTGCTGGTTTATCAGGAAACCTATGTAGAAAGGTGTGCTTTTATATTATTTGCTTGATAACATCTCAGAGAAAATCTGGGGTCTCTCAACAGCAAACCTTATAGTAAAATGTGATTGTTCAGAGAATTTTTATCCAGCTGTCAGTCAGCCTTTCAGCATGGAAATATTCAGATTGAGGGAAAAAAAAGAAATCATATATAGGTATAAATTTGTATATATACTTGTGTTTGTTATATATATACATAGGTAAAAGCTTAAGAACATGGAAAACAGCTGTACAGTTTCATGGTCAATGACTTAATTTTTGCACAAGTTGCTTGCTTTAAACATAACTTCTTAGGCCTGGCTGGTCACATGCCAATGCTTGTTGACCCTTTTTGGGTCCCTAAATTGACAAGTGGCTGCTATTAAAAGCAGGAATTTGTTAAGGATGGCAAGTGTGATGATAATCTTCTCCTGTTTGTGTCATCAGTTACTCTGGAATTTTAGGTGGCCTGAGTGTAAATGTTGACTCTCCTCAATGATCAGAGCAGCTCTCAAGATTGTTTCACAACCCTTGTTACACAGATTTTGTGATGGACTTGTTTCCTATTTTCATGTTCCACAATTATATTTCCCCAGGAGAGGAAAAAAAATTAGGGAAAAGAGGTATTGAACCAATCATTGTAACTTCTGCATCAGCAGATTAAGACAGGGGATAAAACTGTGCCATGTACCTGAAGAATTTGGTCAATGTTTGAACCGTAGAATCGTAGAATCATAGAATTAAGGTTGGAAAAGGCCCCTAAGCTCATCCAGTCCAACCATCCACCTACCACCCACACTGCCCACTAAACCATGTCCCTCAGTACCACATCTCCATGGCTCTTGAACACCTCCCAGGACAGTGACTCCCATCACACTGGGTAGGATTTTCTAGTGCCTGACATCTCTTTTGGAGAAGTTTTTCCCAACATCCAACCTGAAGCTTATCAGCATGCAAGAATTATTCACAGGTTTTCAGATACCTAATCTGGGGGAATTAAAACCGTGTTGTAAACTGCTAAGGAACATGAAAATAGGTTTAATGATGATATGTAAGTGGTGAGCTGTTCGTGATATTCAGCATGGAAGACTTGTTGTTATGAGTATAAATGGAACTACCCAAGTTTAAGAAAAACATGATGATTTTATATTCTCCAATATATTTGATATAATCTCAGGTATTTCTGCTATTTTTAAACATTTTCAGAGAAAACAGGAAAAAGCAATCACAGTATTCTTTTAAACGAAGAAAATTTTGAGCAAGAAAGCAACTTCATATAATAGAAGGCTCAAAAAGGTGAAACCTCACTGTCCCAGAATGTTGGATTGTCCTCTGACTGTGCTTCATGGTTGTACTACTTCTTATTCCTGCTCTCCTGGGTGTAAATCAAGATCAATGGTGAGGGTTGTTTTTGTTTTTGTTTGTTTGTTTGTTTGTTTTTCCTATTCTATTTTGTACTGTTTATTCATTTGTATCTGGATATAGATATGTCCTGATGATAACTTGATTTTCATCTCAATATTTTACATGTATATTTACAGTAAGAACGTTCTCAAAATAGTCAATTAACACAGTGATAAAAAAGCTCAGTTCTCACGATATAACTGTGCATTATGCAAAGTCATGTAATCATAGAATGGTTTGGGTTGGAAGAGACCTTAAAGATCAACTAATTCCAACCTTTCTGCTGTAGTCAGGGACACCACTCACTAGACCAGGTGGCTCAAAGCCCCATCCATCCTGGCCTACTCTATCGTAGAACTCTCAAACAAGCAACTTGTGCTTAAATTATGATTATTTCAATAGAAAGAAAATAATTTCAAGGAATTTTCTCATTGATGTTTACTTTGTTATTTTATGATGTTCTCCTAAAAAAAACCAGGAGTAACAATGTACCAACACTAAACCAAACTGTAACTAGAAAACAGTGCCTTATCCACACACCTCATGATGAAAAATATCAGATAGCTTTCTATCATTTGGAATTATTAATCGAGTTTGTTAGATTATTAACTAATTTGTTAGATACTGCTCAAGTAAGATCATCTGAATTAGAGAATTAGTTCACGTGACATTCTGCTTCCAATACTTCTGTTTTCATAACAAAATATAACCAGGAAGTTCAAGCAGCTCTCAAAATTGCATCCACTTACCCTTAATATGTCATATTGCTGAACTAAAAATATTTAATAGCAAAAGAAGGTAGCAGATACAACAATAAAATATGTAACTTTTTCTTCTGAAATGTTTAGTTCTCAAAAGAGGATCTCATTTAAGGAATAACTACAGCCCTGAATTTGACCTGAGATGGTATTTTGGCTTATTGTTTAAACTTTTGGTAAATCAGTATTTTTACTCCAATATCAAGATCTGTCTTTAATTTCCTTATAAATGCTAAGTTAACAACAAAATGCAATTTTTTACCGTTTTCCTGTTGCTGCATGTTCGCAAGGTTTGAAGACTGCATTCTTTGTTCCATTCTTGGGGAAGGTACCTGGGTTTTTCTTCTGGTGCTTACAAATCACAGGGAAAGGGGACAATTATCTATTGCCACCACACTTGTGCCAATGTAATATAAAAGAATCACACTGAAAATTATAATCTTCCATGCTATTTTTGTCATAGATTTTTTATGATGAGAAGTTAAGCAACTAACAAATTGACATCTTCATTAATTATTAGCTTTGGTTGTGATTTTAGTTGGATATGTTCTTTGAAATATGGTTTTTGTCTAGTCTCTAAAAGAAATCATTTAATAACCCCCTGACAACCATAAGACAATTTTATTTGTATATTTAATCCCTTCTGAAGTGGAAAAAATGGCCTCAAGTTGCTCCAGGGGAGGTTCAGGTTGGGTATTAAATAAAACTTCTCCAAAAGAGCAGTCAGGAACTGGAACAGGCTGCCCAGGGAACTGCGTAGTCACCGTCCCTGTAGGTGTTCAAGAACCATAGAGATGTGTTACTGAGGGACATGGTTTAGTGGGCAGCATTAGTGGTATGTGAACGGTTGGACTGAAAGATCTTAAAGGTCTTTTCCGACTTAAATGATTCCATGACTCTATGAAAACATTTACAACAGAAAATGAAAGAGAAGGAAAGAAAGGGAGAGAAAGGGAATAAAGAAAAGAAGAAACAAAAGATCTCCCAGTGGTAGTGATTGTAATCAAAGTTGATTTTAATTTTGTTGATATTTAATCCTTTCTCGTGATTAACTTGTCAGATATTATTTGCGAAACAGGAAACACTTCAGTTCCTAAGAAACCCAAGGGATTGTTGTTTCTTAAATATGTGATATCTTAGAAGAGCTCTTCAAGTTAGCATGCGGGGAGCACATTTTGCAGCACCCATTCTGTTAAACTTCAGGTGTGTTAGGTGAGGGTATGATGTCCCTAGGTACATTTGTAGTCCATGGAAAAGGAGAGAGGGAAATGCTGTTGTGCAGCATAGAAACCTAAGTTTTGCTTTTTACAAGTTAGGTCTCTTTAGGGGAAATTAATATAAGGTTTTCTTCCAAGATTAATGTAATGTATACACATATATATGCTGACATATATTTAGCAGTTCCATAGGCCAAATATGCATGTATGAGCAAACAGGTTGGTGCTGACTTGTTTTGCATAGACATCAAAATAATTTCATATTTAATCCTGGAGATTGATGGTCTTCCACTTTCCTGCAGACATTAAATTTAGGCACCCCGTTAAGAAACATTTGAGCCAAATATCAGTGTTCTGTTGGCTATGTCTTTATGTGAAAGACCTACGGGGAAGTTTTCTCCCTATAAGACTTGATTCTGCCCCATTGGAACGTTATGACTCAGAAATCTTTAACTACGGTATTTTGTACTCATTTTGCAGAATTTGAGTGAAATAATTTCCCCCTACGCACAGCTCACACCATGTTCACCCTTGAGCACACAACGCTGCTCTCTCGCAAAAGCTTGTGCTTCCTGTTATGATTTCTTTTCTCTTTAGTTTTCCTTTTCAGAAATGCCAGCACTCAGAACAATGAGTCTCCAGGGGGTAGAACACGTGAAAGATTTCTGTTTGATTCATTTAGTGAGTGTAGTCAATGGCACACAGGATCTAATTGGGCTGATGTTTATATATATATAAGTATGCCTGCTTTTCTTCTTTATGCATGTAGGTTGCTCCAAAAGTAATACCTACTGTTTATTTCCATGGAAACTATGACAGGTAAGAAGAGTGCAATAACATTATTTGATAGAACAAAGTTTTAGCTACAAAATACTCTTTTTCAACATAGTCACCACCATTTGCTCTGCATTTTCACCAGCGATGAATACCAGCCTGCATACTGTGCTTGTACAAACCTGCATGGCCATTGAGAACATGGCTTGTCTTTCATATCACTGTCATACCTTCTGAAGTGTAACACCCAGCCCTCAGTAAGTTTGGTGTTGATGAATGTCAATGGGTACCATTTATTTCTGAATGGAGAAATTCAATTCTACACCTTTGCTTCATATGTAGTCCCATGTCAGATACCCTTTTGTCAGACAGCCTCTCTGCTGCTATCTCTCATAGGTCAGTAAAATGTAGTGGAAAATTGGTAGGAAATTTCAACTTCAATTGCTGTACCACCAGCATCTTCCTCTGGCATTGTGGGCCAACATAATAAAATAGGAGGCATGACTTTCAGAACAGCCCACATATATAGCAAATAAAACTATGTTATGACTAGCTCAATTGTGCATATCCACAATATAAAAATGAAAGAAAGCAAGTAGAATCTCTTTTTTTCTAGAATCAGCAATGAATTTATCAGCAAGAAATAGTGGCTGAATGTATTTGGAGTTAAAGTGTTATATTTATTATTTCAATTTTTTGCATTATTTAACTAAAAACCAATCATTGAATAAAATCTATGTTTACACTCTGTGATATTGTTCTAAGTGTGTATTTCATACCCCATCAATTCCTACCTCATCCTCTCAAGTGGTACTTCTTTACATTGTCCTACATCTACCAAGAAACTGTCCAGGACATCATACTCATGCATAAAGGGTTTACAACACACCCCTATACTGTCTTCTCTGTACTGTCTTATGACATCATTCCTCCAATATTTAACCTTTCTAGAGGTTAAACATGTCTCTGAATATGTCCACATCCTTACCATCTCCTGAAAACACAAAGGTGAATTTCTTTGAGTTAGTTGCCTGGGTAGAAGTAGCACATGCTTTTGCTGTAGAGGATTGTAATGTAAGGATTGTTCCCCCACTGGTGGGTATGCACTCAAAGTGAATGTGTTCTGCCCTTTATGTGCTCGTGTCTCCCATCCCCCCACCAGTGAGAGGTTCAGTCACTGGTAAAATAAGTCTGGATATTGAGCGGTCATCAGGTCCCTTCTAACACTGTGACCAAGATTTAGGCCTAGTTTTTCACAAGCACACTTTGAGATTGGGAATATTCTGGAAATGGGCCGGGGGTTGGAGGGGATTCAGGGAGTTTCTCCCTCTGCCCGAATGAACACTAACTGACCCGATTCTCTTTGGCACACAGAGTTGGTTTGCAAGAACTCTCCTTTTCCCTCTAAGTTTGCCTGTGGTAGTTCAGCAGGTTTTTATATTATCAAAAGAGAAGAGAAATCAGTTGGAAAAAGCCTTCACATAACCCCCTCCTCCAACCACTCCTTATCTCATTACTGTGGTGACCATTTACTCATTTACGAGTGTTTGGGACATTAACCCTTTTGCTTCCTGGTCTCTTACAAGAAGGGGTTGGAATTAGGTGATCTTCAAGGTCTCTCACAACCCAAGCCATTCTTGATTCTATGGTGACTATGGATCTTTGCTGTTAGTCCTGCCAGTCATGGGTTGGGATGACATGTTTTCCAGACAAGATTTATGTTCGTGATGCAAGTGTGGTAAAGTGAAGGGGGTCAGGAATGGAAAGAAGCACTGCTGTGTTTCTGGCATCTGAACTGTTTCATTATTAGCATACTGGCATGGCTTCGGTCTATCACTCTTTTAGGTAATGCTTAGGCACAGTTTAGTCCAGAGACTGCTCCCAGTGGACAATATGGATGAAACTGTGGGCTTTCTGGGGAAAGAGGAGATGGCTGTATGAAGGAATTGTCTCTACACTTCCTTCTACAGCCACAGATTGGGCTTTTGCTCATTTTGATACGTGAAGTCATATGTAAGATTTGAATTTCATGAAGTCCCCAGAAAGCTCTCTCTGTTGGCTTGGGTTCTGGGTTGAGGTGGGTGTAATATACACCCCCACAAAAATGAAATATTAGAAAGAAATGCTAAGATGATTGTGTCGTACAACAGGAAAAACAGGAACACATCAGGTTCCTTTATTTATTATTATTTTCTTACGTTACTTTCAATGTGACAAGCAACACAGCAGGGCATGGTAGCCATACCACAAGAGTTTTTGACAGCAGAGCACTCTGGCTTGAATTACTGGGTAAGTGTTGTAGGTCCCATAGATCTGCTGGCATGGCCCATGTGACAGATCTGCTCTTCTGATCATCTTCCCTTCCAAGCAGTAACGTCTTCTGTTGAAAGATCAGAAATGAGTTATGACAATACTCATCCAACTGCTTATATTACATTTTTTCATATTTAAAATCACCAAATAAACTGCTTTCTACTTTGAGAAGTTATTTTACTACACTTAGGAAACCAATTTAGAAAATTAACTTTGTGGCCAGCCTCCTGTGAATGAAATATCCTAAGACATCTTGATTGGTATAGGTCACCTATTAACGGGCAACCTTGAGGTGTATAAAGTTATGGAATAGCAAATGGGCTCTTACCTGATACAGTCAATTGAGTCTAAAGAACTGACTAAACTGTAGGTGCCAACTTCAAGATGATTACTGACCCAGACGTATTATTGACCCTTATCTGCATCATAAGCTGCATTTAGGCATCTACATGTTGATATCTAAATCTTTAAATGTCTGAAATTATCACAACCTCTCATCAAACTTTGAAGTGGATTAAGAGATACAGGATGTTTTGAGAGTCAGTGCCTCACACCATGATACAAGAAAGATGAGCTTCAAACTGGAACTTCCTATCTCATCCCCATAACTGTAAAGCAAGCTTAGGTAATTAGTTTAGAGTGTCGATTAAACACAACAGGAGTTCACTTTTCCAGCATATACACATCCAGGTAGATGCCTACATTAGAGATCTATACCAGCATGTGGAATCTCGCCCCTAAAGTAAACATCTACATCTGAGTGATCATCCTACCCTCCTTTCAGAGGCAGTGGAAAGGAGTACACCCTGGGGAACTGATTATCTTGTCCTCTGCAGGCATCTAAATTATGTCAGGCAAATTGCATTTAACGATGCCTGTGACTGTGAAAATAACCTGGAATAATCAGTTCACATTTAGACTCCAAATGTCTCAAGTTAGATAGGAAGGCTGCTACTGAAGGGATCTGGGATGAGCTAGTCATCTGAGTCCCTCTCTAAAGTTAGTGGAGAAAGTGACCATCAAACTGAAATGTATGGATGGAAAACGACCTCTCTCTTTCAAACAGAAAAGAAGCAGAGATGAACGTAGAGTAGTTATTGAGGTCCTGTACTGTGAAAAACAGGTTACTCATGTTTAACTATCTTCTGTTCTGTAGTCTCAAAGAACACCGATAAGAAGCATAAATCTGTTCTTGGCCCTCATGAGGACACCAAACTTAGCCTTAAAGCCAAACTTTAGTGAGAAAAAAAAACACCTCACAGTGTTGTTCTACTTATCTGGAAAAAGAAACAAAAGTGATTTGGGGTTCAAATAGCCAGAGGAAAGCAAGAAAACAAATGAATAATATAATATGTGAAACTATTTCTGAGGATAGGAACAGCTGGGTTGTCAGCTCTTTAGAGACTATTAATAGGAATGAAGACTGCATTGTGTGTCACTGGGAAAAGCAGCTTCCCTTAGGTTTGAAAAGATGTCTTGCCTATTCAACAGAGAAGATATAATAGGAGTAGAGAAAAGATTGCTGACAGATTTTTTCTTTTTGAATGAGAAATATTGAAGATTGAAAGAGTGTTATTTTTTTTCCTCTTTATTTCCTTTTTTAACATAAAGAACATAAATAGCACGCTGGTAGATATATGCAGATAAGGTATATTTTTCAAAATCAGGAAGCTTTGTAGCTATGTGGGTGGAATTAATTTTACAGCTTAAAACACATGGGAAAGAAGCCAGTTGTCTTTGCTCATGTGGCAATCAGGAAGGATCTAAAGACCTTCTACAATTTCAGAGGCCCGAGTTGTTGGGTCTTGCAGATATGTCAGAAGATCTACGGGATAATTGAGTGGGCCAGCAAGTGGAAGACAGATAGGACATCCTGCAGCATCTAAAAGGGAAGTAGATGTACAGGAGACAGACCCCAAAACTATACCATTAAGTGTTGGTATTTAATTTGCTAGTCAAAATTCACTACAAGTTTTCACAGTGGGTAGAACTGGAGGTCCTATTCCACTACAAAACCTGATGTATACCTCAAGACCTGGAGACTCTTCTCATAGCTGACTCTAACACTTACGTTAGTGTCATGACTGTCTACTGTATTTTCAGGTTGTCTTATTCATCTCATCAAGCTCCCTTCCAGCCAGGGCTGAGGTACAGAGCTCTGATATTCCACTGGAAATGGGCCTGAATGTCCTGTTTGTTATAGTTCTCGATAACTTTTTTCTGCATCTCTCCATTGTGGTGGTGTAATCAGCATTGTTTTCTGCTTGCCTAGCAGACTCTGACAGAAAATGTATGCGTAAATGATTGTCTTGGGATAAATTGCAATCATTCCCTACTTCAGTGCTTTCTTGTCATCAATCATATGATAGTTTCACGTGTCTTAGAGAGTTTTAAAAATCATAGTCACACCTGATGGTGGTCACACTCAATTCATCAACAACTGAGTGCCATCAGTTTTAATATGGGTTCTATTTTTTTATTTTTTATTTTTGGCTATTATTAATTGTCTTTATTTTCCCTCTTCAGCTCCCTGAAAGGACGTTGTAGTGAAATGGAGGTTGACCTCTGCTCCTGGGTTACGGCAATGGGATGAGAGATAATGACCTCAAGTTGCTCCAGGGGAGGCTCAAGTTGGGTATTAGGAAAAATTTATTCTCTAGAAGAGTGGTCAGGTGCTGGCACAAGCTGCCCAGTGAGGTGGTGGGGTCACCATCCCTGGAGATGTTAAATAATGTTTAGATGTTGTACTAAGGGATGTGGTTTAGTGAGGAAATGTTGATGTAGGTGGATGGTTGGACTGGATGATCTTGGAGGTCTCTTCCAACCTTAGTGATTCTATGATCCTTAATCAGTTAATTACTTGTCTATGTGTAAGTTCCCTTTGATAGGCATGAAATATTCTATCATCCTTAAATAATTGGGATGTATTAAAACTATGGAATTGCCAGAGGTGGCCTTTGAATAGCTCTTACTGAAAACATGAATAACCATGCTTGGTTTTGTTGGGAAGGAATAGCAAGAATGGACTTTGTTTCAGTGCATAAGTACTTCTGAGGTACAAATACCGAGTAGGTATTTGTAAGATGCAGTAGGAAGTTTGTAGATGAGGTAGGAAGTTAATGCAAGAAATAATTGTTATAAACTGAATAGTAATGGCATGAAGTTACATCAGGGGAAGTCCAGATTGGGTATTAGGAAAAGGCTGTGCCCCAGAGGTCAGTGGCCATGGGATAGGTTGGCCATGGCAATGGGCACCGCCCTGAGCTGCCAGAGCTCACAGGAAACAATTCTGTTCTTTTCTGCCACTCATTCTTATCCTTATATTACTTGTTTATTGGCCCAGAAGACATATAGACCACGGGGGAGACCAGGCTTAAAAACATCTGGCTGAAAAATATCATGCTAGAAAGGAAAAATTATTTTCTTCAGGGATTCTTCCCAAATCTACTTAACTTCAGAGATGCAGAAACTGCTTGGTCATGATATAAAAAAGATGGAGGGAAACAGGGGAAATAAGAGAGGAAGAGCAAGGGCACAGTGCTTTTTAACGTCAGAGTAGGTTTTTATGAACATCAAGCTGAGTTCTAAAACCCAAAGAAATATTTCATGAGTTGTTTGTTTTGTGTGTGTGTGTATTTGACTGTTTTTTTTTAGTTTGTTTGTTTGTTTTTGCTTTTGTTTCTCCCTATTCCTGCAATATCTTAGTAGCAGATTAAATTACAAGAGTTCTTGACTCATCCATGCACTGGGATCTGTCAGTACATGGTATACCTTCCATACTGAAAAGCATGAAGTGCAGTGGATCCTTTACTTCTGAGATCTTAAGTACTGGGAAGAAGGCAAGAGCCAGTAGAGATAGAAAGGACAGAGAAGCAAAGAGGCAACATATTTGGGGTGATCAAGCATCATTTCCTCTTTAAACCATAATGACAGTAATTAATGACACAACGGCAGACATAATCTCTGCCTATATGTCCCAGTGGTCAGGCCAGGTGAAGGTAGCAGAATGGAGGATCTAGAGCCAAAGAATACATCAGGAGTCAGTTTTACCTAGGAAAAATAACGAGTAAATAACGCAGCTAGCATATACAAAGAAAATGTACTTATTTTCTGATATTCACAGTTCTCTTCATCACCTTCACAGCAATCCATTTACCCAGCTGTTTTATCCTCCTCCTTCCCATTACCCTAAACATTATAGAGATCACCCTCTGAAATAATGCTTCCATCCTTTTTGTAAGCCCACCAGCCTTGGAGTACAGTGGAGCTTTTATTTTTAATTATAGTTGCAATACGTCGCTCTGCAATGTCATGTTCTGTCTAACCACTGGATTCTGTGCTTTCAGTAATTGCAGCCTTTTCCCCACACCTCTAGGGCTTTTTGTTTTGTGCATTTGGTCAGATTCATCAAAAGATTGTTTGAAAACGTCAGTAGACTCACCTTTGGTCCCCAGCTGTATGCTCATATTGCAACCTGCTGCTGGAGCACTGCACTTTTGTTGTCTAAGGTGCTTGTATATGCACCCAGAGGAAATGCTGTTGCATTTCAAGAAGTTTTTTGTTATGGAAAAGCATTATTCAGGTAGCACCATATGCTAACAAAAGCATCCACATCCTCTAGCTCCTGCAAAAGGTTCTAAGCAGCTTAGTAAATGTCAAGTCATTCACATTAAATGACATTAATTGATTCAGAACATCCATAATGGGGATTAGGAAGAATCAGAAGTCTATTGCTCCCTTGATTGAGTTTCAGACGGACATGGTGATTAGATCCCACTCTGATGCTAACAAGAGGACATTTTTATGTGTGTCAGAGTTATATAAAAATGTGCAGAGGAGACCGATGAGGGGAGGGCACGTTTTGTGATTAAAAAGTAGAAAAATGGCAAAGAGTACAGTGAATAATGTAAATGAATGGGATATGAAGAAATTAGATTTCTAAATAAGGTTTTAGTCTAGCAATGAATGGACACAAGTAAGGAACTCAGAGACTCGAACGTAACTGAAGTTTCCAATGCTAGCTACACTGATGTGTTAGAGAAACCGAGCAAGAGCTTTATTTCTGTATCAGCATGGACAACAACCCATGCAAAGAGGAGTTTCCAGCTTGCCTATTTAAAGCTCAAGGACTGGAATGTGGCCTGTGGTGTAGATGCTGGGGATCAGATGAAGGAGAGGAAACCAAGGGGGAAGGAAGCACAGAAAGAGTGATGCCTTCTGCTAATGACTGTCAAGGCACTACCCACCCAGAAGAAAAAGCAAACAAACACAAAATTGTCTCTCATGCAGTTCCTCTCCAGATTGGGATACTGGTTATCATGACCCAAAAGGCTCCATCAAAGTGACCCGAGAGGCTGGAAACGATGCAATCCATCTGGGACATTCTGGATTGGAATCTCATGCTGATATTCATTAACTGCATCTACATATTTACAGACAGACTCTTGACAGAAATATGCTTTAAAACATGATAACCAAGTCCCTGAGCAACACAATCTGATGCTGAAATTTTCCATGTTTTGAAGGGAGGAGTTGGCTAGGATCAGACTCTCGTAGGTCCCTTTTCAGCCAAATTATTCTGTTCTGTGGTTTTGTACACTCAACTCTATTTAGCAGGAATTCTGATCGGTTCTTATCTTGTCAGACCTCTGCTTTTTATTTTCTTTTGTAACTGTTAGGATTAAGAACTAATAATACTATATGGTGTCTGCTTCATGTAATGGTGCCTAATTTTTTCTCCGTGTTGGGTAAGAATTATTATCTTTATTAACTGGTGAGAGTTGGCCATATCTTCAACTCATGCACTAGAGATGGGGAAAACGCTGTCAAAATCAGTCTTTGAATGATTTTTGGGGTGGTTTTAACCACTTGTTTTTATAACCAGCCTGATTTTGAAATAGCATTTCAGGCTTTTCTGCACAGATAAGCAATCAGATTACATTATGCACTATTGAAAGACAAACATCAAGAAAAGAGGTGGTAAATGAGAATTTGGTTACCACTGTTACTCTACTAATGTCGATTTACATCTTCCTCTTTAACATGCACATTTGGACTCTTTAGCATGAATTCGGCAGTACTATTTGATTTTAGATCCAAATTTCTTTGATATGCAAGTCTAAGATGAGGTACATCCTGAAATAAAACATACACATTTCACTATTTTAATGCAACAACCCACACATCCCCATTACAATAGAGAGCAATATGGTTAGGACTACCAAGGTACAAATAAAGAACTTAATAGATTTCACTGACATGACCCAGATGCCCAAGCATAGGCAAGGCCTGCTGCATATCTGAAACATCTACAGGGAGCTGGCAAAAAATGTCAAGGGACTTAGAGAAATCTGTACGAAGACAGATGCAGGAATATGGAGTTCCAGAAATGATATTAAGTGCCTTTTTTGGGGTAGCTTAGGTGATCCTCAAATAATGTTTAAGCCTATTGGGAAATAATGAGTGATAAATGGAATATGAAAGAGCATTTCAATCTCATCAAGAAAAAATGCTCCTGTTACACTCATCACTCCTGCTCTTTCAGGTCCTGAGTATAACTTGGTGCAATATTTTCTGTGGCAAAACCCAGAACCAGTGCTCAGGTCCTTTGAACTCTGAAATTTAAATATTACTGTATATCCTTTTTGTTGCCTTTTCCTTTTTTCCTCCTCCCACAAAATCCAGACTGAAGGTCTTTAGCTTTTATGCATTATGCCAAGAAGTAAAGCTAGATTTGAGATGCTCCCCCCCAAAAATGATAAAAATAATTAAAAAAAAATCGATTTGATCAAGAAAAGAGACTAAAAGAGCCTTTATGAAGCTTGGGAGGAGGGAATCCTCTGTCAGGGCTTGAGATCTTCCACCCGCGGGGAGCTGGATGCCGAAATTCCCTCGTGGAGAATGATGAGGGAATGCCTCACTACAGACCCTTCCAAAACCCACTTCCAGCAGCCCCGAGCACAGGACGAGGGCTGAATCCACCATCTCCAGTAGCGCAGGGAGCATCTGCCTCCAAACCCACCCTACAAGAGCAACCGGTGCTCCAGCTCCACGCATTTTTGCAGAAGTTGACAGAAGTGGGTCCAAAACGCCAAAAGGGGATGCTGGGGAGAGCCT
Organism: Odontophorus gujanensis; assembly: GCA_013399175.1. Classification (NCBI taxonomy): domain Eukaryota; kingdom Metazoa; phylum Chordata; class Aves; order Galliformes; family Odontophoridae; genus Odontophorus; species Odontophorus gujanensis. The sequence continues at coordinate 16,927 of VXAB01003956.1, forward strand.
CCCTCCCTCCTCCTGACCCTACGTATCACGAAACGTTGCAACTGTCGGATCGCCCAGAAAAGAGCCGGTGGTCGGGAAGGGAGGTACGAGGAGCTCCGGGGCGGGTCTTGGGCAGGTGTGGGCGGGCTGAGCAGCTTTTGGCATCCCCGGCAGACGGAGAAGAGGGGAGGATGCGGCGGAGGATGCGAAGTTTGTGCTGGTTGCTGCTGCCGCTGGTGAGTGTCCGGCGGGATGGAGGGCAGGCGTTGCACATTAGGCTACTGCCCGCAGCTGGAGGGATCCGCCGCTGCTCCACGGGGTCCTGGAGGGGGATGGGTGGGAGGTTGATCCAAAGGCAGAGTAAGTTTTGTCTGAGCGGGCAGAGGGAAGGAGGAAGAAGTGTAAGGATAAAAAAAAAAAAAGGGAAGAGAAATAAAGCATATTCGTGAGTTAGGAGGTTAATTTATTAATATCTTTGAGCTTTAAGATGCTCTCAGTACACGTCTTTCAGTTCCCATTCATTAAAACTGCCGTTTCCAAAGGACAGAAAAGCAACCCTAAATCAGAACAGCTGTAGTTTGGCTTCAGAGGGACAGGAAGGGAAGGCTTGCTGGCACCCTTGCCATATGAAAGGCGACTTTGCTGAGGGGGGAGGATAATTAGAAGGGAATACTTCCTCCTGATGGGTATGGGACATCTATCTCTTTGAGAGGGCCCCAATGCTTTTACTCATGAAGGTAGCTGCTTCTGACATCACCAAGCAGGAGCATGAACCATCTTGTGCCTGCTGTGCACTGGAGGCAGCAGGTGAGATTGTAATGTTAAGCACCAGGGAAGATGGATGAGCAGAGAGACACATACAGAGAGCGTGTACATCCCTCCCCTGCCAGCTGCTGGGGTTGTCTGTACGGATGAGCCACAGTAGGTGTAGGTGTAAGCAGAGTCATATCTCCTCTTCGTTGACCTCAAAGAGTTGTTTGCAACCCTTCCTGAGGGTGTGATTCTTGGGGGCTTGTTAATTCTACTTTGAACCGTTTTGGAGTTAAATATTTAGCATAGTGTGGGATTCAGGCTCCCTCTGTAGTCAGTGAGGAGACAGCTACCTTCCCTGGAGGCATTTCATCTTGTCCTGCAAAAGATAGATGGTGTGAATGCTCCTACAGAGTCTGATTTCTCCCAGTGATGCTAAGTAGTCACGGAGTAGGCTCTGACTTTCATTTTTGAGGGGTGAAACGATGCTCATTCTCACCACCCATCCTTTGGAACACTCACTTTCTCTTTGCAGTTTTGCTTACAAGCGTTATGAGTTGGATTCTTGCTACATAAACCTTGTTATCTATTGTTATTATTCAACCTGATGCATCCTACTGCTACAGGTAGAGTGCCTTTGGCAGCTGGATGGCCCTTTCTACACGTATTATTGGCACAGTATTCTTGCAGATGTCTGCAGAGTGGAGCTTAGCTGAAGTGATGTATCACACACACCTGTGGGCTGCCACGCATCTCAACACTTCAGCATACTGCAGCAGTTGGAGCCCATCATAAAGTCCTTATCAGATAGGGTGAGAGAAGGCAAATCCCAGTTTAACAAACTGAATGTTCTGTGTAGGATTTGTGATTGAATTACTGGTCATGTATGAACTCTCTCTGGGAAGAGTCAGTGCTCTAAATTTCAGTGGCTTGCACGCCTTAGACTTGGGTCAGTGGGGACACCTGCACCTGAAGTCCAACAGCCAGAGAGGAGCAGAGACCCTCAGATGTTTGGGGCAAGAAGTTTTATCACGTGCCAAAGGAATGCATCAGAGAAGAGAAATAATTGTAGTGCAGTTCTTCACTCAGATGTGAAAATAAACCAGAAGGGTAATCCTGAAATCTTCCTCTATGTATCCAGGTACTTCTTGCTCCTATCAGCTCCATGGGGAGCTGTATGTCACCAGAGCTCCTTTGTGCCTTGAGAGTAGTCCTTGACAGTAAAAATTATCATTTGCTTGTAAGTGACAAGCAACAGAGAGCAGTAGGTGCTGAAATGCATAAAAAGAATTTTTCCTGTCTCAAAGAGCTCGCAGTCTCAGGGAAAAGAGGATGAGGCACCGAAAAGACTCCGCATTCACCATCCTTCCTGCTGAGCTGAACTGCTTTCTTCTCCAAACACTTAGCAGCTTTTCACATTTCTGGGAAAAGACTGCTGTCTCATTTAATGAGTGGTGGAGAGAATGGAAACAGAGGTGGGTTAGCATTGAGGTAGTAGGCACATAAATCCGAACCTATGACGAGATGCTGTGCTCCCAATAGAAGGGAGCTGGGTGCTTTAATTCCTGACGTAGCTGAGATTAAGGGATATGCAAGTTTGTTGTAGGATCCAGTGACCTTAAGTTCCTCATTCATAGGCAGTTGGAGGGTTGGAAGGAGCAGTCTGCTCAGGTGTTTTGTTCTGCTTGGGAGTTAATGGAGGGAGACGGGTTCTGTATGGTGAGACTCTGTGTCCTCAAAGAGAGGTAGGAGGAATCCTTCCCTCCAACTGCCTGTCTGCCTTCACTGATTATCAAGGGAAGCTTGAATAAATCATCCAAAACTATCCACCAGAAACTTGGAACTAATGTCTAAAGCTACTCATTTAGAGTCCCTTCGTAGTACTGGGAAAGGGTAGAAATGCTGCAAGAGCAATGGTTATGGCTCTGGTGGAGTGAGTTTCCCTATTAACTTTAACATCCAGCTTTCAGTTCTTTGGGATTAGGTGATACGATCCCCACGCTTAGGCTAACGCACTACACATGCAGCAAGGGAGAAATTTCCCTTTAGTTTAAGCTCTTGAAATAGCAGAGTGGAAGGATCCTCAGTTAGTAGTAGTGTGCTTCTATTCTTTACATATTGGTAGTAATTAAAGCGTCTATCAAATTTATGCTGATAACACATTCATTTTCCTCAAGATAATGCTAATTACATAGAGTTCACAAACAAAATAAGCTATTATGTCTGCATTGCCACATACAGAATTACCTATGAGTAATAGGCACATAACACTAATATGCATACACTGATATACACACACATATATATATATGTATAAAAAACCCTGTTCTGTACAAGGCTATGCAGTTAAATACAGGCCCATAAATACAATCCAACACACAGAGGAGCATTCAAGCATTACTCCAATGTCTTAAAAGCAATCTTGAAGAGATATTCCTCTAAACGACTGTAAGGCAATCAGTGTCTCATCTTCTCTTGTTCCATAAGTAATCGAGTTAGAGAGAGGAAACAAATACTGAAAATACCCTCTAGATAGTCATTTTCAGCCAAAAAGACTCCTGCAATAATCTATTTAACTGGCTGAAGAGAAAGGCTGGAAATAGGACTTTACCTTTGGGATTGAAAGTTTTGAGAATCAAGGTTGTGACAGAACTTTCAAGTTAAGGGCAGGATTTTCTATGATAACTGAACACATTGTTGGTGACTGGAGCCATGGCACTGCTGTGGTGATTTTAATGTGTCATGTTATGATACTCACAGATTACAATGGATAGGAAAATCCTCATTGCAGTGATGATGAGGCAGGTACTGAAATGGACATGAGCTTATGGAGCTGTAGGTTTGTCTCAGTTCCCTTCAGAGTGCACGGGAACATCATCTCCCACTTGGACATCCTGTGAGTGCAGTCTCAGAACTTTCTAAATAGCATTTGGCTCTTTAAGAAAAGTGTTAGGGAGGAGGAGGGAATCAGGCCTTATAGATGGTTTTGATGAGCTATATACAACAGATTGAGAATTTTATGAAAATTTCTGATGATTCCTTTGACTTTTTCAGTGATTAGAAGTGTATTCAGATTTTATTTTATCTTTTTTTTTGTGAGCCGCCTTCCATCCTATGAGCTTATTTTATTCATTGACGTTTCAGTGTAGAAGAAAAAAAGGTATGTGTTTTAGAGCACATTTTGCTTCTTTGGACTGTGTCTTCTGCACTACCAGCCAACTTACAGGACCATTGTGCAGTCAAAGCCAGGCAGAGGATGCAGGATTTTTGAACGTGTCTTTTGTGTCTCAAAATGCCAGGTAACTTTTAATTTACCACAGTGGGAGTCTGTGTGGTATGAAGGGCAGACAACTTTGGCTTGAATATGGGAGAGAATAATCAGGCATCAGAGCTGTATCAGGAAAAACTGAACAGGAGAAGCACAGATATAGAAAACAGAAAGTACAGATATGATTTCAGAGGAGATCTGCAATGAGATCTGAGAGATGGATGCAAACTGTAGAGACAGAGACTAAAAAAGAAGTAATTGATATTAGTGAAGGATTTATAGACTTGATGCATAACCCATTTTTCAGATTATAGACTTGGATTGTGTTAGAAACAAACCAGATCACTGAAAAGACCATTCAGGTTCTTGAAACATTCCCATCTTGCTAATAAATTCAGATACTTCTTCCATTTTTGATGAATTTTCAAAAAGACTGTGTTACCAAATTTCTCCTGGCTCTTTGATCCCACTGGATTGCAATTTCAGAAGTGACTAATGTATTAGTGCCCAGCTTTGAAGCATTTTCCCTATTTTCAGAGAGCATAGAAAACATCCCTATCTTTTTCACCACTGTGATAATAGGCTTTTTAATGAGTGAAGATTTGACTTTTATGTGCCATCTGAATTATGGTTTCTCAGCCACTACAACAGCCTTTGGGCACCATCTTTGGATGGACTCTCACAGACAGCTGCTTTTAGCTGACAAGATACGTTGCAAGAGCTGCTCTCTTCCCAGAGCTTGCTAAGGCTGGTCTTCTCCAACAATTAAAAAATAAAAAATAAATAAAAAATCAAAGCCCAAAGAGCCATTAGCTTGACTTTTCAAATTTGGCCAAGTCAATGAAATTATAGAGAAAAAAATGAACAATAATTATGCCTCTTACTATCACTGAGTATACAGCTCAGGTTTCAATGCAGCATCATTTTAAATGAGTGCGACCACAAAGAAGCAGAAGGGCAAACAGAGGATTAGGCCCAGCCCGCATGGATTCATGAAAGGCAGATACAACTTTCTGAAAGGAGGTGGTGATGAGGTGGGAGTTGGCCTCTTCTCCCTGGTAACAGCGACAGGACAAGAGGAAATGGCATCAAGTTGCACCAGGGGATGTTCACGTTGTGTATTAGGAAGAACTTCTTTCCCAAAGAAGTCAGGCATTGGAATGGGCCGCCCAGGGAGGTGGTGGGGTCACCATCCCTGAAGGTTTTCAAGAAACATTTAGATGTGGTACTTTGTGGATCATGGTTTAGTGGGCAATACTGGTGGTAGCTGGGTGGTTGGACTGGATGATCTTGGAGGTCTTTTCCAAACGTTATGATTCTATGCTAAGAAAATGTTCAAGAGTCATTATCAATCCAAACTCTGGCTCTATAAACTGTCTCAGACTTCTAGTATTCCCTGTCTTGTCACAGAACATTTTCTTGTTCGCTTCTGATCTTTTTTTTTTTTTTTTCCAGGCAAGACTGTTTCAGGGTTTAGGACTCAAATGTAAGATGCCCCTGTGAGTTCTGGCTGGTTGCTAATGCTCAAACCAGCAAAAAAGATCTCTCTGTAGCTCAGCAATGCAAGACCTCATTCCTTTAAGTGCTGTCCACAGTACTGCATGGAACAGCTGAGTTTTCTGTATGAGCCTTCTGGTGAAAGCACTCCATAATGGAATTTACAGTAAACTTAAAGCCAGGATATTACCTTGCCAGCAGGAAATGATGATCACCGAAGCACAATTTTAAACCAGTCTCTTTGGCTTATTACCATGGCAGTGAAGACTCATATCAGATTAGACATCTCAGCTTTGGCTCCTAAATTACCTGTTTATCAGGTGAACAGGAGAAACTCTTTTCCTACAAGAGCTCAGAGGTTATAGCAGATGCCTCCAAAATTGCAAAACTATGTCCCTGACCTGGCAAAACAAGAAATGCAGGGCCCTTGCTTTCTAGCAAATCCCATCACTGCGGGCAGGTTAGAGCAACAACAGGCACTGTTATTTGCAGACCCTGTGAGATTAGTATAAAAAAAATAAGTAAACTATAGCTGACAAATCACAAATAATGTTCTACCCAGAAGGCTTTTCTTTAGCTGTAAAATAGTTTAATGTCTGTCTTCTTCTTAAAGCCGGAGGAAAACCAGTAAGAAGCATCATCAGTATTCTCAGCTTCTTGCATATGTGTCATTTGTTCCTTTCTTTTCTTTTTCTTTTTCTTTTTTTTTTTGGTAATGATACTTTCAATAAGGTTTCAATACTGTTTGTTGACAACATCATCCTCATTTTGTGGGAGGCAAAGGGACGAGGTCAGACTCTCCTCAGCAGTGTGTTGTGATAGGACGAGGGGAAATGGCCACAAACTGAAGCATAGGAAGTTCTGCACAAATGTGAGTGGGAACTTCTTCACAGTGCAGTGATGGAGCACTGGAGCTGCACACTGAGATGGTGGAATCTCCTTCTCTGGAGACATTCAAGACCCAGCTGGCTACCTTCCTGTGCAACCTGTTCTAGGAAGTCTGCTTTGGCAGGGGGGTTGGACTAGATGATCTTTAAAGGTCTGTTCCAACCCCTACAATTCTGTGATTCTGTGATTTTTACTTCTTTCAGAGTAGACCAAAGGTTACCTCTGTAACTTTCTACCACCAGATTGTCCGAAGTATTTCATCTATACACTGGCCTATAACAAAAACTCTGGTTCTGATAACTACAGCTACCCTCACCCCAAATCCTATACCCTGAAATCAAATAAAATGTGTGCATGCTAATTAATTGCTAAACCACTGACAGCAGTGCCATTGACTACAATCTCACCAGTGGGGAACATCAGCAGTAGTTGTCCAAGAATTTCTGAAATAAATCCTAAAATCATGTTTTCTGATGGTTGTCAGAATCAAGACTACATGGTTTAGGGATATGCTCTGCTACAGTAGTTCCTTTGTCGTGTGTTAAAACCAATGCACAACTTCCCTAGCTAGGTAGTTAGAGCACAGTCTTCTCCAACCACTATAAGTTAATTTAACTCCACTCACTTCAATGGAGCTCTGAGCTATGGAGACTGAGGGACTGGTTCAGCAGGTGTGGATGTACCTCCATCGAGCTGCAGGCATTCTGCTATACATGTTCCCCATTTGACAATGGATTTGGGAGGGCACAATTGCTTCATTCCACACTGTGTGTTCCACTTGTGAGCGCTGTGCATGTTGCTTGAGCTGGCTTTTGGAAGAAGATATCTCTTCCCTATTTGAAACTTTTTACTAGTAATAATTTGTCTACTCTTACCTTTTCCCACACTTCTGGCATGAAGAGGGATGTTAGCTTAACCCATCTGGCCCCAAATGCTTTTATCTCAAAAGCACTTCCATTCTCTTTTCTTGGCTTTGATTTCATTTTGGGCACTGGCTATTGCTTTCAAGTGAGGATTCGATATAGAAATTGTAACTCTGAAACATCAAGCCTAAGAATAATCTAAATACAAAATTTCTCATTAGCAGCAACCATGTCCAGGGGTTTCAGAAAATGAAAACAATGGCTTGCTTTCTGTCCATCTGATTCCATTCCTATAAGTAGAAGTAATGGATTTATGTAGTGCTCATTTTCTTACTACTACTCAAAATTTCTGTTTGCTATACAGACAACTGCAATACATTATAATGATGAAGTGATAAACAGGACTCATATTAAATCTAAAATATTACATTTCAGAGTTGTGTTACTACAGCAGAACAGCAAGAGGCACTATTTTAAGAATAACTTATGCTGATTTTTAAAATGTATTTTGAATTATCGCTGGAGGAATATTATGCTTAAAAAAAAAAAAAAAAAAGCAATGCCTTGGATTTCTTTTCATACAGTGTCCTTAATCCTCATTCTGTTCTAATATTAGGATGTATGAACCATCTCCAGGGACTCAGAATTAAATGCAGTCTGTCCATGCTACTTAAAAACCCAAATGTAGGCAGAATTTTTGATGGTTTTTGAAGACAAATTTGTGTTCCTATTTTTTTTATTCCTCTAGGCAGATAATATTGTGAAAAAGTCCTCATGACTTCCAGTGCAGTTTCTGTGGAGACTAAAAGAAGTCCTGTTTGCACTGTTGACTGAAAATGTTCTGCAAGCCAATAAATCAACTTCCAGTGACTCAAAAGGCAATAAAGCAGCGATGTTTTCAAAGTCATTAGTGGTTTAGAATGGCCTACAGTCCCCCTCAGAAATGTATCAGAAAGCCTTCAATCCATCATTTCAATTAAAATTACTGTCCTCAAAGCCTTTGGCTTTATTTTGAATAGCTTGCATAAGAGCAGCACTATTCTGTTATTCCATATGTCATGAAGATCACACTATAGACCAAGAAGAATCTGGTGACCTGTTCTTTTGTCTGAACACATCTGATCTGCTTTCTAGGCTCTCTTGACTCTAATGACTTTGATTTACTTGACTAAACATGCACGTGCAGAACTATTTAAGACAACCCAGAGCATTTGAAATTTGTAATAGGTCTGGAAAAATTAACACAGGGCCTACACAAGAGGTTTGGGAATACCCTATTTCACCCCAAATTAATCACGTCAGCCCTATTTCATTAACCCTTTCTGGATAAGTGAAGCATCCCTTACATTTCTATTGACTGTATTGAGTGACGAGGACATATAGAGGCACTGGCATTACAGAATTTCTCAGAATTTAATGGCCCCTAAAGAAGTACTTGCCAACAAGATGTTCTTGTGTACTAAGAACATCTTCACAATGAAAGCTGACATGATCAGGTCTACACAGGACCTGAAACTTTCCAGAATAGGAGATGGAGGCTAAGCAAAATACTTGAGAACACCTAAATAACGTATAAATATCTATATGTAAGAAATTAACCCAGTCAACAATGTTGGTGATGTTTAGAAATTCACTTTGCTGATCAAATGTTGGTATCTTTATCTGAGAAATAAGTGTAATTCCTTAAGCTCCAAAAGAAAATAACTCTTTTTTTCTTCTTTTTTTTTCTCATTTCCTCGTTGGTGAAATGGAAACAGTATCTCTGTGTATGTCTTCGGAAAGTGTGGTGACAAATTAAATGTGAAAAACACAGGAGGAAATAGTATACAAGTCCAACAAATAGAAAAGGTGCTACATAAGTAGTGCTACAATTGAAAATCCCAGTAAGGATGCATACCCACACATGCATATAAACTGATATATGCTCAAGATCACAGTCTCCTTTTCTCTTTCTCCATCCTTCTACCATTTACATGTCCTGTTTGCAGAAGAATCTTCAGCTTGAGTCTGCAAGATTTTGTACCTAAAATTACAAACCTTAAGTTACAAACTGGAAAGAAACCCAGCTCTGTTTATCCTGGTAATCACTGGAATTCCTGGTTGTTTTGTCTTTGTCTCACTGAGGTTGTGGGAATCCATCCAGAATGCAAGATATTCCAGCAGGTGGTGAAAGAGGAGGCACTCTGCTTAGAAAGGAATGAATCTGTTTCACCTGATCTTAAAGGTAATGGTCTTGATGGCCAAAATCCAATATTAACATGAGTTGTGTCACTTCAGATGCATGATGTGAAGATATCAGTTGTTATTTTGGGTCACAATTTGATTCTACATTTCTATTCTTCTACATTTCTATCCTCTATTCCTATTAGGCTTGAAGTGCTTCCGCTTCTGTTGGCTGGAGCTTTACCCCATCTGCTTTTAGACAACTCTGAATGCTCAATGTCTAAGTCTTCTTAGTCAGATTCCCTTCAAGTAAATGGAGGAAGGTAGATGTGCCTAGAAAATTTTTCATTGCCTCTGGCTTAGATGCATATTTTAGGACGTGATGAATCATTCCTTGTAGTCATACATCTCTTTACCATCTACAGAATGAGACTAAGATGATTAGTTCATACTCTGAAAAATTTAGATGCAAAGTTTGGGTAAGAAAACCATACTTGGATTATTTTTTTAAAAACCATTGAGGTAGAAGAAGCTTCCAGAGAATACAGTAAAAACCATGCTCAAATTATATTATATTGAAAATCATTCAAATCTGCTGAAAACTTCCCTTGCTAGAAGAAAAAAAATAAAAAAAATATAAAAATCCCAACTTCAAAGAACTATATTTCTACTTTTGTAGAGACCAAGGTTGGACTGGATGATCATAGAGGTCTTTTCCAACCTTGATGATTCTGTGATTCTATGTATTTTTCTGTAGCCTATCCAGTCACTTTGGTACCTCATATCCTTCTAGTTCTTGTCAATTTTATCTTATTGTTAATTTCCTCTCACTCCTTCACCCCCTTTAATCAAGTCCAGAATATCTCCTGGATAGATTATGTACTGGGAACGCCCACTGAAAGTCCCCCAAGAATGCTGGTAGAAACCAGGTATCTTCCATCATGATATATTGCATGCTTTTTTTCTCTTTGAAAGGTAGAGAATTACATTCTAGGTAGATTTTTTTTCTTCACCAGAAAAATAATTGCATGACTCTGGAATCTTCTTTGTAGGAAAAGTTACTGAAAGAAATACAAATCCCCTCAAATTCCTGCTGAACTATTTAAAATTTGTGATTTTTCCAGTGGTTCCTTTCCACCTTCTATTCTCTAGAGGTGGACAGAATTTAACAAAAATCTGTTCTGGTATTTACACCCTTTCTCAGTATAGTTTGAAATGAAACATGAGACCAGGAAAAGCAATTCATGTTCAACATTGTATCTAGAGTACTTATCTCAGTCCCAGACTTGTTTATCAGTTTTTAGGAGATAAAATGAAAGATCACAAAATAGCTACTTCTGGGCAGAGGAGAATTGGAGGTGGAATTCATCTACATTGCAGAGGTTTTATTCTAAAGTTGTTACTCATTGTCCTCATTGTACACAGCAGTGTCTAATGAGTGTCATCAGTAGAGTCCAAGATATAATTCCTCTCTTCTTGAAGTATGTGGGTAAAACAAGCCAATTGAATCAAACTCTAAAAATGCCCATTCTTCTCTCCTGTATAAAAAGGAAATAGTAACTGAAGCAGGCTTCAATATTTATGATGTCGACATTCCTGATGCAGTTGCTACTGCAGTTGACTACATGTAGTCTCAGGTGATTGCCATTCATTAGTCTCTTGAAAACCTCAGCATGCAAAGTGTTCTCTGCATGCAGTGGTCTATCCATCAATTTTAAGTCACTGGAAATTGAGCCCAATCTGAGACTTGAAAACATCCAGGATCCACTCCCAGACAAGGATCTGTTGTTTAACCCCACGTTGTCAAATAGGCTAAATTTTTTATCCAAGAACTCTTCCATGGTTTTTGAGCACCTTTTAGAGGGAGCCTTTTTCTCTTAAGATGTGTGGACCACTGAGTGTCTGTATGGAGCTCAGCTTACCTAACTTTGTTCGTTTGCAAATCAGAAGCCTAGCCTGTAATCATCAGAGAGACCTGGGTACATGCAGTGAGTGATTCATCCTGTCCTCAGAAGGGAGCCACCAATATATGGGATGAATCATCCACTGGAAGTCCTTGTCTCTTTTCACTGATTATAGGGGAAACACAGCTAAATTTAGCTAATGGATTTTAGACAATTAAAATCAGAGATAGTGAATTGGGGCTTCTATTTTCCCATCTGGCAAATTGGGGATAGCAGGAATTTCATCCTCAAGAGGGTGGTGTGAGGATAACTCAGTGAGAGATTCTCAGACCTCTTCTTTCAGAAGCTAGAGAGGAACTTTGGTTTGTTACGGGCAAGTCATATTGCTTCCACATTTCAACTCCTGACAATTTTAGATTTGCCTTCTCATCAGTCACAGAGGAAACAGAAAAGAATCGGTGAAAGAAAATAAGACCTCCCAAATGAAACTCATGCACTGTTTTATATCTCCTTATAACTTCCTAGAGATTAGTTTTTCCTACAGCATGATACTTTTTTTTTTTTTTTTTTTTTTTTTTGGGCACCTTTACACATTGGTAATTTTTCTGTGCTGCACCCACAGCTGCTTGACAATAGCCACTGCATGACAGCAGCAGGAGTCTCAACGTGAGGCATTGGTGACAAAGCCATGATTAGTCCCAACTTCTGATGACACTTTTTATTGGACACATACTGTAGTATCTTCAGTCAGCAACCTCTAGTGTGGGGAACCTTATGACTACAAACCAGGCAGGTCTGATCCTAATGATGGCCATTTCAGAAGGTGCTCAGAGAAGTTCTCTTGCTTTGGGATTGACCTAATCCCTATTGAAGTCCATTGCCAAAATGTTGTTGGCTGACTAATTGCAGGATTTCAGCCACTATTGGGCTTTTCCTGTGAGTTAGTTGAAATGGATAGACTTTAAATGTGAAATCAAGAAGTTAGTGCTGAATTTTTCAATTATTTTTATCTAGATTTTCATCTAGACTCTGAAACCACTGATGAAAATCTCAAGAGCTAATAACTATTCCATAATTTTATTTTACTGAGTTCTGTTATATTTTGTATTGACAATAGAAAGAGCTGCAGTTTATTTGACTTTCAGATTGTCTCTGCTTGAATTTCATGTACATTCTCCCAAAACAGAAGGTAGAATTGCACTTGTGAAGGATGATACACTCAAGACAAAGCAGAAAACAAGATAATCCTTCATTTGTAGATCTTTGTGGCCTCTTGTGACTCTTCTTCATGCATACGTATAAGTGGGAAAACTATATACAATCTCATTATGGCAAATCAACTCCGTACATAATTTCTTCATTTAGAATCTTTTTTGTTGTTTTTTTTTTTTTCTTTCCAGGATGCACCAGAGATTGGGATGGTCTAAGCTGTTGGCCCAGAGCTGCTTTGGGGGAAATAGTCAAAATTCCTTGTCCCAGATTTTTTGAAGAAATCACCAATATCCACGGCAAGATTTTTTTCATATTCTTCTTATCTCCACATGTTTTAAAAATAAGTTCTAACAGTTAAAGATTCAGTAACTTCCATATTTTCATAACTCACAAAGCCATTCTGTGTCAGACAGCTCAGTGTAATAACGCACATGTACATCTTGGCTTATGGTACATACTTGATACTGTCTCATTTCTTGTGCTGTACTGAATTACCCAGACTCCTTTGTCTAAAAACTATGGGTAATTGCAGTAGGTTGCTGAGATTACTATAATAGAATATATCACAGAATCACTGACTTACAAAGTCATGAAAAATTAAGTTTAGAAAGGACCTTCTAAAGTTGAGTCAGAACAGGACCAAGGTCAAAAATCTTATCTAACTTCAACGCTAGACCAAGTGGTTCAGGGCTTTTTTCATACACAAGAATTATGTTGTAAATGCAGGATAGATTTCATAATTTGATTTCCTCTGTGTGAAGATTGAATTTACAGAAATAATTTCACTTAGGTAATATAAATCTTCTAATTCTTCCTGATATGAGTGGGAATATCCATGTTAATTTTCAAAGGATAAAAGTACAGATTATTAACTATCTATAGCTGGTTGGCTCAACGTGACTAGTATGAAAAGTATCTAACTGAAGAATCAAAGCTGTTTCTTGTCAAAACATTAAAAAATCAACAGCAGAAAACAAACAAAAAACGATGTAGCATCCCCATACTCTAATTAATTCTTCAACTATTAAAGGTTTCCTTCAGAGAAACTGCACACAGGAGGCATATTGGTCAGAACCATTCCCATCATATGCTGTTGCCTGTGGATTTGATGAAGGTTCCAGCAAAGGGCCTGAGGACCAGGTGAGTTTTTATTTCCTGTCTGGGGACATCTTCAGAACACATTCTCCTGTTTGTGCTGAGTAGACAGATATTTCCACTTATCTGAGTCCTATCAGAATTCAGTAATTGCCTTTCTTCAGTGCTAAACTCATACCTTTCAAGTCACAAATTATGCTTAATAGAAGTAAGAGATTAGCAATTAGCAGGAGCACTCTCCCCTCACTATCCTAATTTTCTCTTGGTGATAATAGATTTGTGGCTAGATCACTTGTCCTGCCCAAAAGACTTTGTTTCTCTGAGAGAGAGGATTTGAATCCACAAGACTTGGTAACAACCTGCCTATAGGGAATTTTGCAGGGAAAAGTCCTTTGGAACCCCAGATCTTCTTTGAGTCTGAGAATAAGTAAGTCTGTAACTTTATAATATGGTGATCGATGAACGTATTTATGAGGGAAATCTAGGATGTCAACATTTCTGCACAAGTATTCCCATTTTAGGCACACAGTGGAGTAGGAAGTGAACTCTCGTTTTCCTATCTGTGGATCAGCATTGGTGCTCTATTGGACTGCAATCCAGCAACACCTTATTTTTTACCTATGTCTTCATATGACTTAAGTTTCAATGTTCTTTGCCACTGTGTGTGGTTCCAGGGCAGGAATGTCTCACGCTGCATTGGTGGTGGTAGTTCTTCAGTGGTTGAGTTTTGCTTCATGGCTGAAAAATAGTAATTTGTAAAGACAAGCTCACAGCCTCTGCCTCGTGAGTTCTGGCCTTTGTTAAATGGGACATGAGAGAGCAGTGGGGATTCCCACTCCTTGTATCCATTCTGCGTTGGGCAAGGCTCCTACAACTCAACAAATGCAATAGATCCTGTATCATCACAGCCACCTCCTCCTCGTATTGTGTTATTGTGATAGAAGCAATGGTCTCCCTCCACTCTGTGAAAGAAAAGACTAACTTATATAACATCTTGTGAACCGTCAGAGTCATGACTCCACAGTGGAATCATAGAATCACCAGGGTCGAAAAAGACCCACAAGATCACCCAGTCCAACCATCCACCCATCACCAATAGTTCTTCACTAAACCATGTCCCTCAACACAGTGTCCAGTCAGTGACTCCACTACCTCCCTGGGCAGCCCATTACAGTGCATGACCACTCTTTCAGAGAAGAAGTATTTCCTAACATCCAGCCTGAACCTCCTTTGGCACTGCTTGAAGCCATTTCCTCTCGTCCTATCACTAGTTACATGAGAGAAGAGGCCGACCCACAGCTCACTACAACCTCCCTTCAGGTAGTTATAGACAGCAATCAAATCTCCCCTGAGCCTTCTGACTGAACAATCCTGGGTGATTAGTCACGGATCAAAGCAAGACAGAAGAGGCTGAAGAGTCTTCCCTAACGCTCCAGCTTTTTGTGATTTCTGGAGTAGGCCATTTGGCTCTCCAGGTATAAAAGTTCAGACACAGAAGTAACAGTCTATTAATTCTGAATCTTCAGGACACAGATGAATTCATCCATTTGGTTCCATAAAGTTGGAAACACAAGCATAGTTGTAACAGGTAGTAAAAATATCTGGAGCAAATTTCCCCAACAAAATTCCCCAATAAACCAAAAAATATTTCTACTTCTATGTGGAGAAGCTGAAAAGAAAAATGCTTATAAAAACCTTTCAGGTTTTTTATCTCAGCCATACCCTGAAGGTTTATGAAGAGAGGACAAGATCAAAAAGCTCTACTGTACCGTAAATAGAAGGAAGCAGGTGATAAGAACCCCACTTATGTTCTAAGAGGACTACTTGTTTCATATTTTGTATCTACAGTGAGAACATAAAGTGTCTTCTGTATCTTGATTTTTATCTACCCTAGAAGAATATATAAAGCACATCAAAATACTTCCTTATTCAGCTGAAGAAGCTGTTTTCTAAACTGAACTTTAGTTTTGAAAATACCATATGAAAGATGAGCAGTATTTCAAAAACACCAGGATGATTACTAGGTTGTCAGGGTTACCTGATTTATTTATGGATCTACTTAAAATTGCTAATATACTTCTTCAACTTAGAAGTGATGCCTTTGGAGAAACAGAGATTGGATCAATTAGAGAACAAAGTGTCCGCTGCATTTCCAAGGAGGAAAATTCAGAGAATTTAGTTTCTTGGGATTCTGAATAATCAAGCGATCCTGTAGTAAATAAGAATAAAATGTTCAGATCACTACTGAAAGAACTATTTGTCCAAAGAACTAAAGATAGTAAGGTTACCTTCATGGCTTCAATTTTCTCAAGTTCTGTTTTTCTCACCCGCAACATGCAGGTTTTATTTCTTTTTTAACTATAGTTCAAATCACTTGACCCAAAAGGAGTACAGTCTGGCCCTGGTATAAAAAGGTGCTGATTCACAAATCACCCAACAGCAGATTAATCCATCCTCAAGTCCACAGACACCTACAGGAGAAATTGAAGTTATTTAACAGAATTATCATTTTCCTGTTAAGCATGCTCCAACTATTTTATGGTCACTATTTTGATTGAGTTGATGGACTGTGAAAACTGGCTCACGCATAAGGGTACAAAGGCTTCAAAGTTAAAAAAACAATAACATGTTAGTGATGGAGGGAGAAATCTAAATCAGATCTTTAGTACCTAAAGCAATATGTAAGGGATGGGATTGACCAGTGAGGGAAATTCTGTGTTACTGAAGTACACCAGTATGCATGCTGCATAACCACCAGCATCAGTATGTGTTTTCTTTTTCTCATAGAAATCATATTATTCTGCATTTTGGCGTGTCTACACTGCTGGCTATGCAGCATCAGTGACTTCACTCATTACAGCTCTAATTGTCTTTGCTGCCTTCAGGTAAAAATAATTGGTCTCTTTTCAGGATGTCTATAGACAGCCTCATCCCAATTCCTTTCAAACTCTCTGTGTTTTTGTTTTTACCTACTTTCATACCTTTCTCAGATGTTATACTGTCAGTGACAATGAGTTCTTCTATATTCATGTTGTGTCATTTCCCCATGGATGCTAAAACAATAAGGCTGACTGGGTGGTTTGTCTTAGTCTCTTTAATTACACCATACAGTGGAAATGCTCCAAGCTGTTTTTGCTATTAACATAATTATTCCTCCAGTGCGTGGCAGGACATACTCTAAAGAAAATGAGTATGCCTAATTTCCTAAACCTGTATTCCTTCTGTGAAAGACATCATCAGGAGCAACAGAGAGAGGTTTAGACATGTATACATCGTATTTGATAGTGTTAGATGTTGGGAAATGAATCCTGGGTTTGATTGGCTCCAATGCACCTGGACAAAAGCCTTAAGCTTGCTCTCCAGGAAGGAGCACAGACAACAGAAGCAACTTCCTAGATAGAGGAAGATGTCCACATAATCTAACCTCTCTTATAGAGAGACCCAGGACATGGAGGCTGATATACCCAAATCTTGCAAGTGATTCCTTCATCTCAAGGTCAGACTGTGGACAGGACCATATAGGGAAATTTGGACTTGGAAGTGTCTGAAGTAATCCTGTATTCCTGTCTGAGTTTTGATGAGAAATTCGTTCTTGAGAAATTTATCTTGAAAAACAGTTTTCCTTTTCTTTTTCTATGTCAGAAAATTCCACTGTACACGGAATTACATCCACATGCACCTGTTTGTCTCCTTTATCCTGAGAGCAATTGCTGTTTTCACCAAAGATGCCGTTTTGTTTGCAGATGAAAGTATGGACCACTGCCTGATGTCAACGGTACTAAATTTCCCCACTTTCTTTCCTTCATATTTAATTTGTGACTCAAAGAGAACGTGTAGATTTCTTAATCCCAAGTCTCTTTATTTTCTAGAACTGTAATCTTAAAACAGGCAATATCATGAGCCAAAAGACCAAGAGCTATAGGTTACATCCAGCTGTAGTGTATAATGTTCAACCTTGTTGAGTCTAGTGGGGCAGTATCCATTTCTATCGGATATTCATCTGATTCATTCCACATTCTGAAAACTTTCATTAAATTCCTCAATTTTTCTTTGTCAAAATTTTATGTTGCTTACACTTGTCAATAACCAAAACCCTATGAAGAGTACACTTAATTATTCTTTTCTTCCTTTCCATTTTCAGGTAGCTTGTAAGGCTGCAGTGGCATTCTTCCAGTTCAGTATTTTAGCCAATTTCTTCTGGCTTCTTATTGAAGGAATATACCTTCAGACACTGCTATTGCTGACCTTTGTTTCAGACAAGCAATACGTATGGTGGTTCATCTTTGCTGGCTGGGGTTAGTACTACTTTCCACTCTGTGCTGTTTACTATTTCCACTTACTTTTAAAACTAAATAAAATATTCTGAGACTTCCTTCGACAACTTCCTTTGAGGAAAAGTACTTTTTCATGCAGGGGCACTGCATCAAAACCATACCATTATCCATATTTCTTAACTTGTTACATATTTCACCATCTAAAACTCTGAAGGAAAAGGCAGAATGGATCATTAAAAGCACTGGGATATGCCTACTCAAAAGACTGCTGCACCTATCTTTATGACTGGAATTAATTTCATGCAACTAAAGTCATTATAAGTTAATCATCTAACCTAAGCTATCTCTCCAGGTTTCTTCTGCAGTCAGTGAGGTGAGGTAGGCATGCTGCGGTGGTGATTAATCCAGTCCTCAAGCAGATGACTAATACACCTGGATAACAGCCTGGGAACATCTTATCTCCCTCCACTGACTAAAGAACCTTGAGTGACCAACATTAAGTTGACATTTTGCTTTTAAGGCAGAAAGAGATTAATCTCAGACTGCATGAGGTCACATCTAGGAATCAAAACTTCTTTTTTCTTTTTTTAATTATTATTATTATTATTATTATTATTATTTTCAGAAACATCCTCTGTCTTTAAGGAATATTTTGAGTTTATAGAGAAATTTAAGATATCTCCCAATATCAGAATAGGTGTATGTAATGCATAAGATTTCTTTCAGTGCAGAGAATTGCTTACTGCGACTCTCTTATCTTCTTGTACCTCACTTCAGCTATTCTAAAATGGAGACAATTAAACTGAGAGGTTACGCAGCATTTTTATTTTGAGAGTGAAATCCACATTCTCATAAGTTACATTATAATTTTGCCACCTTCTTCAGATGCTGAAACTTAGTTGACTATATTAAAAAGAAAACAATTAAGTTTAAAAGAGGTATTGATTTGGAGCTATTCCAATTATGATTGCCAGAAATGAAATACTTATCGCTTGATTAATAACAGCTAACAAGAAATAACAAAGAAACATCTCAATTAATATTACAGCAGTGCTCATGTCCTGTCATCCATCAAAAGTGAGAAGCCTCTCAGGGGCAAGAAATATTTGTCTTTGTTAATTGAAATGTCAACTCTAACTGAATATTCAAAACTATGTTTTGACAATACAGTTCCACAACATGCCAGTTCCCTTTCGTTTTGGTTTCAGTTTGCTATTCTACACTGATTTTCACTCTGAACTGAGAGTTTTGTGTAAAGTAATTTGATTTGCTCATTGTCCGTGTTTTGAAGGGGCATCTGATCTGTTGCACTGTGAACATCCTTGCAATAAAATTTCCATGGAACATGGCACTAAAAAAAAAATCTATTCTTTTCCACATTGATTTTTGCAGGAGCTCCCACTGCTGTGATGCTTACTTGGGTCCTCACAAGACTCCATCAACAAAACACAGGGTAAGTAAGTGCTTGAGTAAGGAAGCCAAAGTCATCCTAGTTTATATTGCATTTTGATGCACTAACAATGACAGAAATAGAAGTTAAGAACAGATAAACAAGAATATTGTTCCAAAGGTGTGCCTCTAATCTTTAAACTTCACAAGAAAGTGAGAAAATAATTTTCAGACTTCTAATTTTGATGTATATTTATCAAGTAATTAAAACTGGAAATGCCGTAGTAAGAGTGGAAATTATTTTTAGTTTCCTGATGTTCGATCAGTGAAATAACTGCATTTAAGGAAATCACTGCTTCTGTTTAAAAACAGCCATGAATTTCTAGCCCTAACCTTTTCAAACCCACACCTCTCAAATAAAGGCATTGCTATGTCTTGATACGCAGCTTTGTGTGTCATTTCAACTAAGTTCTTTTTAATTATTATTTTCTGTCTTTGAACATGGATACCAACTACAGTGCAGAAGACTTTTCACTAAGAGCTGCCCTGAAGGCCTTCACTTCATTTCACATGGATGATAAGTTGAAAAAGATATTTCATATCTACCTTGTCAGGATTCAATTTTAGGGATGCAGAAATAATAAATCTTATAGTCCACCGTATTCGACGCATCGTAGTTTGCTCTCATCTAATTATTGCAGGGTATCTGCAGTAGACATTCTCCACTGTAATATTTTGTAAGAGCAAGTGGTCATCCTTTTTACAGTATGAGCACAGAAAGGTGTGAGGAGGATTTCATTTTTTCTCCTTTTTCTCTGCTTCACTTCCAAAGAATGACCAGACTACTGGGTTTATTTGTTGAATCTATAGCAGAAGAACGTGGCACGATTACAAATGCATTACAAATAAAGTTTAGAGGGAAGTCAGTGTGAACAAGAGCTCTGACAAATTCTCACAGTTGAAGAAGAGACTAAGGAGTGCCAGAACTTTTGACTGCTCTTTCAGCAAAGTCTCGACCCATTCTGTTTACTTCTCTAATGTTTTTATATGTCCATTTTAAAAATGAGACAAATAGCATCCTGTTATATTGATCGCATTTGACTACAAAGGTCGTGTAGTGGAATAGCTCCAGTGAAGACATTTAGAGAGCTAGAACACCTTCATTCATACATCTGAAATCAGATGTATTTTCAAACCACAGAACCAGAGCCACTCTTTTCTTACCCAAATGCTATTTCACAGAGCTGAAAGTCTGAACTCACAGTACAAAGATATACTTTACACTCAGACAGGCTGGGTTAAGCCATCATCAACATTATTCAGCTCAGTGTGCTGTCTCACAAAACTGGAAGAGAAAACAAAGGAAAAGGGAATGAAATTCCTTTAAATTGGGCTGCACGTAAATTTTTTGGGAGGTATCAGGAAAGAATACTGGCAGAGATCATTGAGCTGTCTTTTAAAGCAGTGTCCATCACTTTCCTACTCAGTGACAGAAACAGTTTTATGTGTTGTGAAAAGCTCAGTGTAGGTGACATTACTTTTGTTTTCCATTTCAGATGTTGGGATGACGATGAAAATGGAGTAGTGTTATGGATCATCAAGGGCCCCATTCTGTTAACTGTACTGGTATGTTTCTGCATTTTTTCTTGAGTATGTTCTGAAATCTGACAGCTATACTAGTGTTTCCTTCCCGAAGGGTGGAAAAAACAATGCCATATGCCATATTTGACTTTTCTGAATGTCAAGGAGTTGGAAATTATTGTTTGTTTTTGTAATTTATATCAATTGAAGATACTGATTTGTAGTTAATTTACAGATTCTGTCTTGCCTTTTCAGATTAACTTTATTATATTTATTAATGTCATCAGAATTCTAGTCCATAAATTGAAATCTCAAGAAGGAGGGGGGAGCAATTCAAGCCACTTTGTGTAAGTATTGTAGGGTCTCTTGAAATTTACCCATTTTAGCTGCTCTAAGAAATTGTTTCACAAGCAAGGTAACAAAATGTTTTACTGGTTACAGTATGGAAGAATTTCTCAGAAGAAATAGCTAATTAAATATGCCTTTTTATCCCAAATATCACAAGTCTCTTCTTTAGAAATTAGGGAGGAACTTGGGAGATGTGGGAAGAGGTGGAGGGTGGGAATAGAAGTCTAATGCAAAATGTGACAGCTACAAAAAGATCAAGCTTGAATGAGTAAACGTATTCAGGTAAGGCATTAATCTAACTTCCAGTTCCCACACAAATAGTCTCATAGGGAAAAAAAGCAGATAATTTTCATTAAATCTTCAACAGTAACACACTACTAGTCTTCTAGTGACTGAACGTAGTTTGTACTGTTTACTAACCCCTTTAAAATCAATGTGAATCTCAGTAATGCTGTCAGAGGACTAGCAAGACATTTGATTCATCTCAAGATGTCTTCTAGTTACAGTACAAAACTATGCCTTTCTGGAATGAGCTGAACATCAAGCAAAATACCCTAGGGCGTTGTCCATGGCTCTGACACCAATGTTTAAGCAACAGAATCAAGTCTCGTGGGCAGTAATTAATAATCAGTCTCCACTGGCAGTTGTGGATATTTAGACATTTACATGGTAGATTGAGATTGTGTCTCAGGAGGTGGATTAGAATGCCCAGTTTGGGGCCTCAGCTTTTGTATGTACAGCACAGAGAAAAACACTTAAGGATCAATCTGGAAAACTTACATGTTGATTTGTTCATCTTTGCTGACCAGATGCCGGCAGTGAGAGTGCCAGAAAGTAATCTTTCCACATCTTCATTGGATATAGTTGCGTGGACTGCAGTAAAATTTGTTCCAACATATAAATGTTGTCACTAATTCCACATATCTAAAAATGCCTTGTTTTTTAATCCTTGATTTGCCAGGAGACTTGCTAAATCTACGTTACTCTTGATCCCACTCTTTGGAGTGCACTACATTGTATTTGCATTTTTCCCAGAAAGCACTGGTCTGGAAGCACGACTTTACATTGAGCTAGGCCTGGGTTCCTTTCAGGTAAGCAAAATAAAGTTATGAGTCCTGAGGGGTTTGGGCTGAAGGACCAGTTTCACATTTTAGGTTGATTATCGGAGTCGGTGTTAATAATGTGTCTAAATTCAACACACACATTCCATCTCACTCTTGAACAAGCTCTTTATGTGGTTTGCTCCCCTATTTTATTATTTAAAATCTCACAGTACTTCTTAGTTCTGACTCAGTCTTCACATCATAAAAAGATGTACCTACATTTATTGAATAACAATGACTGAGTGCCATGAAGATCAGTCTGTGGATTAAGAAGGACTGACTGAAAATAATTCCACATGTAACAAAGAGGATGAAAAAAGGATTGAAAACATAATGGTAATATATAGCAATCTGTTCTGCTCTTACCCTTCATCAGGAGCTAGTCCATCATCTTAACACTTCCCTGTTTCCTTTTCCATGCTGGACTCTGTTTGGAAAAATATCTTTTGGCCTAGGCCAAATCTGTGCAATGGACCTTATTAATTTACCAAATCAATAATTTAACAGAGCTCAGCACTGTGACTTACAGTGTCAGCACAGTCTGCAGACTGGTTTGGGTGTGGGCTGGCTAACATTAATAATATTGTAAATATAGTTTTACCAGTCTGATGAGACAATAAATCAAGACATGAAAACCCACAAAATAGTGCCATGTCACCTAAACCATAGTGGAACAACAGGAAAGAATTTAACGTTGGTGTCTTACTCAAATTTTGAATAGCAGATGATGTATTTCCCTGTTTCTATGCTTCAAATCCCAATGGTTGATTTTTTCTCTCTATTCTCCCTGTCCTAGGGCTTTGTTGTTGCACTTCTATATTGCTTCTCAAATGCAGAGGTGAGTAGCAAGTATATGAGAATATCAAAACCTTTGAAAGTCATGGGTACCTCTTATTTTCAATCTTTTTTTCCTGTTTCCAGTACGAATCTGTGCTTTGATCTCTTCCTGAATGCAGAAATAACCAAAAGTCATTTTCCCTCAGTGCCTTTGTGGATTCTAATTGTATTCAAATAATTCTGAAAGAAGGACACTGAATCAGCTATGAAGCAGTGACCCTTTACAAATGGTTGGTGACTTTCCTATCAAGGGACATTTGCTCTGCTTTCCTCTGATATTTATCATGATGTCTCAGTGGAAAGCTTATAACATTATACTTTCTTCAGGTTTATTTTCATCCATAAGTTTGTTTCCTTTCCCTTTTTCAACAGATAAAGTACAGCCAGTAACTTTCCTGTATCTCTCTGAATTTTGGATATTTGTTTATTTTTCAGTGTGAATATGGATGTACTTTTAGTCCCTCTAAAACCACATTAAGACTTAATCATGATTGATTTGAGTGCATCCATGCCTTACAGTCATGCAGGAATCTTGGTGTATCAGCGTGGCCAGTGCATAACACAGAGCCCAAAGGGAAGAACACCTGCTAGTTAAACAGAATAGACTACCAAGGACAGCCCGTTCCAAAAATACCTATAGTTACAATTATCAGAAGTCCTGTAAGACCCATAAATTGTCTAAATGTCTCAACTACTGCAACTACTATTGCCCCTTATTCCCAATTTTCAACACAATTTTAATGCCACACCCGACGTGATTCAAACACGCAGCCTTCTGATTAATTAATCCACCAGACGCGATTGCAACCCCCACACCATATTTCATCCACGCTTCACAATTGACTCTCTCGCGTTCCCAGCAAGACCCCGTCGTCAGCCTTTGCGGANCTCACTCATCTTTATTTTCTGACTCTTGGTTTTTAAATTCCTTCTCTATAGGTTCAAAGTGAACTCAAGAAGCAGCTGTGCAAATGGCGGTATCAAGAATACCTGAGCTTCACACACAAACATGGGACTGTGTCCAGAGAAAACAGTCCAGTCAACTATGTCACTCAGCTGTCACTGCTTGAAAAAATCAGTCCAAAAAGGAAAACGTCTGCATACCAGAATGGTGTAACTTCTGTCTGAAATTATCTAGCAGGCTGAGTTGCTGTGAATGCACTAAGACATGGCCAGTTTTTTGTTTTTTTTTTGTGTGTGTCTTTCAAAGATTCAGTCTATCACAGAACAACTTGGGTTGGATGGGACCTTACATATCATCTAGTTCCAATCCCCCTGCCGCGAGCTCATTGCCAGCAACCAGATCAGGCTGCTCAGGGCCCCAACCAAACTGCCCTTGATCACCTCCAGGGATGAGGCACCCACAGCTCTCTGGGCAGCAGTGCCAGGGCCTCACCATCTTCTGAGTAAAGAATTTCTTCCTAACATCTGACCTAAATCTCTTATTTAGTTTAAAGCCATCCTCCCTTGTCCCACCGCTATCAGACCGTGTACAAAAGTTGCTCCCCCTCCTGTTTATAAGCTCCTTTCAAGTACTGAAAAGCCACTGTGAGGTCCCTCTGGGGCCTTCTCTTCTCCCAGCTGAACAAGCCCAACTCCCTCAGCCTTTCTTCACAGCAGAGGTGCTCCAGCCCCTTGATCACCTTCATGGCCTCCTATGGGGCAGTTCCATCTGCTCCAACCCCCTCCAAGAGCTTCCAATAGCATCAACAGACTTCTGAGAACTTCCCCTCCCGAATGCAAGCTGCTTTTCTCACCTGGTACATATTCCCATCACAACCCTTCTTCCTGCTCTTTTCCCACACAAAATCCCCTTATTTTTTCGTTGTTGTTGTTGTGAAATGAGAGACCTATACCTCTTGGGCATCAGTAGGTTAATACCCAAATTAAAGAAGCTACGTTCATTTTTTCCATGTCCAACATCTTTGCCAGTATTTCCTGAAACTTTCAGTTTACAGGAGTTACGTAATTTTTCTTTATTTGAAAGAGTTACAGAGTGGGAATGGCCTGCAACAATTGCATTATCTGCTTGTTTTGTTTTTTTCTTTTGTGCCTGTACAATGAAGAGATTAAGTCAGGCCGGAGGACCCCAAGCCTTTTCTTTTCCATGACAAAAACTTAAGTAGCTGAACATTAGGAAGATTATGCGCGTACAAAGGACGAACACACAGTTGAACCTTAGGCAATATCCCAGCTGGTCTACCTGGAGCTCAGAATAACTTAACAAACCTCGTCTTTTTGTGACCATTCACTGGTCCTTGAGTAGCTGCAATAAACCTTCAGTGTCCTTGAAGGTTGGCTGAATCCATCAATTAGATCCACAGATAAACTGTGTTTTTGTCAGTTTTTGGGACCTCCCTTTGAGGACGAACTTATCTTCTGTGGTTGCTGTGTTGGTTTCACTTCTGCCTACCATTTCTCAGCTCATTACCGCTCCAATGAAGAACGTATCTGAGGCCAGAAGTGAAGCAGAGTATGGTCTAATAAATCAGATCAAACTAACACTGTACTTAACATCTCCTCCTGAGTGGCCTTTCTCTTTCTTAGGGACTGAGCTAGTAAACTCTCCAGAACAGTGTACTAAAGGTACACAGAACACATCTGTAGTTCATTCCAAGGTAGGACCATTCCCAAAAGTACGTGCATCCAGTCTTTAAAGCACTGATGGAGATTCTGACCATTCAAGTACAGGCTACACCTTCCACTAATTCAAATATCAGTTTAGTTTTAAAAAGTGCAGCTCTTGTCCCTTTTTTGACTGATCTCTTGGTTAATTATTTAGGCTAGGAGGCATTTGACTTCGTGGAAAAATCTTGATTTTTTTTGCTTCATCTTTAGTCTCATGGCTACAGCAGAGACAATTGTTTCTATGTACACAGCATAGTGATTTGAACATATTTGTGTGATTTACATCTATAAAATATAAGTGATAATTAAAACTGTGTGTAATTAAAACTGTTGTGTTTGTGTTTTATATCAGTTTCCATGTTTCCTTTGGGACTTAAAAATAAATGAGAGTCTTATAATTGTGTTTGCCATGGTTATACACTTTGGAAGCCAATTAATATATGTAATTATGACCTCTTTACTCAAGAGATTTGCATTACAGAACCTTGACCATGAAGCTTCAGTTTTACTCCCCTTCCAAGACACTATCATCAAGATGAAACTTTGTGATAGCCTGCTTCTATAAATTTATGTTCAGGTATCTGACTACTTAGGAATGTTTTCTCCAGGAAATAGTTGTATTGAACAGTGTAGAGTTGTATGGCACATGAAGGAACAGACACACCATTTCCTTTCATCTGTCTTTGGGAGTAGCAAAGCTGGAGTGAATTATGCTGCCTCTTTTTGACTGACCTGAGAACATTTCCTCAAAAAAACACACCAAACTCACACCTAAAAACTGTCATGAGGTTTGATGTCTCAGAGATTTTTGCTCCCAGTATAGTTCCCCCCATTATTTTGTCTTCCACCTCACTTTGTGATTTATTTGGTGCACATATTAGCCCTCTTGTGTTACACAGCAATTCCCATTTCCCAGTTGAATTCCCAGAATGACCTGCTTTATACTTTCAGATCAGCTATACTCAATACATATCCCTCTCCTTTATCACTTGCAGGATTCTCTCCTGGACCAAGGATTCAGAGAAAGGAGAAATGATGGCAAGGAGAGGTGGTAGGTTCCAGCAAATTGTGATAGATTGTTCCATCATCCATTCAGTGTTCAGACACAGAAAATTCATAATTTCCAGTAACATCACAGCTCCTGCTGGACGTTACAACCTAGTCTGCACCCGCTGGCCACTGTCATCCACACTCAGGTTGCATTAACTACATGGATATCCCCTTTTACTTCCAGCTCTTTCCAACCATCCTCATAACTCATTTCACAGAGAACTAATACCTCAAATGTTCTCCAGCAACTTTAGCTACATGATCTGCCTGGACATTGAATCATGAGAACAGCTTCTCTACAATACGAAGGTGCTCCTCCCTCTTGATTTATCTGTTGGGCCAGATGTGTTGGATGGGCATAAATCGAACTAATAAGCTTGTCGATAAGAATGCAGGATGGACATCCTGTTGTCCCAACAAGATAACCAAACAGATGTCTCTCTTCAGGAATAATGAGAAGCTCTCCCCTTCAAGGTTTGAAAATTTACAGCAAAATTGACCCTTAGGTTTAATTCCCTTGGTAACCAGAGTTTGGAATGTGATGAATATGCATGTGCTATACCTTTAAATATGTATTCGTTTCTCTCTTTGGTGTGCATGTTTGGTGGAGAGATCCCCCATGCACCCAGCGCTGTAATAAAGGGAATACCTGCTTGACATACTGCATTGTTGTGTCAAGTTACTATGTCGGATTTCCCGGCATCAACCTTGTCCGGAAAGTCCCTGCATCCCTCTTCGTGCTTTTAGCATTTCCATGTCTTGTATTTTCAAACATTGTAAGTAAGAAGGGGACATACTCTGTAGCAGGATCTGTTGTGATAGGGCAAGAGGGAATGGTTTCAAACCAAGAGGGGAGATTTGGATTGCATTTAAAAAACGATGTTTTTTACCATAATGGTAGTGAGGCACTGCACAGGTTGCCCAGAGAAGTGGTGGTGCCCATCCCTGAAGACATCCATGGTCAGGGGATGGGGCTCTGAGCAACTGGTGGAGTGTGGGTGTCTCTGCATTGCAGGGAGTGGGACCNTTTATATCAGTTTCCATGTTTCCTTTGGGACTTAAAAATAAATGAGAGTCTTATAATTGTGTTTGCCATGGTTATACACTTTGGAAGCCAATTAATATATGTAATTATGACCTCTTTACTCAAGAGATTTGCATTACAGAACCTTGACCATGAAGCTTCAGTTTTACTCCCCTTCCAAGACACTATCATCAAGATGAAACTTTGTGATAGCCTGCTTCTATAAATTTATGTTCAGGTATCTGACTACTTAGGAATGTTTTCTCCAGGAAATAGTTGTATTGAACAGTGTAGAGTTGTATGGCACATGAAGGAACAGACACACCATTTCCTTTCATCTGTCTTTGGGAGTAGCAAAGCTGGAGTGAATTATGCTGCCTCTTTTTGACTGACCTGAGAACATTTCCTCAAAAAAACACACCAAACTCACACCTAAAAACTGTCATGAGGTTTGATGTCTCAGAGATTTTTGCTCCCAGTATAGTTCCCCCCATTATTTTGTCTTCCACCTCACTTTGTGATTTATTTGGTTCACATATTAGCCCTCTTGTGTTACACAGCAATTCCCATTTCCCAGTTGAATTCCCAGAATGACCTGCTTTATACTTTCAGATCAGCTATACTCAATACATATCCCTCTCCTTTATCACTTGCAGGATTCTCTCCTGGACCAAGGATTCAGAGAAAGGAGAAATGATGGCAAGGAGAGGTGGTAGGTTCCAGCAAATTGTGATAGATTGTTCCATCATCCATTCAGTGTTCAGACACAGAAAATTCATAATTTCCAGTAACATCACAGCTCCTGCTGGACGTTACAACCTAGTCTGCACCCGCTGGCCACTGTCATCCACACTCAGGTTGCATTAACTACATGGATATCCCCTTTTACTTCCAGCTCTTTCCAACCATCCTCATAACTCATTTCACAGAGAACTAATACCTCAAATGTTCTCCAGCAACTTTAGCTACATGATCTGCCTGGACATTGAATCATGAGAACAGCTTCTCTACAATACGAAGGTGCTCCTCCCTCTTGATTTATCTGTTGGGCCAGATGTGTTGGATGGGCATAAATCGAACTAATAAGCTTGTCGATAAGAATGCAGGATGGACATCCTGTTGTCCCAACAAGATAACCAAACAGATGTCTCTCTTCAGGAATAATGAGAAGCTCTCCCCTTCAAGGTTTGAAAATTTACAGCAAAATTGACCCTTAGGTTTAATTCCCTTGGTAACCAGAGTTTGGAATGTGATGAATATGCATGTGCTATACCTTTAAATATGTATTCGTTTCTCTCTTTGGTGTGCATGTTTGGTGGAGAGATCCCCCATGCACCCAGCGCTGTAATAAAGGGAATACCTGCTTGACATACTGCATTGTTGTGTCAAGTTACTATGTCGGATTTCCCGGCATCAACCTTGTCCGGAAAGTCCCTGCATCCCTCTTCGTGCTTTTAGCATTTCCATGTCTTGTATTTTCAAACATTGTAAGTAAGAAGGGGACATACTCTGTAGCAGGATCTGTTGTGATAGGGCAAGAGGGAATGGTTTCAAACCAAGAGGGGAGATTTGGATTGCATTTAAAAAACGATGTTTTTTACCATAATGGTAGTGAGGCACTGCACAGGTTGCCCAGAGAAGTGGTGGTGCCCATCCCTGAAGACATCCATGGTCAGGGGATGGGGCTCTGAGCAACTGGTGGAGTGTGGGTGTCTCTGCATTGCAGGGAGTGGGACCAGATGGCCTTTAAAAGTCCCTTCCAAATCAAACCATTCTATGATTCTGTGATTTTAGAACAGGTTGTGTAGGCTGTAAGCTGAAACTGAGGGCTATAGGAGGTTATTCTGCACACACAAAAAACATTAACAGTATAATTTACACAAGGGCATGCTCGGGAAAACCCGGTGATGAGGTTGATAATCCCAAGGAGTTCAAAAGTTTCTTAGATAAAGATTTTATGTGGGTGATGGTGTGAGTAGGATAAGGAATGTGCTAGGGATCTACTGCTTCATCCCAGGGCAGGGAGGGCAGTGGTCACAAAGGCTGTGCCATCTATGGGAAGGCACTGGCTTGCTCATACTTAATAAAGCACCACTCATTTTTAAGGCTCTCTCTTTGTAGGTCTCTACACAGCCTAAAAAGGAGTTTGGCGTTAACACCTCTTTTTTAACTTTGGTCAGCATGAGAGTCCATAAATATCTCCTCAAAGAAGGGAATTGTTAGGAGGGTAACTTGCAGGGTTTTCCCCACAGCAGAAGCAAGAGACCAAGAGGGGAAGAGTATTCAAGAACAAGCATCCTGGCCTTGGACTTGCCTTCCAACTAACTTGTCACCACAAATTTGCCTGATGGACTCTAGTTTGAACCTGGTCTCCTTGTTCCCTCGCAGGAGCTGTGATGGACCCTACTGACCATGTGATGTCCCTTGTATCCTGGCTCCCAGCTGGTCCTGGCAGCTCCCTGACACAAATCTTACCTCATATTTCATAGATATATGATCACTTCTTCAAAGGACCAGGCACAAAATATCTGCACCTTGCAAGAGGAATTGAAATATGAAGTCTTTGAGCAGGATTCAAAGATCTATGGGGACCAAACAAATGCAACAGTTGAAACTGAAGAAAAATATGGGAGAAAACTCAGAAACAGATCATCTACCACACAGTCCTCTGTGACAGCAGAGTCCACAATCTGTTTGAGGAAAACAGTTTTTCTTTTCCTGCTTTGACCCCTTAGAAATAATGCTCAGTCCCCAAAGGATCTATGGATTACATTTCAGAACCTCAGAGGTTATTAGGTATAACAGATAGTGTGTTGCACTAATTATTCTGGACATATTAGACTATCTCCATCCTTGATATTTACATAGTGAGTCCAGCATCCTCCCAGCACAGCTCTGCTAATTGATGGCAAAGGAAAAATGTGCATGGACTGCTTATAGTGAAGATTTCATGACTGGTTACTCCAGGACTGACTTTGCCAAGCAGAATCCAGAGACTCCTTCTCCATGAGTTCCAGAAAGTTCTCTTTGGTGTAATTTTATATCAGAATGGACTTATACAAAATGATAATACATTTATTGTGCCATCTACAGCAGTTTACATGTTAAAAACAATTTCTCAGAATGCAAAAAAATGTTAGAAACCAGAAATTGATAAATGTGTTTCCACCTCGTAACAAAGCTGAATAACCCCAGATCCCATTACCAATTAAACCAGTTTTGACCCCCCAGAAAAGATAAGTATTAGACGCAACAGGCCAGTACATTTGTACCTTGACACAGTGAAAAGCCAAAATACAACTTTCCATTTGATAAAATCTCAGAGCTATGGGGTATTTTGTTGCCATTAAATTGGCAAAAAGAAGGGGATGAGAATAAACACGCTAAGGATTTGTTTTTACTGATTATATTGGTATACAAAGGCCTGTTCAGACTTTTCTGCAAGGACAAAGTCCATTGAAAAGGCATATTCCAGAAACCTAAGTTATTTCAGACACTGAAGAGTGACACCCATCGTATCACACAGTAATTCATCACGTGGATGAATTCCCCAAAAGAAAGCCAATGGGAAATCTAAATATTAATCATAAGAAAGTGAAAGGAACACAAAGTTCAAAACATTGTTTAAACTCTGCTGGTGAGTTTCCATACACAAAGTACAATGCGTATTTAGCCAAATGTAGCTTTCTACTACAGATATGTATGGTGTTTGCCATCAGATCATCACTATTATCTTACACTTCGTATCTTCCTAACATCACTCTTAAATACAATTCTGAACAGTCTGCAAGTGCTTCACTCCTAAAAACAGGGTAAAATGCTCTTTTTTCACTTCATGTGTACTATATACTATGATTTTTTTCTGGGCACAGAAATGCATATCACATGACCACAATTAGACAGAGAGCACATGATTTTATATACCCTAATTTCTTCAGAAGCTTTTTTCATATGATCAAACCTCAAGACCAGAAAAGAAAGTCTTAGTAACACGAAATCACATAATCAAACTAGGGAGGAGAAGTTTAACTTGTTGAACATTCTAGGTAGATCCACTGAATTTGGAAACTATAAAGATTAATTTTGTCGTTTGGATCCTGTACTCTTTGTGTAAGAAGGGATCATAGGGTTTCACAGCAGCAGAGTCACAGCCAGCATGTTTATGCTGATGTTGAGGACACAAAGAGGAAATTACAGCATCACTCTGTGTACTACGCCTGTTCCATCCTGTTCTCAAATCAACTACTCACTGTGAAAAGCCTACAAGGTGACTTGGTTACATTTCCTTTTCATCCTGGCCTTTCTTGAATACTAGGATATCTGTGATTAGAGATGACTAACAGTAGTCATGCTCTCCTTGTCAGCTCTTCACCAGTTTTTCAGAGTTTATGTTGAACGGGACACACTGAGGAGTTCATCACAGACTGAATGGTGCCATATGCAGAAAGCTGAGAAACTCCATACTGTCATATGGATTGTCCAAAGAAAACAGTTGCTAGTTGCTCACCACCAGCTTTCTGCAGCTTTTCAATCTTTTTTTGGTCTGTGGGAGCCAGTAAATAATCACAGGTAAGACAAAGGTCCTTCGGGAACCTTACATACTTCTATTTCTATATATAAGATATGAATTTATATTCCATAATGATTCTCCACTGACACTTTGGAAACAGTCTATGGACTCTGAGATCTCCACCGACTGAGAGTTACTGCCACAAGCAATTACCTGTGAAACACTACTGAGAAATAATATAAACCAACAGGTTTGATGGTTTCCCGAGCAGTCTGATAAGAGTGGTTGGCAACCCTGCCCACAGCAGGTGGCTTGGAATCAGATGATTTTTGATGTCCCTTCCAATCCAAGTCATTTTATGATTCGATGACTTTATGTGAAATAAAGCTGTTGCTATTTAATGAAGAGAGAAAATAATTGGAGGCAAGACTAGTTTGAAGAGGAACAAAAGCAAGCCATGAGTTAGTTCAATATAGAAACTCGAAAAACATTTCTCACTGCCAGGAGTTTTACAATAACTTCAGTGAGTGTGGAAGGTGAGAAAAAGAAATGATTACAGAATTTTAAAAGAGAAGGTTGATCCTTGAGTGTCAAAAAGAGAAAGATGTGGGCATGCAGGTGGCCACATGAGCTAGCAATGTGCCTTGGTGGCCAACAAGGCCAATGGTACCCTGACTGACCAATAGCTGACCTACAGTTGACCAAGTATTGTCCAGTGGTT
Organism: Odontophorus gujanensis; assembly: GCA_013399175.1. Lineage (NCBI taxonomy): Eukaryota > Metazoa > Chordata > Aves > Galliformes > Odontophoridae > Odontophorus > Odontophorus gujanensis. The sequence continues at coordinate 50,011 of VXAB01003956.1, forward strand.
GACCAATGGTTGACCATGAGTCAGCAGTGTGCCCCGGTGGCCGAGAAAGTCCATGGTTCCCAGGGTGCATTTCACAGAGCATGGTCAGCAGGACAAGGATTCTCTCCTCTGGTCTGCTTGGGGGGGCCACATTTGGAGCACTGCACCCACTGCTGGGCTCCTTGGCTCCAGGCTGACAGGGAACGGATGGAGAGAGGTCAGTGGAGGGCTGCAAAGACGGTGGGGGCCTGGAGCATCTCCTGATGGAGACAGGCTGAGAGCCCTGGGGCTGCACCTGGAGAAGGTTGAGAGGAACCTAATCAGTGCTGATCAGTATCTGAAGGGTGGGGTTCAAATGATGGGACCAGGGTTTTTTCAGCAGTGCTCAGTGATTGAACGAAGGGCAATGGGCATAAACTGGAACATAGGAAGTTCCATATGAATGTGAGGAAAAACTGTACTGTGAGAGTGACAGAGCATTGGCACAGGCTGCCCAGAGAGGTGGTGGAGTCTCCTTCTCTGGAGAAATTGAAGACCTATCCAGGCACCAACCCATGCAACCTCCTGTAGGGAATTGCTGTAGGGAGGCTTGGACTAGAGGATCTCCAGAGGTCCTTTCCAATCCTCTATAGAATGTTCCAACCTATAGAATGTTCTCTAACATTCTATATTGGCCAATATGATTGCTCCAGCTGGCATGAATGTATCTAGAAACAGAAAGTGGCCTACAAAAAACTTGTTGAAGTCATTACCCTGGGCTGTGGAGCACTCTCAAATCCATTTCTCTATCACTAATGAAGTCCATTCAAAAAAGCAGATGATCCATACCCTTCTTGTTACTTCCGAAGAGGACTCAGAACCCAGTTGTGCTCTGAGTAGGAGCCTAATGAGCTGCTCTGCAGCCCTACCCGGAAGGTTTTCTGTTGCCACTGATGGTAGAGAGAGTCCAAGGAGAATTCATTTTTACAAATGTAATCTCAAATTATCAGCCCAGTGACTTCCTTCCCACTTCTTTCATTTAGCAAGTACAACTAAGTATGTGGTTGCCACACTTGGTTCTTTTCTTTCAACAATGAACAACTGCTGAAAAGGATGAGCTAGACACCAAATACAAAGTGTGAATTTAACTGCCTGCATCTTTCTCCCTTCTTTCAACTCCATATTTTAGCACCTGATTTTCAGATGAAAGTACTTAACATGAAGCAGAGTAACTTGGGTATATTCCCTGTATGAAATAAAAGCACCCACAGCTGAACACATACATACAGGTTAAGGAAGTAAAGATTTGAGTACACCAGACAAGAAGGAAACAAGCCTATTGCAATACTCATCTTAGTTTTCATTCTGGGATGTTAATTGTTCTGTCATATCAGCACTCCACATCAAAAAGTCAATAATAAAACAGTAAATACTCACAAAAGATGCAGTACAGTAGGTTTTTGAACAATTACAAAAATGAAGAAAATTAGACTACAAATACATTATGGACGTGGTAGAAAAAATGGCTCAAGGAGCACTGCACACTTTTGTTTCTCTTAATTACATATGGTTAATAACATATGCCTTTCTAACTCCAAAATATTTTTCACAGTGAAAATCGAACGAAGCACTGTTACACTCAGTCGATTATTTACAGACACCTAGAAGCAAACCACCTTTGGGTTTCTTCCATCCTGGAATGAAGAGGCATGGCAGCCACTGTGCGTGGTGGCTGTGCACGTCCAACATTTCAGCTTACATTCAACAGAAAGATTTCTGAGAGAGCAATTTGTGCGATGGCATCAGAACCTGGTTTGGATAACTCTATACACCTGAAGCATGATCTTCCCAGTAGCAATGAAAAAGTGAGACTAAGGGGAACAGTTTTTGCAAGCATATCAATACTTTCAATAAAAAGAAATCATAATAGAAGGGGTTGTTTGTATAATATAGTATATATTAGATATGTAGAGATATATTAGTTCTTCTCATAAATTCAGTGCTGGTGAAAGGTACCAGAGACTTCAATTTGTCCAGTGAACAGTAAACTTAAGGATTTCATCGGCAGAAATTTCCTCTCCACTGCCCTTCAACTCGCCATGCTCCAGAGCATTGGCTCTGTAAGGGGCAAGTCCAAATCTTCAGGACTATTCAATCCTTGGCCTCTCTTGCTGAGAATGGAAAAATAATAACAACAGTAGTAATACTGTGCTGAAAGCAAACCCCAAGCCAAATGGAAGTGGCTTTGTTCTAACAATAGCACTGTTTTTTCTGTACTGACACTAATGTAGCTGAGGACCCAGCTTCCATTGTGCATGAACTGAAGGGTGGTTTTGGTGTTGTGGACACTTGTCCACAAGGCACTGGACTGAGATCCATCAACTCAAACTTCAGAGCACTGCAGGATGGGAAGGAAAACAGCAGAATCCAAAAGTAAGCTCAGAAAAAGCCACCATCAAATAAAATAGCATCAAAGTAAAATAAACAAAACTCAAAATGAAAATTAAAAAAAAACAACAAAACAACAACAATTTCTTCCTCTGGACTGAAACGTGGAAAAATTCTTCACAGTTATTTCATTCCTTCTTTTTTTCCCGCAAAGTTGTGGATTTACTAATGCTTGAAAATTAGCCACCAGCTATTCATCCAAAATATACTTTTTATATCTTTTTCAAAATACACTTACAGTATTGTCAATATAACTCCTTTTGAGAGGCCGTACTACAGAAAATACAAAACTAAATATTATCTGCTCATCTAATATTAGATAATTCTTTAAAAAAAAATCCCAAGCATTCGTTTACCTGTTAGATCTGACTTTCCCATTCTCCCCCTCCAACGTCGTGCTGGCACACAAAGAGAATGGCTCCTTGGAGAATTTTATAACATCACTTTTAACAGAATCTAATGAAACAGGGAACTCTGATCTGTCAGTTAAAAATACTGCAGAGATTTTTTGCACATGGTCTATAAGAGGGGGAAAGATTCTGCTCTCAGAGCAGCAAGACTTGCAAAAGAGACGTCTGTATCATGTTAACTCCAATTTAAGTAAAGTTTTTTAAATTTTTCTGCTGGTCTTCTGTGCCAGGGTAGATTAAATCTGACTGGAACATAAGCATCTTAAACGGGTATGATCCTGTACTGACATGAAGTCAATCTCAACATTTCTGCCTTTTTCAAATTATTTTTACATTCATTTACACTGCTACAACCGAGCAGAGTATGTCCCATAAAGCACTATGTAAGAGTTAATTATTACAATTAATACTTCTTTTGCAACTTTCTGACCCCTTTTTTCCTTGTAAAAATAAGGAAGCTATTGTTGTTCTTAAAAATCTGTACTTAAAATGACATTAAAACTGTTTTTGTTTGTTTGTTTGTTTGTTTTTACCCAAACTAACAAAAACCAGTGACATTAAAAGTTCAGCTTGCACTAACCTTCTGAACCATTTCTTGTTTTTTCTTTTCTTTCCATGATCAAGTTCCAAAGAACAAGACTGAATTTTAAATTTCCTGGTTACTTCTAGTCCAGTTCATACCTTCACATTTAAAATGTCATTTTCTTTCTTTCTTTTTTTTTTTAATATATACACAAACATACACACACACGTGCACACACATATATATATTTAGATATATATATATATGTCTACCAGTTCATAAATCCAAAATGAAGAGAGAGCTAGTATGGTTATCAAAGCCTTTATGAGCTGTATAAAGACTTGTTAAGAATTGACATCATCAACATTTGACTGAAGTAGATGTGCACCAGTCTTGGCTTTAACTACAAGGCAAAGTTGGAAAGAATGTTTTAGGTTTTCAAAGAGAAACAGTAAGAACATCAATGTTTAAACAAATTGAATTATCCAAAGAGAGAGAAAAACACCAGATGTGGGAAGTCATCCAAAAGCTTTATCCTTTCTTTCCATAGCATCTTATTGTTCAGTCTGATTGCTCACCAAATGCAGACTTTTACTTTCCAAGATGATCATCCCAGATCCCTCTCGTGCCTCTTGCAGAGAAGAATCAGGACACACAGAAGTCAGCCAGGTTGCAAAGGCACCACACTGCATGACAGTACTACATAAAAACATGCTGTGTTTGGACATGGATGCAAAAGGTTCAGGGTTATCTGGGGGGAAACACTGTCTTGGAACTGACTCTTGTTCTTAAGTTGGGAAGGAGGGGACAGTTATTTCTATTACTCAAACAATTCAGTCAATCCATCAATCAACTCTCAGTCAATCAATGCCAAAAATATAGATATATCTCAACTGCATGGCCCTTTTAGAAAACTCACAGCTTAGCTAGAACGTAAAGCATTCTCAGAAGCATCCCTGGGTATGGAAAAAGTCAGCTGATCCCATCGGTCTTGTCTGGAGTCCCCCCCTTGACTGATGGCAGCTGTACAGCTTTACATTGGCACAGCAGCTCCGTTAAGCCCACTGGGTACGTCTGACTGAATCCAACCATGAAGTAACTGGAGTTCTTCCTGAACTGGCTGGTAGGATTAACCCAAGCACGTTAGCTCCATCCGATGACTCAAAACAGAAACAGTGCAGAAATTCACATGCCAAAATCGGAGTTGGGCTAAGATACATTTAACTGGGAAAAAAGAATGTAAATATAAAACTGAATGAAACTCAGTTTGAAAAAATAACCATTATGTCCATTCACAGGTTAGTATCGGTTTGGCAACCAAAGATCAAAACTGCACAGCAATCACTTGTTACTTTTGATTGACAACGGATTACTTGCAGATGCTCTGAAATGTAAATCACTGAGCAAGTGGGCTTGGCCTATTTTTATCTTTTAAATACTTTTCCATTAATGGCATTGAGTACAGTTGTGTATTTACAGTGATTGTTAAAAAGATATGTATATACACTTCCTTCGCTTTTTTCACCTCTACAAACATCAAGAATGTTCTGGAGGTAAGGAAAGGGAAAGGGAAAAAGGGAAAGGGAAAGGAAAAGGGAAAGAGGGAAAAGGAAAGGGAAAGGGAAAAGGAAAGGGAAAGGGAAAGGGAAAGGGAAAGGGAAGGAAGGTACACCACCACCAAAACTATGGTGTTGTTTGTTTTTTTTTTTTTAAGTGATGGTTTTTGGTTTGCTTGTTGATTGATTCGCTTTTCTTAGCTGCTCATGTCGCTAGATTCTCCGCATTTATGCTGGACATCCGAATCTGAGAGCTGCTCTTGCTCAGAATGGAGAGTTGTGTCCCCCCGTTCACTCCGCTGCTCGCTAGAGAAGGATGACGATGTTTGAAATCCACAGCAAAATACCGGTTGACTTTCCAGCTCCTCCATTTTCTCTTTATTTCTGATTGCACCTTTAGGGAGAAACTTCAAAAGGTCATTTTTTATGTACTTAGCTGCTCGAGGACATGCTGACAAGTTATCAAGTTCAGAAAAAAAAAAAAAAAGAAAGAAAAAAAAAGATAGAGCAATTTTGAAGGCTACTATTAAACTCTTTACTTTAGAGAAACCTAAGGTGATTTCTGCATGTTTGAAAGAGTGCCAGGCATGCTGTGGGGAAAGCAGCCTGGGTTCTGAGTCTCTGACTTCAGATAACTTGGGATCTGCCCATAGGTGCTTAGAAGATGTGCTCGGTACTAACCCAAACATGGTTTTTGAGTTAGCTTTCTGGAAAAAAAATATCCCACTTGCATCAGTGGCCAGTAGCAAACACATAACAAGGAGCCAAAGGTGATGGATAGTAACTAAATAACCTGTCCACGAAGGTCTTTCACCTGCAGTTAATGGATACGTGTCTACTGAAAACCTTGCCTGCTGTGTTCAGATCACCTCTACGTAGACAATGGGCACAGTAAATCATACACAGTAAAGTAATCCGTGTTCAGTTAGAAAATGAATGAATACTTTGATAATTTTTCTGCTTTTATCACTAATTTCCTGGTGATTTTTCTAAGTGTGTACACATGTACGTAAGTACAGAAGATAGTGAGGACTTAACGTAAGATCGCACTGACTTGGATCAACATTTACTCATTCAGTTAACCATTTCCAGTAGTATCCTGTAGCATATTTAGGAAGGAAATAACACAAGAACTGACAAATGTAGAGATATTTTCCTACCATGTTTTTTCAGCCTTTGATGAGGTTGTGTATAGAAAGTGCTTTTTGACTTCAGCAGAAATTGCTGATACAGTTGTTAAAATGGATGAGCATATCCCAGTATGCTGCACAAGTGTTTTAACAGTATGGACACTAACCTCAGCGAGGAAAAATCCAACTGGAAAAATTATGTTCTCATTCTAGTACTTCTAATTTTCTTTTTTGTTGTTATTGTATAGTTATAGATTTGGTAGAGTATGGAAGTATCTATCTGGGTTAGTTTGGTTAAGTACCACTTCTCCAAACCAAATCAAAACAAAAAGAAATAAAACAAACCAGAGAAGTTGCAAGAACACCAACATCATGTAGAATCTTTCAAATGTCCTTATGTCGAGATTAGTTTAAGACCATACCTTCCGGCTATTCTTTGAGCATGCATGAAAGATAATACATGAAATGACAAAAATAGGCAGGAAAGACAGATATCCAGTACTTCCAGCTGGTGAAATATGGATGCAGCCACCATAGGAACTATAGGAAGATGTAGATCCAGAGCTCACTTTCTGAGCTACATGGAGACATGAGCAGTGCTTTAACAGTCATCTACAAGTCCTTCCATGGTCTCCCTGTCTATGCCCATGAGCATAGATAAAGAACACATTTGCTGAACTTGAGGAGATTGTTGTTATCTTCTGAGAAGGAATCTCTTGGATAAAGAAGTTAGAATCCCATTGTGCAAGTGACCAATTATTACACACTGTATCTAATTCAACAAAACTGGTAAAATAAATGATCCCTATCTTCCTAGATAGTAAAACGGAAAATGATTTTATTCCTGCTGGACTTCACAATACATTGGAATCCGTGAAAGAATGGATGAAGTGTATGTATTCCCTTTTAGGCAGAATTGAGTAGGAAGACTTTTTCCATTAATGGAGAAAAGGTTCAACTCATTCATTTAGTCCAATAAGCAAAGTCAGGAGAGTTTCAATTAGCAAATCAGAACAGGTGAATCAGAAATTAGGCCTAATTACAGCTGACACACAAATATACACAAATACATACACACAAACATGGAATCTACAAGAAACAGTTTCAGGCTTTCATGAATTCAAAGATGGAGAACTCTTCATAAATACTAAGTTTTACTGTAGTTCTGTATATTATGTAATACAGTCCTAAGCTTCATTATTTGGCCCAATAGGAAGGTAAAGACATAGTGTTGTATAGTTGCATGCAAAAAAAAAAAAAAAAAAGTTTTTATATCTCTACCCATCATGGTAGATTTCTCTCTGTCATGTTTTTCAGAGTACAGCTTGCAATCACCATGACAAGGGAATAGGTAATGTGAAAATCCATATTAGCAATACTTCTTGCTATCACCTCTACAGTTGCAGTGCTTTATAGTACTGTAGAATGAAAATAGGCAATATTAACTAGTGGAATTCCACGAAATGAAGGAAAGATAAGATTGTCTGGGGATTGATTAATCTTTTTTTTTTATCATTTAAATGGTCAGAAGTTAGAAGTGTAAGTGAGGAACTGGTTTCTTTATAGATTAACAGACATGTCTGGAAGAAAATTACTATAATATGATGTAAATACCACTTCAGGGTGAGACAGAGAACCTTACAGAAGTTGTTTTTTCTCTATATAGATTACAGAGAGAGCACATAGTTGTTACCCCAAAGTCAGTTGTTGAATACTTCTACAGCTAAGAACACTTGGATGTCATTCTAGAACTTTAATCTAGAACTTTTCCCTAAGCCTTAATTACTTATTAGAAGTGTATTAAAAATAATACTGATCTCAGTTTCTAAACAGTACAAAGCCTGATGGAGTTCAAGACGTGTTTGGACAATGCTCTCAGACATATGGTTTATTTTTTATGTAGTTCTGTGTGGAGCCATGCAATGGACTTGATGATCCTTGTGAGTCCCTTCTAAGACAGGATATTCTATGATTCTGTAAGAAGTGTCACTTATATATAGCAGAACAATGAAAAACAACACTAAACTTTTGCTTTCAGGGACAAATACTTCCTTCCAGAATGGGCAAACTGATCATTTTGTGAAGTTGATCAATAAAGTATGATTGTCCTATACAGAAAATGCATTATCCTTAACTTGCAGATAAAAGAGTTTGTGAGGTGACACAAAGTTCTCAATCTTCATTCTGTGAGAAGAGGTCTAAGCAACTTACTAGCATGGTCAGAGTGACCAGGATTCATTCCTCTTAGCATTAATGGCTTAGATAGGATGACTAAGTAAGGAACCTCTTCACTTATGGATATTTGTGTAGTTAATTGAAAGACACAGGCATCTGCAGAGTGTGAGTCAGCTCAGGTAAGATCTGAATTTCTCTTTCAAGGCATTTCTCCAGGACTCCTGGGAAACATGTTGCTTAACAAAATAATTGCCATTACGAAGCATTAATCTGAGCCTAGAAAGGCCAACATGTTGGTTTGATAAAGGCATCATATATCCTCCTTCTTTTGCTGAGACATTGTGAAGTTCATACTAAGATATGAAGGATTATGTAGATGTTGAATTACAAGGAGGGATTAGAATAACAGTTAGTCCCACAAGGAAATGGGATGGGGATGGAAATAGAGATGGTGGGGTTGAAGGAGGTTAAATATTAAAAGTCTTACCTCCCCGTTCAAGAAACAATAGAGAACAGCAACAACAAAACCCTAGGTAAATGGGAGAGAAAAGAAAAACTAATTCAAATCCTTCAGGAAATGCTGGAGAACGGCTGGAGTTTAAAAAACAAACAAAACGAAGCATACACATCAGTGAATAAACACACAGTCTGAGAACTACGCATGCAAAGTCAGAATAATAAATAGACAGCTCTTTTAAACAAAAGCAGAATTCACTGTATAATCACCTGGAAAGATCCCAGTCCCAATTCAAACACTAGTCTCTCCCGCTTACTGACATTTTCCGGAGAAAAAGCAAACACCGTGTAGTGAATTCCAAACAAGGGGATAAGCAGTAGTGTAGAGCGAGCCAACCTCCTGTTACAACAGAGTGAAAGAACTTTAATGCAGCCTTGTAATTAACAGCTTGCACTTTAATTAAATCAGACAATACGAAAACTATTTCATTGCTTCCCTTCCGGGAAATGTATACACTATATAATTATACAAACAAATATTCAGCATTCCCATTTGTTCCCTAACTGATTTCACACACACTGTAGTTTGCTCCCACTTCTTCATAGTGGTACAATTATTGTAAATTAGTAATGCATTATGCTCTGTACTGTTATTTTGATTTGCATTATTATAAGTAGGGATTTCTTTCTTCATGAAGAAAGTAATCTTGGTATGGGATTCAAACTACGGTCATAAAACAATAATACACTTCTATGAAATTGAGTAATTCCATTGGAGGTTTTGTTTGGGGGAAAACGGTACTGATTTTCTTCAAGGTAGTTAAGGAGGTATATGGAGGACAAGGAAATCTAAAAAGCCATCAAGACCCTCAGAAGAGCTCCATATTATTTTCAAATTCATATATGCTGTCTGCTTACATGTATGGAATATATTGCAGACTGATTTGAATTGGCTCATTACATGCTCTGAAATATCCTAAAAATTAAGTACTTCTCTTATGAAAAAAATGAAGAGAATTAATATCTCCATGAATTCTGATAACTTGTCCTGTTATATCCAATAGTAAACTAGAAATGGGACATCAGTTCCTTGCTAGTGTCCGTCAGTCATATTTTGTGCACCGATGACAAAAAGGACATCACAGACCTTGCACCGAGATGGCACTAAACACAAATAATGCCTCAATCAGATGCAGACCAAATTTCAAGTCTGGGTGAAAGACCTCATAAATCGGAGAGCACAGATCTCACAAATTATCACATAAGACATGGGCCAAAAGCTTTATAACAAGAGAAAGAAGAAAACGTTGAAGTGAGTTGACGTACAGAGTCTCCATCTTAGATGCCCTCTGAAATAAGTTATACAGGTGTAATCCAGAGCAACAAACTAAAAAATCTTTCAAGGTCTCTTCTAGACCTCACGCTCTATGAACATGCAGTCAAATTAATGAAAAGGAATGCTCACATTGTGAATAAGATTACGGAATGCTATATCCATAAGGACTGTAAAAAATATAACAGTGTTTTAAACTAGTAATGGAATACAAAAAAATCAAATGGAGGTAGTAAACTGGATAAATAAGCATTCTTTCTCAAAGTCTATTACATTTTCAGCTCAGAATTAATTAGTTCAGAATAAATTACCACAACAGTAAAAGGATACATGACACTTGGCTTAAAATGTCACAGCATTACTGTGACTTAGTAAGGCTTATCTCTCTGCAGCCATAGGGGATTCATTTTGGGAAAGATGCTGAGGAAAGTGTATAGTCAGTTATAGTGTATAGTAATGGTATTAATTCTATCTGATTAGTCATAGAATTAGTTTGTAGGATCTTGGAGTACAATGTCATCATCAACTTATTTGAGATGTTGTCTTCAATAGTGTTGCAGAAGTCAGGAAGAAAATACATGAAACATAAAAGCACAACATGAAATTTGCAGATTATTAATATCCATTAAAAGGAAAATGAGACTTTAATAACAAGAAAAAACTGAGAAGTTACTAGTGGCTGTGTTGCTGCTGCTGTGTTTTTCTAAGAGCTTTAGAAAGGAAACAGGATTAAAACAACAGTTGTGAGATGGGTAAATTTATGTACAATGGTGAAATGAGGATGTTGAAGATAAGAATACAATGAAATTCTCAGGAGTGCAGCAGGAAGATGACATCCTCTCAGTTGGCATCCTCTTCCCACATTCTTTCAGACAAGGAAGGAGAGCCTGAGGGATAGATCCGAGAGTGCTGAGGACAATGATCATTGAATGGTGTTTGAAGTGATTGTCTGGAAGAGGTATGATCTCCAAAGGTATGGAAAAAGCTTTCTTTACACTCCAATAGGCTGAGGAATGTTTAATGGTTATTTATTAAAAAAAAGAAAAAAAAAGAAAAAAGAAAACTAATTAAATAAAAGGTATATTGCATTTTTTGTAGAGGTTTTTTGCTATTCTATTTTTTCATCAATTAATTTCCTAAAGAACATCTTAAGAATTAGACTCCAATAGTATGGAATGGACATTCCAATAGAATGTTAGTACAAAAAGATGCTGGCAATGGTGTTTCCTGATTTTTTCATGTTCCTCTGTTCGGTGTACAGAAAGACATCTTTATAGTAAATGAAAGAGAAAATAGAAAGGTCATCTAGCTTTGAACTGCCTATGGAGGAACCATGTACTTAGTTTGCCATCTCAAATCCACATTATCTCTGAGGACTACTGCAGAAAAAAACCTCATCATATTGGATGTAGACCAGAATTGCCAGTGATTTTTAATAAATGTTGTAGATTGCTCCTATGCCACATTTTAAAGCCTGATTCTAGAAGACTTAGTTATGATCTAAACCAATGTAGTAACTATGCCTCAGATGAACAAAATACTTTGAGACACTGCAATAGGAAACAAGCACCAATGAGTCTGAATTGCTTCTTCCAGCCTCTATGAATGTGACACAGCAAATGTGTATCTCTAGATTCAGAACTGTAGATTTCAACTGTAAGAAAATCTGGTTTGGATATGTTAGGATGTTATCTGGCATGAATGAAAGCAGCCATCAGAAAATACAAGTCGTCTACACCAGGGGGACCTGTAGCTCCAGAAGTGGTTGTGTGAGGAGCTCTGTAGTTGTTAGTCTTGTTTCTGTCACTGAGACAGAGAAAACTGCAGCTTAGAATTTACTCTCTAGATATCCCCATCACACTGAAGCTGTGTCATTGTGCCAGTCCACTGGGACCAGAGGTGTTTCTACTGGGCTAATTGCAGAGTCCAAAAAACTGTGGCAGTCACAGACTCTCAAATGAAGCAAAGTAATTTCAAAACCACAGCCTCTGAAGAAGGGAAGTCAGAATTAGCTGGTTGAAGTGGTATGCCTTAAGTAGAATTAATTTGGCCAAAAATAAATTTTGTAGGGTGAAATGAAGACTTGTGGTGGTCATATTGACAAAGGCCACGTCAACAAGGTCTGGATGTACACCACATAGATTACAGCATTTAAATTATTAATGCAATGTCTTTAAGGCCTGTGCAGAGGAAAAATGCACTTTCAAGGCATAGTTCATGCTTGTTATAATTGTCTCTTTAAGAAGCAAATCCCTTTATAAACTCAACTGATATTGAATGCATCTATTTATCAGAATCTACCTATTACAGTTATTCAATATCTTTTTTTTTTTTTTTGGTAAATTAATTCTACACTTGCCTTCCCCTTACTGTCAATAAAAAGGAATAAGCACTTATGTGTATGGATGAATGATATCCCGAAGATAGGTTTTAAAATATCCCACCCTGTCTTTCTCTATTGACTACAAAAGGGATCTAGACTGAGTTGGTTACACAAGTTGTGATATGTAGACTTGTAATGTTTAAATTAGAGGAGTTCTATACCTTCGGTGCTAACTTGGTGATGAATACATATAAAATTTCTAGTAGAAGTGTTTCAAATAAAAAGATAAAGAGCAAAACATGAAGATACAAAGGTCACTGTTAGAATTATGCTTAGGAGATCTCTTGTTTAATAAACCAGAATATCTACTTTATCTAAAGGATGCTAAGATTAGTTAAAGTGACTTTCAGGAACTTCAGGAGCCTCCCTGACAGTTATGTGTCCCATCTAGAAGCTTAATTACATCTGCAAGACTTTTCAATATCTGAGGAAGCTCTAAACACATTGTTTGTGACTTAATTCTTCCATGCATAAATCACGTCTTCAGCCTATGGGCTTGAGAAGTAGTGGATGGTTATGGAGATTTTCATTTTGAGGTATGGAAAAGATGACTTAATTGTGTTTATGAGAAGGGCAAAGAGTTGTTTTTTTTTTCCAGCCTTCTGTAAAGCCTGAACTCCTGCTGTTCATCAGGTAGAGAGTACACCAGTAGTCAGTCCTTCTTCACATGAAGTTTGTTTCCCTGTGAAGGCCCAACATGGAGCCTGCATTTCATTAGGCTGCAGATTAAGTGACAGAGCTCATATTTAAAAGTATCTCCTCCTGAATGCACCTCCTATTTTTACCATTGCTTTAGATTCAAGCTTTTCTCCACGCAGTAAAAGGAGCTGCTGATTGCTTGTCTCTCAGTCCCTATTTCTTCTCTCTGCTTTTGCACACTATCAGATTGCTGACTGAATCTTTTCAGCATCTTCACTGAACTGCTTCTTAACTACACTGAGTAGATGAAAAATCACAAACAGCAAATGCCCCTTTTCATGCTTAAAATGGGCTTTGTTAGTGGTTAGACTGACAAAATAAGAAGCTACAAGTTATCAATTTTTTTTCTCCTTAATGACATCAGCAAATTCTCTTCTTAAGCAAAATGCTGTCCTTGTGGATCATTGCATCAGGAGATCCCTGAGTGCTGTTTTGTATTTATAAGCCTGCTGTACAGTTTAGGAGAATGTCCATCAGAAATCACATAATGTAAGGGATTTCTTCAAGGTGCCCATTCCATCTAAATGAGTCCTGTGGGCTTCAGGCACAAGTAACAGAGAGTAAAATGCACAATGAGAAGGTGATTAATGCTTACCTCCAAACTAAGACATTTTTTTGTCACTTTTCTAGCTGCCTTATCCTCCATACCCAGATCTTTGAAATGACTTCTGACTATAGACCCCAAATGTTTTCATATTAAGTTAACCATAGTTTCTCTTCATTCCTGGGTATATACTGTCATAACTTCACTCTGTTCCACAAACATGTTTTCCACCAGCTGAGAGTCTGATTCACTCAACCCTGCTCTACCCACATTGTTCTAGAAGACTCTGGATGAAACATTTCCTCTCAGTATGACCAGAGATCAACACTTTCCTGTATAATAAAGAGCAACTATTAATAGTTTCTATACAGGCACTATCCAAAACCATAAAGAAGCATCAGAGATCATTACAAAATTTCAAAAATAAAATCAAATAAAAAGCCTTAAAACCCTTGGTCATGGTGCATCAGCAAAAAGCACAGAGTAACAAAAAATTCTACATGCAACAAGAACCAAAGGAGCGTTTGCTCTCCAGTTACCACCGCTCTGCTCATATCAAATCATTTACTTGCAACATGCGTCATACAAACACAGTAATGTCACAGGATTGAGTACACTTACAGAGTAATGGTTGATAGTTCTGACATCTTGCAAGAGTGCTGGTTAGCCCTCTTAGGTTTACAGTAGCATTTCTGAACGCAGCTGCTAAATATGACAAGATTAGCATTTTTTTCAGCATATCATGAACAGGCCAAGGTAGGTCACTTTCAACATATTTCATGAGACAAATCACAAAGATGGAAAGCGGACACGACATGATGAAATTACAGCACAAACCAGCTGCTTGACTGAAGCAAAAAAAAGAAACAAATCAACGTGAAAATAAAATGCACTGGCAATCAGGATGCGCTGACTCGCAGACGAATCAAAGATTGAACAACCTTGAGGCAGACGGGCAGTGTTACACGTCCAAAATACACATGGCCTTTGCAGTCCAGTAGTGTACGAAGGGTAACAGAACAATATATCAAACGAAAGTTGACCGCACACTTGTGGAGGACGTTTAAATATAACATAAACTTGTAGGATGGAAGTTAATCTAAGGTGAAGTTGGATCAGATTTTCCTCACTTTCATGTGTGGGTACCCTTGGTGGTGTAAATCCCTTCTTCCTAAGACTCCTAGTGGAGGGCACTGCAGCACTTCTTTGCCCAGCTTTCTTGACATATGAGCTCAGGATGCAAACTATGTCTCACTGCTGACTCAGAGGTAACCTCTTATTTTTGTCTCACACACTAGAGGTGGGGTGACAAAAGCAGCAGTCTCACACACCAAAGACCAGGACTATGATCCTAGTATGCTGTACTCTAGAAAGGGATACTATTGACTATGGGACGTTCACATTTCAATAGCCAGATAGAGGGAAATCTGAATCAGCAGTCAAGAAGGGTAATCTTGAAACAACATGGGAAAGCATTGTGAAGGATGTGAGGGATAGATTTTTCACATCTGTTATGACAGACTAAAAGCCACAAGAACTGAAAACAGAAATTTGCTATTTACAGACGCATTTTTCTTGTGTTTTGTTCTCAATCTATGGTTGCTTTAGTGGAAGCCACCTCAGGGAAAGTTGCATGTCTAAGTGAGAATCATGTCTATTGAGAATCATCAAAGGGAATATGTGGTCAAGAGAGATGCACAAAACACTTGTTGATCAGGACATAACTGCCCTATTCTGGATGTCCGCTTTAGGATGGGATGAACAGCAAGGTCCACTACATCTCCATTGACTATAACAGATACTGTGCCTAAAAGGCAAGCATCTATCTTTATTCAGATAAACCAAACTCTGCTTTTGTTGCTCTGCTAATATGCATGGTCTAAGATTTGTGTTCACCCAGACATAGATGGAAGAAGTGCTTTATAAGTCAAACAGTGAAATAAAATTAATGGAAAACAAATTAAGCTTTGGCCTACTGTCAACACTTTTAAGTCATTTCCATTTAAGAGAAATTTTTGGATTTGGTTTTGTTTTTCCTTTGGAAAATTAAATTAAAAACTGACTTTACTATTAGATATTATATCTTAAGAGCTGGAAAAAGAAGTACAGTAATGTGGAATGCAAAGATTCAGCCGACAGCAAAAATAGTTTTCTATTTTCTTGAATGATGAAGTTAAGGAAGTAAATACAAAAATGATAGTTCCTTTTACAAAATCACGTCTGGGATTAAATTCAGCTGTTTCACTATCTTTTACAGAACTGAGTTGTGCATTAATTGATATTTAAGACTAATCAAAGAATCATAGAATGGTCTGGGTTGAAAAGGACCTCAAAGATCATGTAGTTTCAACCCCACTGCCATGGGCACAGTTGCCAACCACTAGGGCAGACTGCCCAGAGCCACATCCAGCCTTGCCTTGAGTGCCTCCAGGGAGGGGGCATCCACAGGCTCTCTGGGCAACCTGAAGTAAGGATGACAGTTTTAGAGAAAGTTCCTCTTCACTATGGAGGAGATTTTCGTAAGGTAAGTGATGTTGGATTTTGATAGTCTCATTTTTGGATCACCTCAGCTGAAACACATTTAATCACAACAATTACAACCACTAGAAAGCTGCTCGGCATGTGCTAAGAACTAGAGCTCAAGGAGGCCTCTTACAGTACATAATCTGAAAAGGAACACCTGAAATCAACAATCTCTTTCAAAAATCTCAGTCGTGGGGTGTTAGAGTGGCTTGTTTTCTTCAGTGATATTCTTGATGTTGCAGAGGTAATCTGGATTAAAAAAACTCCACTGATTAAGACCTGTTCCTTTGCTGATTATGTCCTGTTTTAGATGGCAAGGTTTGATTTTCATCATAGTGAGTATAACTAGCTTGACAGCATTTGTTTTTCTGACGCAGTTACCAAAAAGGCAAGACTTGATTCTGTAAGTAACTACTACTCTACAGCCAATGAGTTTAAGTTTGGATGTGGGCTCATAATGGAAAACTACTTGTTTAGGAAAATGCTAGTATTTTTGCAGGCTGTTAGCACTGCCTTCTGCCATCCTATCTAATTTATTTGGAATCATCTCAATGTCATCAGAGATTACAAAGTCACCCAAATTCTTTAGAATGCAGAACTGACAAAAGTTTTCTTCTCGTTTTTCCCCATTTGTAATTGTTTTTTTTATTTTTATTTTTAAGCAAAGTTGAAACACTGATGGAAAGAAAGGGAAAAAAAAGAGACAGGAGGCAGGAACCAGAAAGAAAAGAAAGAGAGGAAAAAAAAAATAATAAAACAAGAGAAAAAATGATATACATGAGACTACGGAAATCAAAACAACAGACAAATTAGGGCAGGATTCTCAGATCTCTGCAGGCATAGACATAATGGAACTGGTCACATCTAACTACACGTGACTAAGAAGGATTTGAACCATCTCCTTTATCTCACTCAACCACAGACACAATTGAGCAGTTCCAGAGGTCGGGCTGACCTATGCAACAGAGGTGTCTAAGACATACAGGATGTATTGTCTTATGGAGGTGCCCTGGTCTCTCAGTTTGACCGTAGACAACAACTAGACTGCTTAGATAGAATACGAGACTTTAGACAGCTAAAGGCAAACAAGCTGAGTCTCACCGCATGTGTCCTGTGCATGGATTGCAGCTGCATCTGGGAGGAAGAGGGAGGGTGCTAGGGTGGAAGGGGAAAGAAAACGTTAAACATTCCCAGGATGAAACGAGAAATGCATGATGTGGCTGAAGACCATCTTGTCAGACTGAACACCTTGCTGTCTGGCAAGTTAATGGAGATGAGACTGTATACAAATTGGAGGTCGTTGCAATTCAATCAAGGCTTTGCAGGATTCTCAGGGGTGCTTAAGAGAACTAAAATGAGAATGCTGGTTCAGAGGAACAGTTATTTATTTTAACCAAGGCTTTGATACATAATGAAAAATCAGGGTTCTGGGTTTATATCATTAACAACATATGTGGAATGGCAGTTGGTGGCTTTTCTCTGAATATGCTGAAGGTAAAGCTCTTGGGAAAATAGAGTAAACACAGAAATTAAAACTGTGTCTCATTAAGAACCTTTGTGCACCCCACTCAAATAATTTTACATAACCTCACTACAGATAAGATTGGCTCCTTGGGCACTGACAAAGAAAAAAAACACAAGGTGTGGCAGTAGGGGAGGAATGTAGAAACAAATCAGAGAAATAATGTACTGAAAATACAGTACAAAATTAACCAAAATTAAAGTATAAATTTTGTATGGTAGAGAGAAGAGAAAAAAAATAAATCTGCAACCTTGCTATCTAGTATTCATGCTAAATACGTTACTGGACTTATTTTTTTCCATTTGCTACTTGATAGCTAAGGAATTTTTCAGTTAGACCAAAACAAAAATTACCTTTAGGGAAAGCCTGGATTTACAGATGGATGAGGGCAGAAAACAAATGCTGTGCAATTCCACCTTGCAGCAGTGACAGAGGGCACTGATCCACAGCATCTAAGTAGATTCATTCACCACCCTCATCCAGACCAGAATGAATAGCACTGGTGCTCCTCAGAAAGGTGTTCTTTAGTCCTATCTTGTCCAACTTTTGAAGCTTACAATATAGATATCTGCCTCTAACCTTGTCATCCTGCACTTGATTTGCAGTCCATGGTGAGAAACAGACCACAAAGTCAGATTTGTCTGGTCTATTTTAAACATCATGTCTATAACAAAAGGAGTTCTAACCAATGACTTTCTTAATGAACTGAGGAGGTCTCTACTGACTGCTCTGAATAAATTTGAATACAATTGAAAACAAGTCCAAAAGTCCAAGCCCAGTTATGTTTTGAAGATCTCAGTCTAGTTACCTGTGGATCTATGTATTACTGCTGAAACCACTAACCTGAAAAACTTACTCCTGACATCTTTAAGGGATCTGAGATACTCTAGGGTCATCTTCTAATTCATGGCTATCTGAAAACAAGTTTGGAAAAGCAAAGTAAAGTATTACATTTTCTCTACACTCTTTGTCCAGATAAATAGTTGAAATCAGTTGACTACAATGGATTTAGACTTCTTTGATTTTTAATCTGGTTTTTTGGTCGCTTACTCTTTGAGGGATTGTCCATCAGTTTAACTTGTGAGAAGTCAGTTTTCTTTATCTTTTCTATTCTGAGTAGGTGTATCTTACACAGCTCAGCAGATTTTTCTTTTTTTTTTTTTCCTCAGTGATTTGGAGGAATTTCGCTTTTGTTTCTACGTACTTTCAAAGGCACTGAGCTTCGAGGTGAAAACTAAGACATGCAAGAATCCTCACAAGATTGTTCAATGGATTTCAAAACTTCAACACATAAAGAAAATGTGGAGAAAAAAATCCACCAAAAGTAGATCTAATCATTGTAACTGAAAGCTAGTATGGTAATTAAAACCAAACAAAGAAACAAAAGAAAAGACACCGAAATATCTGTGAGTAAACCACTGTCACCTCTCCAGAGGATGAGGCTGCATTACTGATAGCAGACAAGAGTTGCAGTTGAAAAGAGATGTTTAACAATAATGAATTGAAATTGGAATATCTTGCCCAATAATTTTGACTTTTGCTTAGAACTGAAGCTTGAAGATGAAATGGAGTGGTCAAAGAGTGCCAAAAATTTACTCTACCCTGCTCATTCTTGATTTTGTTAACAGCTATGGGTGGTCATGCAAGGATGGAGAAAGTAACTGCTATGAACAGAGCTCAAAAAGTGAAGAGAGAAAGCTTAATGTTGAGCTGTGCTCTAGAGAAGAAACTTGGTATTAAAGAATAGAATACATTCATCAAAAATAGACTTTAAATAATCTGTAACTTTGAAGTTACATACCCTGATCCTTCCTACTCTGGAGAATGTATTTCCACAAGCTAGGTTATTCTCACTGTCTCTAGAACCTAGTCTAATGTCACGCACAATGGAAAAATATTGATGTAGGTGGACTAACATAACTTCAGGGTAGAAAAGAATGTTTAGTGAGAAAAATGTACCACACCAAACAAAATACTTAAATAGTCTTAAATTTAGGTTTAAATTTTTAAATGATGACTATGCATGCCCGAATCCAGCCAGTAAATATCAGAGAATGTGATTAGCTTATGCCTCATTTTCTTCAAACCAAGGAAACAAGTAAAATCTGCAGTGCATTTTAATCGTCTCAAATTGACGGAAGTGGGCATTCAAGTATTACAGACAGGTCTCAGTCTGGTCAGTTGGCAGAGTGGGGATATCTCTGGGGTGACTACATCTAGTTTATGTAATTTGCAGCTCTGTGGCTTCAGTGAAATTGTAGAGCCTCACCTGCCTTGCTCATCATCAAATATTCCTATGGGCAATGATCCAAGTTTCAACCTAACTCCTTAACCATCCTTAACGAAAAAGGAGAACAAAGCCTGTGTTGAAAAGGCCTGACCTTGCAGACTTTTAATTATCCAAACAATCCCAGATTTCGTAGGATTCATGTAAGATGAATTACAGTTTGGAAGCTCTCTCTATAATGACATTGGTGCACAACAGACCAAGTACTAAGATTAGGACATAAGATATATGTAGAACCTTATATTGGTCCAGTCATAGGTAAAATACATTTTCTTAAACCAGTTTCTTCAAATCTGAATTCAACATTAAGCCATTGTAATCTGATAGCCTCTAAGTGTTGGAACTCTCTAAGGCAAGAATTTGTTCTGTACCATTAACTCAGTTACCACCACACAATTACTGTTACGACCAACTTCACTCATAGAAGCTTCATGAGAAGTTCACTCTTCCAGATTAAAACAAAACAAAATAAAAAATTCTGCACTGTCTGCACCATTCTTCTTGTCCCTTCACACTTCAGGCACTGAGGGACTACGTCCTGTCTTGGAGCACCTCTCTCCAAGCTAGGATGTGTACACAAACCATGAACGAAAGAATATGAAGCATGCTAGTTGCTAAAGTGAGGCACAAGAAATCAATGGTAAGGAGAAGCAGAGATACTGAGGGAAATTCAAACTTCTTTTGAATGGTAGCAAAGAGTGAATGGAAAACCGTGGATGCTGTTGTTTATCAAGCTTTGACATAAATTGAAAGCACGTTCAGGATCAGAGATGTCAGAATTATTCCCCATTCTCTGCAGTCTTGTAACAGCTACTACATGCCCAGTTACTTCCACCCTCCTTTTACCTTTAGACTAACTAACCAACTCCAAGAAACGTAGGTACAAATCTAGAACAATTCCAAGATTCTGCCTTTCAGCCTAACAATGCCTTCAAAACAACTGTCAGAGTTATGAGCAGTGCAGAAGGGAGAGGGAAAACAACCTTGTCTTGTCTTGCTTAGATTCTCCTAAGTCAGAGAACCTCAGAATTGTAGGGGTTGGAAGGGACCTCAACTCAGCCTTGAATTTTTTGAAGTTTCTGAAGAGTGATCTGAATCTCCAAAATTATTGACAATATCATCCCTAGTGAATAAGGCACTCTGATAGAGATTATAACTGCACTCAAACTGATGGCTAACTCATGAAGACATGTTGCATAGGCACTGGACATTCTCTTCTCTCACTGACCTAACTGACAATTGAAGTTTATCAATGCAGATCAGAACTACATTAATCACCTCAGTGAAGTGCAGTGACTTTAGAAACACATTTGAGATCTGCACCTCATTTTTTTTAGGAAGTCTACCTTACTTTTGCTAATTAGTAAGAAGTTTTATACTGTGCACATTGCTAAAGTATTAGTCCTCTCATAAAAACAATGTTCGAACTATTTTATATGTGTATATATATATGAAAAATAATATTTCAAACATTATGTGTGTAGATAAAGGCATATATTCAAATGTGTCAAAAGGCACAAACACATACATAATGTTGGTCTGAGCCTTCAGTTCTCATGAGTGCCATTCCACACCACGTATGGCTGTTAAGCCACAAGATTTTAGGTATTACACTTGAAATAAACATGATAATGTCCTCTTCTTCAATAAAATACACATTTTAATCCTTCCAGAGGAGGACCATCTGGTAGTGGCTTCTTTTAATAATGCAATCGCTCGTTTCTTGGCTTACTCTTGCAACGGATAGGATAAAAAGTTTGTATTTTGCTCACTTAGGACGGTCTGTGGACACAGAACTTTTCTCTAAGTCTGCCACAGAAGCATGATAGAGTCAAATGGCAATTTTGAGTCACTAATTAACAACAGCTAAGCAAGAAACTTCAGCAGATTTCAAACTATTCAGTTAATTTGTGAATTGTGTGAATCAGAGTTGTTTCCTTTGTCTGCATATCCATTGAAACCATGAAACTACCTGTAAAAGTACCTTACAGCAATGTGCACAAACACTGTTTAAAGACAGAGTTATCCTATTCTTCCACTTCTATTTCAAAGTAGAAAATAATTGCCAGCCTCCATTGCACGGATGTCTCCTGTGCAGGCCAAGGCACTCTAACCACCCTCTAAGGTTTTGAAAACAGCAGAAGCAGAGCATTTTTTAACATTCTGTTCATCACAGACAATCTTGTAACCACAAGGAACAAGTTTTGTGATCAGTGGTTTCAAAAGCAGAGCCTGTCAAGCCTCCAGTAAAATGTTTGCACATCCCTGGAAATGGGTAGAATTCCTTCTAAAAACACTTTTAAAAATGCTCTTCTGGAATGTCCCTCTGATGTAGGAAATAAAACCTCTTTCAAGGTGGACATACTTTCAGGCCTGATCCCATCAGCACAGTAAGAATGGAAAAGATGCACGCTGAGTGAAAAGAAAACCTTGTGGCTGGGAAGCTCATTTTGACAACAGTAGATGAATGTTTAAGGTTCTCTACTCACCCCAGGCACCTGGGTGAATTCTAAGTAGCCACTTCTGCAATGCAGAAGCATTAAAAACACAATATATTCTGTGCTGATTGACTTTGTACTTCTTGAGACCACAGTCAACCAATCAGAGCAGAATTTTTGATTATCTGAAAATAAATAATTCTCGTGCAATTATATTCTTGCTAATTTAGTACGTAGCCTACACAGTCTTAGATTCCTAAGTTCTTTATTCAGTTCCTTTTTTTCACATCCCTGCCTGACAAGATTTGGCACAAATGCACGCTTCCATCCTTTAAAAAAGCCTAACAAACAAAATCAAGGACAACTTCCCCCCTCACACGAACACACACAAAAAATAACTCCCAGCATAACTGTTTTTCTTAGGATGTGTCAGTGGAAAGTATAGTAGTAGTGAACGAGAACATTTTCTCTAGAGCATTAAATAAATTCATCAAGTTAGTTGTAAGAATCCAAGCAGTAGAGACCAGCTCTCCTCGCATTTCTTAGGAATGAGAATGAGGTCCTTGGTGATCATGCACTGACACCAAATGAGCATTGTCTGTGTTTTCCATTTTACTTTCTAGTGATAGAAATGGGTTAGCAGAGGGACATGACACCCCTTCATTACTGGGTTAGTGGGCATTCCAGCACCCAACTGATAATACCTGACATGAGGAAATTCAACTGGCCTGCTAACAAGTATACCGTTCATCAACCACCTGCCCTTTTCTTGTAGGAAGTGAAACTTCTTTCCATGAGGACCCTGTCAACAACTGTTAATGCCAGCAATCTGAGAGCTTGCAGCAAGACAAAGCAGTAGCAGAATGAATCACTGCGTGTCCAGTGACTTGGTAGGTGAACTGTAGAGGAGTGTTGTTTACCAAAACATTTGTGTTACAACATTGCTTCTCCTGCCCTAACCCTCTAGGTTGCACCATAGGTAAAATCATACCTACCTATGATATATGCCATGTTTCTCCTTTCTTTCCAGCAAGATGCTGATTGGAGGAATGACGTAGACCTGAATTAGCTAGGTATATGTGGGGTTTATTCTCTTTCTCATTAAGTTTTCAACATGTGATACAAAATTTATGATGAAGAATCTGTTAAAGCAAAAGCAGAAACAAGCTTCCCCCTCCCAGGTTATACTATTCAAGACCAAAAAGGAAAAAAGAAAAAGAAGAAAGGAAAAAATGAAAGTTGTTTTTTTTTTTTTTTTTTTCCCAGTCAAATGTACTTTAATACTTGAAAATGAATAAATAAGCAAAGACTTGATGGAAATGTGTGGGCCTTTTCAATCTTAAGGATTATTCCAGCATGCATCTACATCATGCATATCTACTTAATTATGGTACCGATGTCATTAGGAAATCTTCTGCCTACAGTGAAGGTTTCAACAATGCAAATATGCTCATGGAAAATATCACTTGGATTCAAGTTTGTGTAGACATTTCTAGAGGAATGTGGCTTTTTGGGAGGTGAACATACTATCTTCATAACAATTTGACTGAAACTAGGATGCTCAAAAAAGTAGGTTCTGACAGACCACACTGCATGCTATTGGCTGGATTTCTCATAGGAAAAAAAATGAAGATTTGAAAGAATCATTTATTAACTATTTCCTAAAATCCCAGTTCAGGGACTGATATCTGAATATCCATGCATACAACACGGGTCTGATGTGACACGCTGTGTGCTACGCCAGCTAGATTGTGTAGGATTGTGACTATGTGCTTCCAGTCCCTGCATTTCCAGTGTGAGTGCACACTGGATTTATTGACATCTGACATGGTGCTACTTAGCTTTCAGTGTCCCTTAATAGTTTACTACTTCTTCAAAATACTTTCAAACTATACAACTGGATATTGCTAAAAATTAGGCGGTGGAAGTACTCTACACAAAATCTACCTGGGTTGACCATACAGGTATGAACCCAAGATACTTGTACAATGTCATGATTGTAACTATAGTAAATAAAAATTCTTTGTGCAATTCATTTAACAGAGGGGGCCAGTAATCTGTCTGGACTATGCAGATAGTTGTTTAACTCTACAAGGAACATGCAGTTGTATTACTGGGCTTCTTTTGATGCTTAACACGGTGAAATTATTCAGGACTGAGACAAGATTAACTAAAACCAGAACATGGTCCAAGATACAAAGATATGTCCTTTTTATGGCTGTCTGCTCACTCTTAATATTGAAAGGTAAAAAAAACAAGGTGTTATGATGACTACTGTGAGGAAACCTGAATGTTGTTTGGAATTCATGGCCGGGGAAAAGGAATCCTTGAAGTAAAAACAAAAATTAGAGATGGTTACTTTTATTTTCTATGTTCTACTGCAGCTGCTTATATGTTTATGATGAATCTAACCCCCAGTCATTTCAAACATGACAAGGAGTTTCTTATCAAAAACAAAACAAAAAAAGACAGTAAAAACAAGAACTGAGTTATAGTTCTCCCACAGTCGGACACATTTTGAGCTGTTCAGTCTGAAATGGGCTCAGCAGCATGCAGGTAGCTCGGAGGGGAATGATGTGTGTGATGGAGAATTAGATGGCCATGAAACTGCTTGGGAATGATTGAACATACAAGCTGATATAAAACAGAACTTTACTATCACTAAGGCATTTGACTGCTGTAAAAAATCATTAGGAATTCACTACGTTTCCAAGTTTTTGTCAGCCTAAAGGCAAAGGCTAATGCGTATAATAATTATCAGTAAAGCTTTTAGAGAAAAACCAAATTTTTAGGGGAATGAAGAGCTCATTACTGCTCTGAGGATTACACAAATTATTATTATTATTTTTTAAAGCAAGTCTTGCCATCTCTAGTGGCTTCACTGTATTAATTAAGCATGAGTTCCCTGGTAGTGCAATCTTCTGTTGTGTTCCTGTCATAGCTTGCAGCTAACTTCAGTAGTGGGAATTTTTAATTAGGTGTGCACAGTGGCAACAATATATAATTAATCTTTGAATTTAAACATATCCCTAAGGCTTGTAAAGTTAAATACGCACTTAAGTGATTTGCAGAATTATGACCACAGAGCTTACAAATTAGAACTGGATCCAGATTTTTGTCACAGAAAATGATCGTTAAGACCATTAAGATCATTAGGTTCAGATGAACCTAAGCATGTGCCATGTGTATAACAAGAAAATTCATCTTCTCTGAAGTAAAAAACCAAATTATTGTGTTCTTTTTGCCTTTTTCTTTCTTTTCTTTTGAAAACCAAAGTCCCTGAGTTACAGGTCTATAATAGACAACACAGGTAGCTTCTAACCACTGTCACATTTGCTCATAATCTGATCATGGATTGTTCATAGGCAATCCGTGGGCAGTCGGGGGTCAAACTTAACATAATCTTTTGAATCCAAATCATATGAACACTCTGATGCAGCAAAACATTTTTGTTATATGGCTCGTTCTTCTCTGTTGAGCACATAATCACTGCAAACATTGTGTGAGATTTCAATTTCTTGTTCTTGCCTGGAAAAGCATCTTTCACCTCAACCAGTGCAAGCTCCAACGCTGCAAATTAGACAACAGCTGAAGGTTTAAATTCTCTTTTACAGCTGTGCATGGAGGCAGATCCAGTGAAATGCACTCTCCTGTCACTCAGGCTCAGCCATGGTGGTGGGAGCCTTAGCTACAAGGCTGTTCCAACAAATGGAAGACACACAACAGAGCAAATCTGAATCACTGCTGCAGTTTTTATGTTCTGTCACTTTCAGAAATGGTCTGAGCATCCTTCCTCAACCACAACTGATCAGTCTTATGAATGAAGTACTTAAATATGTCGTGGAATAAAGGTCTGGATGAAGAGTTTGGTCTGATGGGATGAATTGAATGGGAAACTGTACTACTTCTTCTTACTTTTAATTATAAAGATAGTGATTTTTATGAAGCCTGTAGTGTTCAACAAGGTACTGCTGGGAAGAGAACATTACTACAAAGTTCTATTTGTTTGCCTTTTTCTCCATGCAAATAATGTCTGTGATTTCAAAATGAGAATGGGAAAACATTCACATTTCACTTGGCAGGTTTGAATGGAACAGCAGTATTCTTAAAACAGCCTATCATCATGAGAAGATAAGGCTCAAACAAACAGCCATGAGCATGCATTTCGTTTGGTGTTTATCAGCCTACTGGGATAGGACTGGAAATATTTAATCTGTATTTTGCTTATTTCAGTGATAATAAAATGAGCTTTAAACAGTCAGTGATATGAAACAGCAGAATAGGACATGAAAAATGTTTATTTATGGACCACTGTCTGAAATGCTGCAGAGATTTCAATATGGTGACATAACCATTCCATGATCTGTCCTGTTCCTTTTTCCTCCCTTTTCAGAGGAGTCATATGCACAAATAACGAGTGTGACTGGTGTACATCTGCATAGACTTATTCACTGCATTTCTGTGTGGTACTTCTGTTGTTGGGTCTGTTTGGATAAACAACACTCCACTTCATAACACATACATAAACGCAAGATCGATTTACACGCGCCCATTTATAAAGTTGCAAAAAAAAAAAATATGAAAAAAATAATGGCAGCGAATGAAACAGAAAATATGATGTTTTTTCTCTTGTTTTTAGTTGCTAACTATACACATAGGAAAAATGTCAGTAAAACTCAGTCACCATATTGATTAAAAATGACAAGGATGTTTCATCATCTCATCAAATCGCGGGAGTCTGCGGCATGCTTTGCTCCAGACATGCGAGATGTGCAGCAGATATCAAACATGCAGTCAGCAGGTCTTAATCTGAATTGCCCCTGCACATCCTGGCTGCTGATCACAATTAAATGTCTGGTGTTTGACCTCCCAGCAGCACATTACATGGGAAGTCTTCATGCAAACCACAGGAAAACTACACATGGGAGACAATCAACACATTCACTACGCTTTCTCCTGAGTTCTAATTCTGAAAATAGACATCTGAGGAATAAATTTAATGTATTACTTATGTCTGAGGAAAATGCCAGAGCTCATAAAAATCTGCATGGAAAATGTCTGCGGTGTTTAGACTGAGAAGCCATGAAAACACCAAAAGTGTTATTCAAAATAATTTTGTATACAGCTGTGTGCACTCAAAATAGGAACAGAAACTGTCTCAAATGACCAACCTCAATCCTACAGTGAGGTGGAAGAAAAGGATATGAGCTTTAAAAAAAAACTTTCAGTACAGTTCTAAAACTTGTAGTGGAAAACTTTCAGGATTTCTTTTTCATTTTTAACCCACTCTAGGTGGGGAATCATTCTGCTTAATCGGAACAGATTGAAAGAAATTACCAGAAACATGGACATGAGCAACTTTAGGAGATCTAAAACAGAGTTCAGACTAAAGTTCCTGAAATCTTTTCACCAAATCTCATTGCTTTCAGTGAACTCTGTACTGTGTCTGTGGAACATATGAAGCACAAAAATCTGTCCCTGGAGTGTAATAATATTTATGCCTGGTCAGCATGTTAATTTACAGATGACTGATCTGTAAATAATAATTAGGATTATTTAATCCAATATTTATACTTTCTCCTATTTTGTTTTTTTTCCTTCTTAAGTTTTTTACATAAGATAAAAGCCAGTGTTAAAATGCACTTTGGTGAAGATTGGATTTAAAAGAAATTCTGTATCAACAAATAGATCATATGTTTCTTTTAAAAATCAAATTCACTCCGATGTCTTTTTGACTTTTTTTTTCCTATGTGTATATTAGAAATCTCAACTGATTACTGCTTCATTTGTACTTACAAATAAATGCTGGATTCATTGCCTCCAATGTCAGGTGACTGAAGTTTCTGCACAAGTATCACAATGATGCCAATAAAAAGCACAAAGTTTATCTGGAGGAAAAAGAAAGGACATTACAATGACCATGATATGCTTTTTCAGGTATGAGATGAGACTCTCTGTCTGCCCTTTTCTGAAATTCCCTACTTCTTTTACTTTCTCTCCACTTGACTGAATCTGTTCCACAATGAGATGACCACTAATGTCTTTTTCTTTTGATGTTTTCTTCGTGTCTTTTTGTTTTACATCATCCTGAGCATCTTCTTACTCATAGGTTCCATATTTTAACTATAGTTTTCAAACTCTGAAGAAGAGCAAAAGCAATTTATTTTGACACTGTCGATTCAGATTTGGTTGTCACCGTCTCTGTAGCTTCTTAAGTCCGATTGAAATCAGGAAATTGAAGGTTTTATGTTGTTCGGTTGAACACCTCTTTCACAATAATTTTCTATCTGGATATGAAGGTTACAGGTGAATGGAGATGTCCTATATCATTAGTTCAGTTACAATGAATATACCCGAAGGTTACTGTGCTTTAGATAGCTGCCCAAATAGTAAAAAGGGAAAGCACTGCACCTGATGTAGGCATCTGTCTGTTTATATTCCCACAACAGTCAATGGAAACCTTGCCGACACTGTCACTGTAGTATGGAAAGGAACTTAGTATGCCCAGAAATAGGTATCAATGTCCAGTAAGATGAACAACTCATTAGGTGCCATGAACCGTATTTCTTTGGTGCTCAATTTATTTTCCTAACTGGAGCAGTCCAAAGCCATGTAAAGATTCCTGCTCCTTCAGATGAGGAAACTGGAGATCAAATGGGGTACATTAGAGACTTTCAGTTGCCCGTACATAAGACACCACTTGAGTAAAACTCAAGGCTTCCATTAACTAAAGAGAGCTTAGGTACCTGGCTGACAGCAGAACATCTTGTGCTATGTTTACATACTATTACAGATCTAATATTACTTAGAATAGTTTAGCTTACATCTAGTGTTACTTCAGATGTCCCAAAGAGTACGGTCCTTTCTCTGCAATCCTAAATGATTCCTAAAAACAAATGCCCTAGATGTTGTAGGATCTGATGCATGACATTTGGTACATATGCTTGAGGCACATATGTCCATATTGCCTTTGCCCACAGGCAACATCATTTAACTTGTCAAACATCTCTTTGCATTACACATTGTTCAGTAGCCCAGCACAGCTAATGCAGCATAGCTGGCAAAGTCACTGGAAGAAATTGCATCAATTATTCTCCCTTGGAAGTGCTGAGGAAGGGTCTTCTCCAAGTGCTACTTACCATGATTGACCCAACCACAGGACCCTTGATCACCCACCACAAGGCAGTGTTGTCATTCATGTCCCAGCAGCTGCAGTTAGCCACGACAGAATGGGGTGGGGAAAGAGAAGAAAATAAAAAGATTAAGATATAATACAAATGTTAATAAGTTTGTAACCATTTTTAAGGGGGAAGAGAGTGGGATGTTGACTTTGTAGCTGTATTACTTCATGTAGTTTCAAAGCTTTCTTAGACTGTCCCGGTTAAAGCTTTCTTTTACAGCCTTTATCCAACTCATCTGAAACAGAGTACATATTTTTAGGTTTTCTGCAATTCCAATTGTAAGAGGTTACAAAATAATTTAGACATTTTGGAAAATGCCTCTATGCTTATTCCTGTGTCCACTCTGACCATCAAGTTCTCAGGTTATCCATCTGGGCCAAGATCTCTGTAGAAGGGGGTAAGAAGTCAAGAATACAGGGTTAACAGACAAGAAGGGTCCAGGGTTAATGGACACAAATATTCCTGATCCTGATCTAAGGATTCTGACACAGGTCTAGTACACCAAGATGTACCAGGTACTGGTCATATTCACATCCAGGAATGATTTTTCAGACATTCAGATACAAGCCCTACCAAGGAGCAACGATTCATCACTGAAGTTTTAAGTTGTAGGCAATAGTTGCTGCCATCTCCTTTTTTAAGCCTTTTGGAGTGAGTGTTCTTAAATCAAATGTCATTTCTACCTCAACACGGACAATCTTTCTCAAGGTTCATTGAAGGATTATGCTCAGGTTTATTCCATATAGGTGCATTTGGATATTTACCTGTGGAGCAAATTAATTACAGGACCCATATGCACGTGGGTTTAAAACTGTATTTTAAAGCTAGAAAAGCAATAATAATGAAACAAAAAATGTTATTTCCCCTGCCACATCACACCACCCCCGCTACACTACTTCAAGTCATTAAAATTTTGATTGCCAGTTAAAAAACACATTTTATTTATCTCTGCTTAGTTTCTCTCCCGTAAAACACAAAAATACAGAATACTTTAATGTACCTGCAGTTTTCAGAAGGATGATTTCTTTCCCTCCCACTGGGACAACAGCCAAAAGTCCCAGCAGTGGTTGTCATGGTACATTTGTCAGGTGCCAAGTAATCATTTGGAATAAAACACTGCTGATCCTATGAGAGCTTAACACAACTTTTGTGTCATTCAGATGGTAGTCTGGTGACATGTGGGGAGAAAAGTGAAAACCTGCACTTCAGACAAAACTATACGCAGGTTTAGGCATGAGGCGCCAGAGCTCAAATTCCATCATCCAAGTTAAAATGAGAGGAAGCCCAAGGAGTTGAGGGAGGTCTGGTTTAGAAGTTTCAGTCGGATTGCTAAATGCAACATTTTCTAGATTCTCATAAAACAAACAATATGTCTGTGTGTGGTAGAGCAGGGGAGAAGAAAGCAAATGGAGAGATGGGATCTTTAATTTGCACAAAATTACATACTTTTCTCTCTGCCTTTCCTCTCCACCCGAAGACTACAGGCTTAAAATCTCCCTAAAAACTGTAGGACTGATGGTTGAGATTTTCAAATACAAAGCACCATTTCTGAGTTATCTTGCTTTTAATGTCCCACTTAAGTATTCAAAAGGGAACCAGTGTTCAGAAGGAACCTGCAGTCTGGAAATCAGTCTCATTAAAGCTATCAACAATTGTGTACCATAGAACAAAAGTATCTAAATTCAGTAACTACTTTTGAACCTCTTTGTATGCATTTCTAGATCAGGTGACTTCTCCTAAAAATTTCTCACTATTTGCAAATCTCATCCTCTTGAGGATGTAAATTAATCCAGCGTGAGCGTTTTTAGCAGGACAACCAATACTGGAAGAACCTGGCTGAATTCTAATATTATTCTGATGATAAAAATATACATTAATATATGCCAATCTGTCTAAGTAGAAATGTGGAATTACAGAGGATGGACTCAAATTGCTCTTGTTTTAGTCATCTGTTGGAGGTATATCTCCATGCCATCTGATTAGCTTAGACTAGAGCTGAGACAAGCAGGCACTTGGAGGATGCCTGCTTTTCCACTGCTGTGTTCTAAATGTGTATGCTAGAGTGATACATCTTCTCCTAGAAATACCTTTTCTCCTCTAGACAGGACATCTACATGACAAACTAAATTGTCAATGTCTGCGCTGTAGATGTCAGCAGTGAACCTGTTCATGCTCACGTGAAAGTTTTATTAAGAACTTTTTAGTCCAGCCCATGTGAAATCCATAGGATGGATATGGTGGAAAAAAAACATCATCTTCTGATGAGAATCAGCAAAAGATAAAAAAAAAAACACAACAGTCCACTACAGAACAGTGTGTAATATCAGCTAACTAGCTGTACCATGTAAACAGCCTCCCTAATTTCATTGCTAATGCATTGCTACAGTGAAGATCAGTCACAGAGGACTGTTTTTCAGGATAGATGACATAAATGGAGCCAGTGAGAGGGAGAGGGATGTGGTTTCCACTTGGGAAGGATAGAATCTTATCTCTGTTACATCTCTGGTGTACATCTAGAACTGCTCCATTTAATTCAGTAGCACTGCTCTGGATAAACAGACAGTTGCATTTATCTTCACAGACTTGTGGTTTACAACGATGAGACTCAGAAGCTAAAATCAAGGGAGCTCTGCCAGTTTTATAATGAGCAAGCAGGAGGAAACTCAGACTCTGAGCCTGTGTTCCAGTCCTTGCCTTTGTCACTGTGCTTTCCCAGTTCACTAATTTCAGCAGTGTTTTCAGGCTCATGCTGGCTTTTCCCCCACCTCGAGAACAATGCTTGCTGACTTTCAAGAAGTAACCACTGAGACGCTCAGCTAGAATCTGACTCAACGTGCTGCATGCTAAACAGCTTCTATAACTAAGAGAGGAAAGGGTGTTTTTTTCTCTTTTGCCTCCTTTCCTTCTGTGAGACATTCCTCCTGCATCCTAAACACAAGGACCATTGGGTTCCAAAGAGAAATTAATGCATCTAGGATCTCTGCTGTAATCATTATAATGACACGACAGGGGTTTCTGGCTTGTTTTTTAAGGAAATAAACAATTTAATTTGTCCTGATGTCAAAACAGAACATTGGGTCAAAGCACTGGTATCCCTGGTGGAGGAAGGGCCTTTTGTGTTTTCCAAAAAGAGCAAGATAGGACAAGGATGAAAAACAACCTGGCAGAACTGAGAGTATTGTGCAAATTCTGGTTCCAAGTATATCTAATGTAAGGAGGACTTTAAATATGAGCCTACATCTACCTCAAATGGGACTTGGGTATGTGATGACATCATTTACATCAATTGAAGTTTTCAAAGGACTATGACTGGACTTTCCAAATTTTGCTCATAACCAGCTGGTGAGGAGCAGGCAATCATATATGCAATTCACCTGATGGCAATTTAGAGATCAGATAAGTCATATTTAACTGAGTAGGAGCCATTGGGTCAGACGCATATTTACAGATGTCTTCATGATTTCACCAGAGGAATAGGGACATCAATATCATCTCTATGGCTACACACACACACAAAAAGAACTCCATGGCTTAAGCTATTTCCAAATTCAAGTCAGCACTGGAAATGGAAGGCGAAACTAATTCATAGAATCATAGAATGGTTTGGGTTGGAAGGAAGCTTTAAGATCATCTAGTTCCAATCCCCCTGCTATAGGCAGGGAGGACACCTCCCACCAGAACAGATTGCTCACAGCCCCATCCAGACTGGCCTTGAATGCTTCCAGGGAGGGGACATCCATAATCTTGCTGGGCAACCTGTTCCTGTGTGTCACCACCCAGACAGTAAAGAATTTCTTCCTCGTATCTAGTCTAAATCTACCCTCTTCCAGTTTAAAACCATTTCCCCTAATCCTGTTGCTACCTGCCGTTATAAAAAGTCCCTTCCCAGCTCCCTTGAAGTATTGGAAGGTCACTATAATGTCCACTGGAACCTTCTCTTCTCCAAACTGAGGAGCCCCAGCTCTCTCAGCCTGTCCCTGTAGGAGATGTGCTCCAGCCCTCTGATTATCTTCGTGGCCCTCCTCTGGACCTGCTCCAGCAGCTCCATGTCCTTGTGTTGGGGGCTCCAGGACTGGATGCAGTACTCCAGATGGGGTCTTATAAGAGCAGAGCAGAGGGGCAGAATCACCTCCCTCAACCTGTTGGTCACACTTCAACCCAGGATAGAGTTGGCCTTCTGGGCTGCGAGTTACATTGGCAGTTCATGTTGAAACTCTCATCAACCAACGTTCCCAAATCCTTCTCCTGGATTCATAGATTCATAGATTCATAGATACATTAGGTTGGAAAGGACCTACAAGATCGTCTAGTCCAACCATCCTCCTATCACCATCCCTACCCACTAAGCTACTAAACTAAATCCCTTAGCAAAGGGCTGCTCTCAGGCCATTCTCTTCCTAACCTGAATCTGTGCATGGGATTGCCCCTACCCAGATGCAGGACCTTGCACTTGGCCTTGCTGAACTTCATGAGGTTGGCATGGACCCACCTCTCCAGCTTGTCCAGGTCCCACTGGATAGCATCCCTTCCCTCTAGTGTGTCAACTGCACCACTGGGCTTTTTCTGTGTCTGTGTGTGTGCCCTTTGATCACTAGATTTCCATTTCCCCCTAGTCACTGTCCTGAAACGTGTTCTCACACCACGATACGTACCCAGTATCATCAAAGTGAAGCCTTAGAACTGCCCAGACAGTGACACAAATTGTCGGGGTGCCTGCAGAAGACAAGACAGCAATGTCATTATCAGCCTAGAAATAGTCATTACTCACAGAGAGCACTTCTTTGCAGCTCCTCAGCTAAGATTTTATTTCCTGATAGCACTCACACACCAAACAACACAACACACTGCAGTCATTCAGAGCTCTAGAAACATCTACTTAAGTCAGAGGACAGGTGGGTCCTGATGGGAATAAAGTTGGTAACAGGAAAGAAAAATGTTGTTTCAGATCATTATTGCCCAAAGCACGTGTATTGTATTTTGATGTTTCAACAATAAAATGTAGCCTGTGCAAAACAAAAGTGGAGACAGCTTCTGTGTCTAGAGCTCCTGTAATTTGGCAGTGATCACAGATTGGCAGATGTTGAGCTGCAAAGGTATTATTGTATTCTTTGTATTCTTGGGTGCTTTTGTTGTAAATGAGTTGCATATGTCACATCTTCCCCCTTAGAAAGAAGAGACTTTTGCTTTACTTTCAACAAATTCAAATCAGTAAAGGGTAGTTTTACTTTTTTCA
Source organism: Odontophorus gujanensis (assembly GCA_013399175.1). Classification (NCBI taxonomy): domain Eukaryota; kingdom Metazoa; phylum Chordata; class Aves; order Galliformes; family Odontophoridae; genus Odontophorus; species Odontophorus gujanensis. Next base: position 84,810 of record VXAB01003956.1, read on the forward strand.
AAGGAATTTTACCATTTTTTTCCCCCCTGAAATAATAATAATAATAATTAAAAAAAACCCTAAAAACAAACAATTAAAAAAACAACAACACCAAAGCAAAACAAAACCAAACCTTGGGAGCAAGAGTGTTTCATTTCCACTTCAGAGATTTCTCTCATCTTTAAAAAATACATTCAAGTAAAAATCAAATCAAAAATCCACTGAGAAACCTGGGTTTGTTTTCCTATCTAAAAGTATGAAGACGGTGTTCATTCAGTGGAAATGTTTTAAAAAGTGAATGCTTTCTTGCAAGAAAAGTGGGGAAGTTATTTCTGCCTTTTGTGGTGAAGAAACACTTTGACTGGAAAATTACCTACGTTTATTGAGGTACCACTGGAAAGTGGTCATTTACTGAGGTACCACTGCAAAGATAAAGCACCAAAAAGCAAACAAAACAAAAGACCCTGCTCACTCTGGCACACAGTAACGAACGAGACTTTCATGAGTTGACAGGAACAATTATGCTTTACACATTTTGCAAAGCTGCATTGATGTCACATTAATTAGTCATTCAGCTGGATCCACTTAAGAGAGTCTTTGTCAAATCTCATATTCCCACTCTCAAACATAAAAATATCCCTGTTAGGCCTCGGTGATGGATAAAGCCTTCCTTCTGTCAAGAAGTGTACACAGAAATATTTGAAAAGAAAATGATGAGAAGAAATGAAATGATAGGCCTTGGATTGAAGAAATCATGCGTGCTGTAATTTAAATTGATGCCTGCTTTTCTCACATGAGAATACCTAGAAAACATTAAGGACTTTGTGCACCTAGGTGCATAATAATAATAAAAAAATCTTCAAACATCAGGCATGAGCTAACATGCTACGTGGTGTGTACTTATTTGTACTATAGAAATTTTATTGGTACAAATGGATTTCCAAGTTTGAACATGGACAGGACAACAGAATTAGACTCAAGGTGTCAAAGAAATATACTTAAAAAAAAACACATTTGAGATTATGAACCATTTGCTATATGAATATACACACACTCACTTTTCTTTAAACCAAGAGATGTATACAGTGTCATCACAACATTTCATCTTCTGAGTAACATCAGAAAACAGAAAAACTCAAAAGGTTGCAGGAAAAAGCTGATCTTGCTGACTGCATTTCTGCCCTCAATAAGGAGCGAGCATTAGGAGAGATCTCCAGAGGAATCCTCAGTCTGTCCCAGCCCTCTCCATCCATCAAACTATCCAGTGTGCTTACCAGCACTTTGAATATTTAAGAGGTCAAAATTGGATTGATGCAACCATATGTAGTTCTCATTAATTACACGTGGATGCTGATGTGCTCAGCACATTTTGAGAAACAGATAAGCATCCAGATGCTTCAAAACACTGAGCTGCTGCCTATTGCTGCTTCAATGCAAACGTTTTCCTAGCAGCTATAAGCCAAGGGGCCTTTTTTTGCCCTCCATGACTTCAAAAGGTGAATACAGAGTCCGGTAGAGCTTCCGTTCTTCCAAAGCATCAATTGCTTCTTCCGTGTCTAGGGAGCTACTACCCAAGATGAAATATTCAGGAAATAACAAAGTATTGTACTTCAAAATAATAGAACAGCCCACGTTGGAAGATTCTCTTAGTATTATCAGTGGACACCATTTAGTATTGCTGTGCATATGAAGTGGTATCTATAAACTGCACAGCTAGATCTTATTTACAGTATTTAACTCAAGTGCAAATTTTGAGGCTGCGTTGAAGAACGAGTCCATCTGGGTAGCTCTTTCTTACAGATGCTGATTTTTCTTGTCAGTTAATATGCTTGTTGCAATACCCTCACATTCAGATCCACTGACAGACAAGACATTTGTGCAGACTCAGTTAAAGTAACTCAACTGCTGAGATGTGTCTGCTTTGCAAAGATGTACATTTTCTTTTATAATTATCACATTTTCATGAATTCATCCCCAACTTCTCTATGAGAACAACCTTGTATTTCAGCAGCAGTGTAATCAAACATCTGTGCAGAGTACAAAGGGAACTCTGAAAACCCTTCATGAATAATTTCCCTGACATGTTATTTCTGATTATTTGTCCTGTCTACTCCACTCCTTTGCTCCCATTGCAGGGAATCTTTGACAGGGGTTGGGAAATTCTGGGTAGGCACAATTTCTCTATTGCGTGGGAGGAAGGCACAAAGGAAGTCTTAGAGAATGGACAAGACTTACTATTTCAGCCTTGATTAAGATGAAGAACTTGGTATTAAGGTCATATCCTGCAGAGGGCAGCTCCGAACTATGGACTACACATCTACAAGAAATGTGGTGTCCTCCAGGTTTCAATTCAGGTCTATCTAAACAAGCACAGCCCTGTTTGGCCTGCAGGGGCACTTCTAAACAAAGACTTAACCTGCACTTTGGTTCTGTATACAAGAATATCAGATGGTTCATTCCTATGCCTGCATTCAGGACAAAGAAATACATTTTACACAAGGAATGTCACCTACCCCAGCCAATAATGGTGTACCAGTAGAAATACCTCCTCTCTGGGAAAAAGGTTTCTACCAATAACGTGAAAAGGTACAATCCCTCAATGAAAAGCCAGAAGTAGTTGGACATGACACAGTAGTGAAAAAACACCATCACTGCTTTGCATTCCACCTGCAGAGAACCGAGAAAAAAAAGAAGAAAAAAAGCAAAGTGATTTCCATGCTGTTTTGCCTGAGATTAGCAGAGAAAATGCTTTCAAGTTCTCCAAATCTGATAGCGGAAAAGAACACAGCTGGCACTAGTTTTACACACTTCTAACAGTAAAGATCTAAAATCACGAAGGGAATGTCAAGGCCCACTTAGAGAGAAAAGCTGTGAAGGGTAGGTGGTCAATTTTACCAGCAGGAGGTGGCCACCAGACAGACTGAGAACCTCTTGCAATAGTTGGACTCTGCGTTGGCAATGGACCTTAATTGCTTGATTGGAGCCCCCCCCCTCCCCCAAGTATTAAGTGCAGACAAGAAAAGAATCCAGTTGTGCACTGAGAAATCTAAGGAAGGCTGTGAAATGGCAGAACTGTGGGAAGCCCTGAGCAGGATCAGGAGGGATAAACCCTTCTGTGTGCACATTTGAGAACTGCACTTTCTGGCGTGGATCTCTCAGGGGCTGACAATGAAAGTGCTTGTATAAATACAAATAAAACAGCAGTTTGCTGTGCAAAATGATAGAGATTTTCATTCATTTACTGGGGCAAAAATATATATATATATGAACACAAAAAAAAAAAAAAAAAAGGGAAAAAAATAAGTCAAGGAAATTAAACTCTACCCTGACTCTTTAAGAGGCAGGCACACTTTTATCTTGACAGTGCTTCATATCAGTGAGGCATTGTTAGGCTTGCCAAAGTGACTTTTCAGTACATCACAGCATAATTAGTAAGTAAACTGGGAGCAGTGGGAAGCTGGCAATTTGGACTGGTTCCGAGCTGCCACCCCATCCCATCCTCTGGGGCAAATCTGCATCCAATATGTTTAAACTAGAGAAACATGAGTTGCTTTATAGAAGCTCTACCAGTCTGCGCCAGCTGAAGGTGTGGCCATTAGAGCTCTCATTGTAAGACGTTTTATACTTGGAGTGTATTAGGACAAGAAGCAGATGGCATTTGTAGAAGAGTGTTATGAACAAAGTGCAGAATTAATATGGTTTCAGATTTTACACAGAGAAGAACTGAAAGCAGAAACTAGTCTTAATGAAGAAAAGGTTGAGAAACTACACAGGTGTGATTTTCTTATGGAAGTGACTCATACAGAATTTGTATTATAAGTGAGTGGATGAAGAACATTTCACCTTGTGATCTCAGTATAATTCCTGCATCATTTCACCAGATGAGTTAGTTTGTCAAAGTAAATGTTACCCTTAAATGTGAATGGAGTTTGGTATCACATGTAATACATAGCTAAGTGCACTGTTGAAAGAGACTGCTCTCTGTGAGACCACATACTGAAGAACTCCTCTTCAGAGACAAATACATAGCTAATATTAATAATTCTAATATTAACAATTTTTATTTTTTTTTAATGTGAGTTTCATGGCTAATTTCTTGTGTCTGGATGTTCACATGCTCTACAAGTGACTCTTCCCAGCATTGAGAGCAAATAAGTCTCTGGAGTAAATCCAGTCCCCAGAAGAAGAAAACCATCTCTGCTCTCCTCCCATTTATCACTACGTATCATATAACCAGGAGAAACAAACCAAAGTCAGAAAATGAAACTTGTAGGTTTGTGCTAATGCACAGTGCATTACATGGCACTATCCCAATCACAGTTTTATTGTGAACTGGAAGGGAAGTTTACCACCAATTACTTCTCCAATAGCTCCTCAGCATGTGATACTCAACGGATTGCTGCCTGCCTCATAATTATTTTGTTATTTCATACTAGAAAAAAAAAATAAGGGAAAAGAGTTTGATTTTGGTCTTACTTACAGTTGAGATGAAACAGTGGTTGCCATCTTGCTCAGCATAAAGAACCCCATCTTTAATGAATACCGATATTGCACGTAGAATGAATGAAACAAAGAGGTTCATGTGGATAAAGTTCCGAGTGCAGTGAAGCTTCCTAGAGATGAAGGAATAAAAGAGAGAAAAATCAGTGGTGGGAAAAATAATTCTTCTTCTCTTTTTGTGGCCTATCTACCTTCAGAACACCAAGCAACAGGGTATGAAGAATAATGATATCTGAGTGGTAGAACTGTGGATAATACTGACCCTAAATCCTACCAAGAGGAGGATTCTCAGGTAAAACCACGCAAATTAGCATAAAATAGAGCCAGTCCAATGCAGAGAGTTGCTGCAAATGCATCTAGAGTCTACTGAAATATGACCACCGTAGTGGCTGCAACAAGGGGAACAACTTCACTGAAGGGCTATGAGATAAAAGCTGAAATGCTGGTTGGAGTTGGTGAGTTCCAGTCTATTTTCTGCAGCAGCAGAGCCACTGGCACTCCTCATAGCCTGACTCACCTGAAACGACACAGGATCACCATGGCAGTGGTGAGGGAAACGAGAGATGTGCTGTATCCAACTGTGTACAGTGCCTTCACGGATAGGTAGTAGTAATCCTTGGAAGACAAACATCACATGGTCAAATGGTTCAGCTATGGTCACCTCTTCCTCACCCTGTCAACACGCAGGGGGAACCACCGACAGGATCTGTTTCTCAATGGATATTTCTCAGTCTGGTATCTCAATGTATAATACAGCACTACTTCATGTTTGGCATACCCTTGGGTCTGAACACCATGAATTTTATGTGTCAGTGAGCTAGCAAAAGGTGTCTATATTTCTGTGACCCGTACGTGTACCTGTAGAAAAAATAATACTAGTTTGCTAAGAGAATCTTTAGTCAATAGGGGATGAAATGGGGGATGAGCTGCTGGAGAGGAGCTCTGAGGAGTGGGACCTGGGTGTCCTGGTGGATGACAGGTTGACCATGAACCAGAAGTGTGCCCTGGTGGTCAAGAAGGCCAATGGGATCCTGGGGTGCATTAAGAAGAGTGCAGCCAGTAGGTCCATGGAGGTGATCCTCCTCCTCTACTCTGCCCTGGTGAGATGACATAGATGATAAAGGGTGTGGAACACCTCTCTTATAAGGAAAGGCTGAGAGACCTGGGTCTGTTCAGCCATGAGAAAAGAAGCCTCAGAGGGGATTGGATCCACATGTATAAATATCTAAAGGAGCAGGAGGCAAAGGGACGAGGCCGGACTCTTCTCAGCAGTGTGTGGTGACAGGACGAGGGGAAATGACCACAAACTGAAGCATAGGAAGTTGTGCACAAATGTGCATGGGAACTTCTTCCCAGTGCAGTGATGGAGCACTGGAACAGGCTGCACAGAGAGGTGGTGGAGTCTCCTTCTCTGGAGACGTTCAAGACCCACTTGGACACCTACCTGTGCAACCTGGGTTGGGAGCTGCTTTGGTAGGGGGACTGGACCCAGAGGTCCCTTCCAAACCCTACAATTCTGTGATTCTGTGAAATGGGGCTAACTCATTTAACAAGCTGTATCAACAACAAACATTTGTATACTGGAAACATAAAATACTGAGCTAAGATTTACTTCCCATGTATTTATGCCTATTAATATCTGATAATCAGAATGTGACCAGAAGCTGGACAAAAGGCAGCTGCCCCCATCTCCTGTTTCTTTTAAACTGTAAGAATAATACCCACCTGGTTATCTGACTCTGTTTCATTTTCATCAAAGCCGCAGGCATCATAATAATGAGGAAAAGGTTCAGACCAGCCATCCTCAGTGCAATTTCTGCTGATGTCTCCTATGTCAAGTGTAACAGGTACAATTGGGAATGTGATACTGCTGAAGCAAACCCAAGGATGTACCCTCTATCCCACTGAGACAACTCCACAGTACCACTGGGAGCACTATCTATTAGAGTATCCATAAAAGTCTTTAAAGGAGTGTTTTTTCTTAAATGACATCTTTAATGACTAGTTCTGTGCTAGCCACTACAGATGTCTACTTGCCCAGCTGCTCACTAGCAAGCAAAAAAGATCTAAACAGCATAGTCAGTGTCTCCAGAGCACCAAAGAACTCATTCTGAAGTGGATACAAAAAACAGGCTCAGCTAAACATCCATGTCTCTCCATTACCTCCAAAAAGAAGAGTGGAAATGCAGCCTCACTGTAGGCATTTGCACTTCAGGTGACTAAAGGGCAAGTCCTGTGCATAAATATATGCAATTCGTGCTATTTGAGATGATCTGAGATGATCTGCATGGGACTGGCAAGAAAACATGGTGCTAACATGATTTTTTTAGAACAAGAAGACAGGCAGCTGTGGGATATCTAAACTAGTCATTGCATATCTGTGTGAGGCAGCTGGATGTCCCCCTACTGTCAGATATCCCACCCAGTATCTCCAGCCTTGGCTCTGCTCTGAGGGACCTGTTGCTCTGTAGGAAAAGAGAAGAACCTCTTCCCTGTCGCTATTCTGACAGAAATATTTCATTTAGATCTCTTCAATTAGAAGCCCACTGTGGCTTTGCTTGGTAATTGTCTCTTTCAGACTTCCCTCTTCCTATTATTTGTGCCAATAATAGTTTATGGCCTCCTAAAAGATGTGTTTGTGAGGAGGCTCAAAACCTCCTTCCTTTTTTCTCTCATTTTCCCCTGATTGGCTCATCTCATTTAACGAGTAGCTCCTAAATGCTTTCACCAGCACTGTCAAAAGGCTTCAAACTGCACTGGAAGCAGAAGCTGACTGCAGAAGTGGAAAGCATCTCCCAACCCTCTCTTTGATACCAAGATGGGATGCCCCCTCATTTCACTCTTTAAGCACCATTAATTTAGTCAGAGCTCAGTGAACAGGTCAAAACCTTAGGAGCTGAGCTGCTGGCTGCACTTATTCCTCTCCAGAACAAAAGAATAGTTTTCATTTATTCAACTTCTTCTGTTCGTTTGTCTGTCTGTTTTTGTGTTTAAACTGCACTATGACGTGAATCGATGGAAATGACATTTTTATTTGTTCATTTATTTGTTTGCTTTCTTTATGCCAAGTTTATGCCTCTTTACACTCTTATAGCAATTTAGTCAATTAGCTCATGACACTAATGGTGTCCTTCTTTTTAGAGAATGCTTTCCATCCACGTGGCTGAATACATGGATTTAATTACTGCAATCATTTTACATTGCATTACCTGGCAAAGTTTGGTAAATTAATCCTTCACATTCATCTCCAGTTCTTCATGGAAAATAACCACTGAATCATGGTGTTGAGTTTCCTCAATGCTGTTTAGTTAAACTATTGTTCAGCAGGTAGATATAATTTATACCAATTTTCTTGCTAGATCACAAGAGTCAATAGTGGATGAATACATTTTCATAACATTGTTAAATTGTAAGCTCAAGAAAATGTGTCATCATCATTAGAACTGATTAGAAAATAATACCTAGAACTGATTAGAAAATAATACCTAACTTGAAGGAGAGAAAGCTTGGAGCTTCCTTTTTAACAAAGCTAAAATAAAAGAAACATTCCATGGTCTGCTTCTTACCTAGGGGAGTCTCAGCTGTGCTTTCCAGCAGGTCATAATCGCCTACAAAAGTGGAAATCTGGTATGAAGTTATTTGGATTGCTTTTTCTATGAGGACCCCAACTGGTCCCTGTGGAAGTCAGTGAATAGAATCCATTTGATTTTATTTGTTTGGGTCAGGCCCAAAGGCAGTAAATTCTTGATTCTGTCTTTTGAGGAAGTACACATCAGTATACTTGTGAGTTTAAATCAAGATTGAAGCAATAAAATTAAAAAACTGCCATTAAAAGCAGTGAGCACATGGATAAAAAAGACAGAGGATCAAACTCAGACAGAGTTTATTTAAAAAAATATAGAAGTTAAGGATTATACCTTTAGAAATTTTTAGAAATCCATAGATATTTTGGTATGGACAAAATTCATGAAAAATTATTTCCATCCATCAATGAAAACAAATGATAACTGGTTTTAATTTTGTGTTTCTAGGTTAAGATGATGGCAAATTCTAAAAACGTATCAGATTTTTAATTTCAGTTTTTATCTCACTGCTACAGGGAGCTACGTTTACTCATTATCATAATAATTGTTAATGCAGAATAGCTTCTCAGTAATATGAGATTACCATGTGTTTTGTGGATGGTTTTTGAGAACAGAGGTGTGTAGGAGGTAATCAGCACAATCAGTTCTTACCTGCATGAGTTTGCCCCAAGTTGTCTACTTCCCAACCTGAAATGAGAAGAAGAAAAAACGATTAATTTGATCTTGATCCCTTGCTGCCCACAAGAGGTATTGATGTAGCAGAGCCTACGGATCACAAAGGTTGGAAAAGACCACAAAGATCTTCCAATCCAACCATCCACCTGCCACCAACACCGCCCACTAAACAATGTCCCTTAGTACCACATAGACCTTAAACCTTTCCAGAGATGGTGGCCCTACCATCTCCCTGGGCAGCCTGTGTCAAGGCATCACCACTCTTTCTGAGAAGAAATTCCTCTTAATATCCAACCTGAATCTCACCTGGCACAACTTAAGGCCATTCCCTCTTGCAGTAGCAAAGAACTGCAAGAGGGTTCTTGTTTTTTCTGTTTTTTTTTTTAATCAAGTTAAGTAATTTATGTTTACACCTAGAAAGTACTTTTCAGAAGATGGTCCATCGCATTGCATTAAATCTTTTTTTATTAATGAGTTTGTGGGTTTTTTATAGGGAGAAAGGCCCTGAAATAAGAAAAGGCCACGTATTTCCAAGACACTGTGACAATATGAGTGCAGAGGAGCTGCCCTGAGCCGCTGCGTGGTGCTGCTGCATCACATGCAGTGAGACACAAAGCTGCCTGCAGGAGCTCTGCCAGCAGCCCACCAATCAAACAGGACCAGAGAAAAATCCTTGTCAACGTTTCATTGACTTCCACGTCAGGTTAAAAGTATGAATTAGCTTACTGCTGTACCCCCCTTGAATAACCACTAAGCTTCAGCTTGTTTTTTAACCCCAAAAATGCAGTTATTTCTTAAGGATTGCAAAGGCCCTTCAACTATTTGTGTGAGAGATTTTGTATTAGAAAGTGAAATTCTACATAAAATTGGTTTAGATTCTGTGGAAAAAGGAGAAAGACAGCCTCCAAGGAAAAAAAAAGTAGTAAAGGGACTCCTACCTGCACAGCCTGAAGTGCATTTTATATTTTCCTCTTTTTCAAAGCCCTTACCAATTTGGAATTCACTGATTTCGTGCTTTTAAAATAAATCAGAGGTACTTTTAGATCTAAGCTGGAAATAAAAGGGTTTCGTGTGAAGATGATGTTGCAGTCTAGAAAACAAAGATAAAGCTTTTGCTAAGGCCTCTTCTATTTTGGCATCCCCCCTTCCAGGCAGGCTGCAACGTGTCTTTGAAAGGATGTACTCAGCATTGACCTTCAGCAAACCTACACACCCTGCAGCTTGTTACTCAGAAGGGTTAATCCCCAGTGCAGTGATGAGAGCACCCTTGTCTCTTGGCTGCTCTGTCCAGCTCCAGCAGCTTTCCAGATGCCACATATGAGATTTCTTGCATGTTTTCAAATTCTATGAATACTGAAGATAAGTCATCAGTGCATTTTGCAGCAAAGCTCGTTTAACCTGCTGTATCAGACTAAAGTACTGGATGTTGCAGAAACACCACAACTCTGCTCAACATTTTGGGCAGAACAGTGGAGATGCCTCTGCAGAATATTAGGGCAGAGCTACATCCCATCTGACCCAACCAAAAACCAGATTTATTAACAGTGATCAGCTCAGTCTACGTTACTAAAATCAGAACTGAGATGACCAGATTCAGGATCTCCTCCAGGAATTTTTTCGTGTGGTTTTACTGGGTGAACTATTAAACAGTAAGACTCTGTTCCTGGATCACTGTCCATGCCTATCCTTTAATGCCACTCAAGCTAATAGCTCATAATGGAATTTGTTCCTTACAGGAGGTCACCTCACCTAAAAACCTGGATCCTTTGACAACTTACAGAAAAAGGGTAAGAAAAAGCTGCAAAAAAACCCTTCAAAGAGCCCTCTGACTCACAAAAATGTGACTGTAGTTTTCCAGAAGTGCAGTGGGGCCTAAAACCCACGATGTGATACTACAAGTTTTACAGTATTCTTGGTAGAGGAGCACTGTTAAGTAAATTGAAGCCCTGTATCCCTGGCATCTTGGCATCTTACAATGATGGCTCTGAATATGTAGGTAAGTAGATAGATAGATAGATAGATAGATAGATAGATAGATAGATAGATAGATAGATAGATACACAGGTATATAAAAATGAAGTATAAGTGCTTTAAGTTTGTTCTTGTTCTTGAGTCTTGTTTGTTTGTTCTTCCCAGTAACCTAAAATGGAGGACATAAAATCTGCTGTTATTTGACTTCTAATATGGGCCACAGTTGCAGGGATGCTAGAATATCCAGTTTTAATTCCTTTCTAATGTCATGACCTCAGTACCAACGGAACATTATATTAATGTAGCTTTTTGAAATGAAGAGGTTTTTTATATTAACCATTTTCTCTACATCCAGATTGTTATTGCATTTTAACTGTGTTCGGACAACATGAAGGGATTCACATTTTCAACAACATTCATTTTCTGATTGCTGTAGGACCAAGCTTGTCATTTATTGACATATTTGTCCACATCTGAGTCCTTGCTAATGAGGAATGTTCTGGTACAACCTTTTACAGCACAGGCTTTCAAGCTTGATCCATCAAACTAATTCTCACTAATAAGTTACGCCACTGGAGCATCAATTAGATTTACATTGAATATTATAGTCTGAATTACAACAAAAAGTCGAAGTGGTGAGATAACATGCACACAAATAAAATGATACGTGCCAATATGTACATGTATGTATAAAAACCACTCAGTGAGGGGGCATACAGCCACCATGGGGCTTCAGATTTATGTGTGCTGGTCCTGCCTTTCTCTCTGACACTGTACCTTGAATCACCTACTACCAGAATATGTCTGTTCATGTGACCGTATCAATGGGTATGGCTACTCACAGGAATGAAGAGTGAGATGGGCTTCACTTGGAATATTTCTGTGCTTAACATTTAACATGTCTACATACCTAAGGACAAGTCATTACCTTGCCTTTGAGCTTGCTGTTCTTAGCTTGTATAAAGTCTGTGGGTAGGGTATTTTTCAAGGCTACTCTGAAATTCTTTTTTTTTTTTCTGTTTCTAGAAATGCAGAGCAAATGTGCTCCAGTATCAGCAACATAATGGAGAAAACCATAGGGCACCTTGCTGGGTGAGCTTTCACACAAGTCCTCGTGACACTTTCCTCTTTAGATACAGACAGTGAGAAAGTGGTTCAATGGGCCTGAGCAGTGCAAAAGAGGAAGTCCACTGAGGGAATCATAAGGCAGGCTGATGAATTATATTTCTCTCCCAGAACTGAAGAATAAGTCACACAACCTTTTCAGCTGCATTTTGACTACTAACCTGTTTTTCAGTATTTATATAACTTCAGGCTTATATACACGACTTTCTTCAAGGCCTGTGCTCCTTGCATACAGTTAAATAAAAGCACAGTACAGACTACAGAGAGACGGAGCCAATGGTAGCTATTAAACAATATCTTAGAAAACCATTTTTAAATCAATAACTGCCTGCATTAGTCAATAAACTCCTGAGGAAGCTAATGCTATTCTTGACAAAGGAAGGCTGTCCAGTGCATTGACAGACAGTGCTATTCACTATCTGATCAGCCTGAATAGGAAATTCATTCTTTGAGAAGTAAGGCAAATTTTCCATTAGTACTTGAGCTGTCATTACTAATTAGGTGTTTTCTGCAGTACTACTTAGAGGCACTACAAAAGATCCACCAGTATGAGGAACTGTTAGTCCCAAAAACTGAACCGAGAAATCAAGTAGAAAATATTACTTATTTCTATTTTCTGAAGAGGTAAAATAGACAAAATAAAGTTAAATAAAGTAAAATAAAGTTAAATAAAATAAATTCAAAAGACTCATCAAGAGCTACACGTAGTAGCAAAGACCTAGTACTTTCATGCCCATTTCTTGCATATGTATCATACTTTTTTCCTTGTTTTATATTTGCTTAGCCTTAGAAAGAACAGACACCTTCTTCCTATCCTCCAGTGAGGATGAGAAATGTAACATAAGCAATTGTTGCTTCTGTTTTGAAGGAAACAGAGCTGGCAAAGTGAAAGCCAAAAAGCAAGCTGTGTACAATGAGCCTCGGTGCTCTGCACAGCCTTTTAGATCAGCTCCTACATGCCAAATTTGTGCTGGCTGCTTTCAGTGTCAGCTGGCATGGCAATTGCTTTATCTCCCATAGATTTGTTTATCTGAGCACAACAACTCGCATTTAACCCTTTTCTTCCAGCTTTTGCCCCATTATTAGCTCAAGAAGAACAACGAAAGCTTAACAAATCATTCCGTCCTAAAACATTTTGCCCACACTTTAACCTTATTTCTATTGTTCTCACATCAGCATTATTCATTGGAGGGGTGGGAAATATTTCCCCAAATCATGTGTTATCATCATACTCAGATCTGTGAACGATGAGCTAGCTAGGTAGGGATCTGATTTTTCCCTGTTTTGTATAGCACTGATTAGAAACGTAGCATTTAATTTAGAAACATGAAATAAATCCACCAGCCATCCTGCTTGCATCCAGCACACAGAGCCTTTTCTCTCCCTTCCCCATTGCTGCTTGCCTCTCCCCTGCACCAGCAATCTGTTCAGCTGGCTGGCAGAGCAACAGTTGGGATCAGCAGCCTGCTTAGCAGCTCCTGGGGCTTTCTGAGTTCCCCTCACTGCACTGCTCTACACATCTCTAGCAAGTGGCAGCCAGACAAGAATCAGAGAGAGAGAACTTAGAGGATCCCATACTTTTCCCTAGGCTAAAAACTTCCCCCCATTATTTCTGTCTGTAGCCTCATGACCCACTGAGGATATTTTACATATCGAAGTCACTGGTCAGTTTGTCATGGTCAAGGGGCAAGGGGACAATTAAGGAAAATTAACTTTCTGCATCCTCTTCGTTAACCAGTGGTTTATGCAAAATGTTGCAATGAAGACAGAGGTGGAGCTGATATACAAACCCTCGTGTCTTATATCCCATATTGGCATGCAATTTTATGGCAGGTTGGTGAGAAGAACCAGTGCTCTATGGCTGGAGATCATGGGAGAAGACAAATGAGGTCATGGATGGAGAACATAAAGGTTGTTGTACAAAGGTCTGGCTGTGGCAAGACATGCACAAATATGAGCTATAACACATGAGGGAAATTATGGCTTTCTCCTTCCCTTCCTTTTCCTTATCAAAGGCAACAAAACTGCCAGTGGACTGAGGTCACCATAGCAACTGCTAGGCATCATTTAAACATGATGTGCATCCTTCCTACCAGGCTGGCTGTCAGAGGAACATCCATCAGCGTGTGAGGTCAACACAAATACTATCAAAGAGGCTCCTAGCTCAGAGAAGGGCATGGGTCATATTTCAGAGAGAAGTAGATGCTTTTCAAGCAAGAAACAAAGAAAATAAGACATACTGTCCAAGGCAGACTACCAGCTGTGAAGAGTCCCAGAGGAGAAAGCATATTCAAGCACTTGCTTAAAGGCAAGAGTGAATGTGTGCTCATCACACCTAAAGCCTTGCAGTCAATTGGAATCTCTTCCTTAATCTTTTGAGTCAAGAGGAAAAACAACAATAGAGCAGAGGCTGCTGGATATGGCTGAAGCAGCTGCCCATGTCACATCGACAATGATACTTCAGTGCATTATGTTTTGCACATCTAAGTGTTCTCCAAACTTCTTAGCAGCTCTTGCCATGCTCCATCCTTGGATAATTTCCAGAGGAGCCCCCTTTTTTAACTCTCCAGGGCCAATTAGCTTTCAGATCACATTGGCAAAGGCCTTGAATTGTGTTATGGTTTTCCCCTAGTAACTGCAGAATGTTGCCTTGCCTTGGACCAAAGACTTGATATTTAACTGAACTGGTCAGAAGAATTTAGAGCAATTGTTGCTCTTAAACTTGTTCAGTATTTGAGTATCAGAGGCACAGAACCTTTTGTCCCCACAATTTGGTGGGGAAGTCCAAAAATGTCATTCCCCTGTTAAAAAAAATATACTTACAAAACCTTGGAAATGTAGATACAGTCAGTATTCTCTGATGGCAATATCTGCATTGGCAGTATCTCCTGCATTGCAGATAGACTTTGTGATGCTGTGGCAGAAGAGACATGTTTAGTGATAAAGGGTTATCCTTTTACGTAGGGTTAAGGGTTAAGGTTTAGCATTTTGGGATAGGGTTAAAGGTTAAGTGTTAACAGTTTGGGTAAGGGTTAAGGATTTGTATTTTGGGTTAGGTTTAAGGGTAACCCTTCAGAGCAGAGCTTGTCCTCCTTGCTTTGGAAAAGCTGATGTCATTCCATGGCTTTACTAAGTATGTAAAGCCCAATAGGAAATAGGAATAGGAAACAGGAATAGGAAACTCATAGGAAAGAACTTGCTATCTAGTAAGGACTACTAGCTCGGCGACTGGAAAGAGCATTTGTAACATCTCCACTTGATAATCTCTTGTAACTCTCTCCTACATCTGGGACTTGCTGAGCACTAAACAGCAATAACACATAGACGGTTTTTATTCCAAAGATGGACACACTATGGGATGGCCCATCTCTGTAAAACAAATAATGCTTCCTGCTGCTAGTGGTTTCCTTCCCCTGGTTTGCATGGAGGATGCTAGAACACCCACCAGGGGTGAGATATATTTGAACAGAAAATCTCGACCTTTGCATTGATCTTTTCCCTTGTCCATTTGACAGGCAAACACAATTTCCAATTTCAAGTGGCTGCAATGTGACATTAATTTCAGCCAGTATCAAAGAAATCCTCCATCGTCTACTTCAGTAGAAAATGAGAGCAGGATCTTTCCAAATACATTTTGCTGGTTAGTTCTCTGATCTTGAAAAATTGCCTTTTCATTTATATTAAAAATATATCGATAAAGAGGCCAAATTAATAGCAAGTAACTCGCAAAGATTCTGAACAACAAATTTTCATGACCTTTCACCCAGTTTGGGAGTTATGTCATCAGTACTCCAGGACGATTTCCCCACACAGAAACACTTTCCACATTTGCACATTTAGTACTGGTGCCCCTCTCATTAACCCTTGTCTTGTCATCTTGTTTTGTTTGATTAGGGATAACATCCAAACTCATGCAGGAGAAAAAAGCCATGGATGGCTTACCAAATCCAATTAACCTTGCATTCATAAATCCCACATGATATCTCTAGTGCAGAATATACGAGGGTTGGTGTTCTAGTGACAAAGTAGTTGAGTGGCTCTCAGTGTTTTTAATGGAATCAGTAATGGGCTATTTTCAGTTCCATCTCAGGGACAATGAAGATTGGTGGCTGAGCACGGAGGACACATGACTGGCAGAGCAGCAGCAAGGCTAGCAAATGTTTCAGTTCAAAAATGTGAAGACAAGATATCCTTCCCCCTTAAATTCTACAGTATCTGGATGGACTCTTTGTTCCACTGAATTTTAATTAGACCCCTTAATCCTGGTACCAGCAATGGTCACTCATGCTCTTTTGGGTATAGCTGGCAACGTCCTAGACTGAGAAAACTACAGACTGATAAGCAGTCTGTATAGCTGGAAGACTCCATAGGAGTTAATAGTATTTCTCATTTGGATTTTGAAATGAAGGCTGCTTCTCAATGTGAAGCACATGGCAATGCTTGGAAACCACCTATTATCATCATTGTATTAGGTTTTATTGCAAATCAAAGACCTAAAAATATGCTTGTTTTTGATCTGGCTATAGGATTTCTTTCAATGACCCTTTAGAGTACGTGTTTTATCACTCTAGAATTTCTCAGCTGTGCAGGACAAAGAAAGAAAAGCCTTAGCATCTGTAGGTTTCCTCTGCCAGACACATTACCACTGCCTGAAAAAATAAGAACTAAATAAATAAAGGGAAAGAAAAAGAATAAAGCACAAAATTTTCTAGCTGGGAGTGTATAAAACTATACATCATGGCTTGTCCCCCTTTTTTTTTTTTTTCCTTTTTTAATTGCAAAGATACCTAAGAATGCATTAAATGTCTTTTGTTGCTAGAGGGGCTTTCTCTGGAGTTAGCACTTGGAAGACACTGAAGAAAACATCATTTACAAAAGCAATAGGATGGAAGTTATAGCTTCTAATGAAAATTCAACTGTGAATTGATGGAAGAAATGAATTTCGAAGAGAAAGAAAAAAAAAACAAGTGAAAAAAAACTGCAATATTTAGGAATCCTACAGAACAGAAACCACTGTAAATCTTTAACCTGCTACACTGGAAAAGATTGAGGAGATACTATTTTTAGAACGATCTTTTTGTTCACAATAAGAATCTGAAAGGAAATAAAAATATTCTCATGACTTTGAAGTTGAGAAGTGAAATGAAATGTTACCAGGAAGGGTCACAAGATATATATCATGGGATTTCCAAAGGACTTTAACTTTAGGTTTTCTGTATCAGCAGTTCAAATGTCAGTCCTCAGTCCAACTGCAATGAAGATCAGAGCAGAGTATATTTTCAAACCCTCAGCAGCAAGAGATGGTCTTTTCAGCTAGACCCACTGAATCATTTTTTCAACAAATCATCTCTCTGGATAGTGGGAGTTTCATCAGTTGATTTTTGTTTTTCAGTCTCCATTTTCTTTCTCATCCTATTGAAAGCAGAAATCATACAGCTAAGTCAAGACAGCCAAATTCCTTTCTGAAATTCAGCAAGCAAAGAGGCTCCTCCAATGACTTCATTCATCTCAAGATGAGCATTTGAGACACGTCAGAGGAAATACTTTCTATGATTACCTATCAGAAATTGGACTCAATAATCCTTACAGGTCCCTTGCAACTGTGGATATTCTATGATTCTATCACTTCCCATTACTGAAGCAGAAGTCCATGTGATTGGTTCAGATTTACACACATAATTTCCAGAGTTCCAAAGCCAACTTTCCCCCCACTTTTCAAAATTAATGCTGCTGCATGTGGTTCCACTATTTTACTGAAGCAGCTGTACCTACAGGTGCTTCATTGCTTCGTAAGACAAGCATTTTTAATGCAGAAATCAAAATTATTACTACTGTTCATAAAGACAACTTTTGGTCATCTGAAAACCTTGCTGAATTAACAATGAATATACAATTAATGGATTCTGGGGTCAGTGTTTATCCTACTTACATACTCTAGAAACATATCAGGAACCAGAGAATACTGTAATGATTTATAAAATGTGATTAGCCATGTCTTAGAAACATTTTAATTATCTAATAACCCTTTATTTAAGGAACCTTCACAATATGTGACTTTTTTCATTAAGCCCTCACTGAAGCAAATATACTTGGTTAGCTAAAATTAGCAGTAATGAGACTGAAAATTCACCCTGATGCACCCAGAAGAGTGATTATGGATGTAGATATTTCCACCTTGCGGTCACTAGCACATATCCAGCTGGGTCTGTAGAGGTTTCTAACTACTCCAGATTAAATGTTTACTTGTTTATCTAACAAATTATGAATTTTGTTCCTACTGAACAGATGTCCAAAAAAAAACCTAAACAAACCCATAAACAGCTGTCACTTTTAATAGTGATCCTGCAAGGAGGTAAAGAAGGCAGGATATATTTTTATACATTTAGGCATTTATATATTTATATATCTATATATTTATATATTTATACTGGACTGACTACTTCTCCCTTAGGATCGTGCTGTCACCCTCCTAGAGGCCATATGTGAAGTACAATTGACAGATAGACTGGAAATTCTGGGCAAATCATTCAAAAACCTTCTTTCAGCCCATCAAAGTACTGAGCCTTTTTGATGGCATTTTTCCTCTTTTATGTACAGTATTATCATCTTTCTAAAACAAATATTAATTTTAACTGAAAGAAATACTGGAAAAGACTTTCTGATATTAAAGTTAAAATGTTGGCTATACACTGGTATAGACCATGTTGAGCTGACTCTGTTTTTGAGAAGAGAGATATATTAGATGGTTTCTCAAGAACCCTCCTAACCTTAATTACTTCAGAAACAATGGCACTACAGAAAAGAAATTTCATCAATAAAAGGGAGATGGTACTATATTTGTGTGGGGTATATTCAGGAATATTGGAAATATCCCTTGAAATAAAAAGAGCCATTAAAAGTTCTGCAGCAGGGGTCTGTTGGTAGATTGGCAGAGAGGAAAGAGTTCCTGTGCAGCTGGTATCATTCTCCACATTATCAAGCTATTGATATCTCTGATCATTGTACCCCAAAAAGAAAGGAAAAGAGAGAAAGGAAGGGAAATAAAAGTGCTGCCTATGTTACCATGCCTATATTGAGGATAGGTAGGGGAAGCACACCACAAGCAACCACAAAGGAGGGGTCCTAATTAAAGTTCAGATAGGCATTACTCTGAGCAGCAGGCCTCCTGCAGTTATACCAGAAGATAACAGCAGATCAGCCATCTGCTGGTGCACAATAAATAATATAAAAGCATTATGTCTGCAGGCTGCAAATATCACTGATAATTGGATTGTGGAAATTTTTGGTTGAGTGTGTATCTTGCACAAAGGATGACCAGGACTGATCTGACAATGAGGCTGAACGTCAACAGTCAATGAAAACAGGTAACGTCACGGAGAATAATGCAAATAAATAAATAAATATATTTTAATATATATTTATGTGTGTGTGAAAGAGGGAAGAATATTTCATTTCCCACATTGGACACAAATCCGCCTAGAGAATGCTCTATGCTTTATTTTCTATTACGGTTGACTATGATGGCTCAGTGTCACTGTACTCACTGAATTTATACTGGACCAATATTGTGGCAGTAAAGATTACGTGTAATTACACACACTAAAATTGAAGCACATAGAATTACAGGAATAATCATGTTTTTATAACTGATAATTTAAAAAGGGACTTGTCTTCTTCCCTTCAAAAATAAGATGCCTCATTTAAGGGAATTGTCTTCATTACTTGCTGGATAAAGAGAGATACCTCCAAACGGTAATTAACCTCGTGTTCCTGAAATGAAATACACTGCTTTCCATTAATTTCTTTCTCTTAATTTCTCTACATTGACTACAGATAGAGTCCAGTGAACTGAGAGAAGACACTTGAGTTTCATATGGATGTGTTTAGTGAAGTGATGATTACCCTTCAATTCCTCTCCATTTCTCAAAAGCATTGGTGTTTTCTTCACCATCTAAAATGAATTCAAAAGTTTATTTTTAAAGGTGAGGATTTCAGCATGCCTGGAGCTGTGTATGAAATATTTACCAATATTTACCACGCAAATTGTGTGTTGTCTGTAGCAACACCAAGAGGGTGAATTTTGGACTCAAGTTTGGGTATGAATAATTCATTGTCAAAATAATCTTTGGGAAAAGGATCCCAGAAGGAAAAACGTGAGCTTTTACCTCCTTGATAAGTGTTAATTTAGTGACCCATGCTGACCTACATGGGTGATGGATTGAAATGGACATTACTGACAAATAGCAACAAAGGCTTGTTGTTAACTAACATCAACAGGAGGAATTTGGCTCCCTCAGTCATTCACCTCTTTGAAATGAATTATATATTAAAAAAGAACAACAAAAATGACAGTTCAAGAGATCATCTAATCAATCTGTATACGTGCTATAAACAACTTCATTTTTCCTCCTCCCTCCACTCTTTGACCTAGCAAATTTTCATGTATTTCAAAGGTAAAATAACTTATACATACATACATGCACACAAGAAAAGACAAGGGTTTTCTGGTATTGCATAACTACTTTGAACAGAGACACTCCCCATTAAAAAACAAGTCAGCACTACTGACCATATGCAATACATTACTAAGACAAGGGATAACTCTTACAGGGAGTAGTGCATTCTGGAAGCAGAAACAGTCCAGTTCACCACAGTGCAACCTGAGCAATTTTCTGACATTTTATTTACTTTCGTTTCCTTGCTTGGTAGCTGGTTCCTGCTGCAAGGAACAGCAGGAGGCTGACATCTCATTTCTACAGAGAATTAAAGGCATGATGGAGCTCCTCCACCTCTCCAAGAATTTTTAATTTTCACCAACCCTCCATTGGACCTCCAAGATGGAAGCTCCTCTGACTGGTCACTTCATGCATGTCTGTTTGTAAAGCATGAACAGAACCCAGTTCTGAACTTTAGTTATTTACTAAAATAGGTTCCAGTTGTGATAACACCTTCACACAGTCTCAGGTCTCGTTGATTTCTGTGAATACCCAAGGGCAGAATGTCCTGTTTAGCAGCTATACTTTGCGATAATTTCATGGTGACTGAGATAGGTTTTCTTTTTCACACATCTTTCCCTCTTCCACCCAACATATACACATACATCTACACACAAACTTCCTGGTTTTTCAATGCTTTCTTCTGAGCAGAAGTTAAAACCAACCCTAGGCCACTGTAGTGCCTATTTTCCCTTTAAACACAGCAACTACATCAGGCTTTATACGCCTGCTGGCCATGCAGCTCTACCAGGCAGGAGCAAAGAACAAGGAGAAATTACTTTACCATCTTCAGAGATGATAAATCTGAACAGCGCAGGACACTTGACAAAGACAATTTCACCCACACTTGCAGGTTTCCAGCATGTAATATTGTCCCACATTCCTGGGCAACCTATAGAAGAGAGTGAGGCAAAAAAGACAGATTTATGGTGCAAATTCCTCTTTTTTTTTTTTTTTTCTTTTTCTTGTTAACAATTATAGTGGTTTATACTTGGTTCCTCCTTCTATCCATCAATGTGCAGTTGGTTAGAAAAATAAATGGTACCATTTTCTAATAAGCTTTCCCTGGCCCTAGATATAATATGCATTGATAAGAATAGCATAAATATATGTACAGTGTAGTTGCACCAAACAATAACAGACCGACTCGACTCTGGCAAAAAATGAAATCTATTAGTCCCAATTGAATTACCCCATCATACGTCAGAAACTAATTCTCCCCTTAGTGTGGAATTCACAGCTATCTGTCTTTCAATAGTGTGTTAAATCTGTGGAGATTTCATTGACATCGTTGGTTTCAATTCAGGGAATTTCTGCAGATTTTAATTCCTGTTACAGGTTGGATACTGACACTTACTAGAATTTGGCTCAGGGAGGTGATTGGAAAATGGAAAACAGACTCTGCTTCACCCCACAGCTGCTTGTTGAGTTGTT
Source organism: Odontophorus gujanensis (assembly GCA_013399175.1). Taxonomy (NCBI): domain Eukaryota; kingdom Metazoa; phylum Chordata; class Aves; order Galliformes; family Odontophoridae; genus Odontophorus; species Odontophorus gujanensis. The sequence goes on from VXAB01003956.1 coordinate 106,573, forward strand.
TTTTGGGATGTGTACGAGAGAAGCTTCTCTCTTTCATTTTGTTCAGTTCTTCAGGAAAATATTTCAGGATAGAAGTGTAAAGAACCACCCCAGTAGCATTCACCCCAGTCTTTACAGCAGTCTTTGCTCTAGGACATTTGAATGTAAAATACTGAAAGGATTTCTCATATAACATAGAATCAGACCTTCCACAGTCACTCAAAGATTAGGCTTCATGTTGCCAGCACTGAATTAAAGATCTGAGTGGTACATAACCAACCTTCTATTACAAGATCATGCCTTTTATTTCTAAACTGAGAGTTTTTATTTTCAGTTTCCAGTCGTTACATGGAACTGGATGAATTCTAGTTCTCTGTTCCACGAGTCGAGAACCAGGGAGGAGCATACCACTACTCAGTACTTTCCCACACACATAAGTTTTAATATTACCAGGAATGAAGCATTGAGGTAGACTGTGCATGTTCATACATTACCTGACAAAAGTCAAAACTCAGCCAACATCAGAAGCACACAAAAATAGGAAGTGATAATTATAGGAATGATATCTAGTTTTTGTTATTTTTTTTCTCTTAGGGCACAGGAAAAAGACAAGCATTAAAGATCAGAAACGTGACAAATTAAGACTGGTTTTCAAGAAGCAGCTTTCTATGCACAATCCAGTCTGAAACTGTGTAAACTTGAAGTCATCATCTTACTGGTTCATAAACCTAGAAAATTTATCCAGTGTACAGAAAAACTCAGAAATTTCCCTTGTATTTCCTACTACTGTCCAAAAAATTCTCATTAAAGGAATCTCCAGTGGGGAACACCTACCTTAGCAGGAAAAGAAAGACAGACTAAATCACAGAATTATTAAGGTTGAAGAAGACCTCTAAGATCACCTAGCCCAACCATCAGCCCATCTAAATATCTCTAAGACTTCTTTGCATTTGATGTTGGGCTTGAGCACCTAATCTTACCAACTGTCAAAAGGTGCAAATTCTGCACTTAGAAAAGTGTGGGGTTCTGCTGATACACTTTCTGCATCCTTGAGAAAATAAGATCTTCAATGAAAGAAGGTAATATTTCAAAGTGTCATATTTTCAGATTCAGAGAAGTACAATATAATGAAGGTTGGTTGAACAGCTGATATAAAACAGTGCAGGCTTTATCAGCATTGTCAATACTAGGGGATTGCCTTTGGTGGAGACTGTATGCACAAAACAGGCCTTTGTGTATTTCCTTCCATCAGCTCAGTGATAGAAAATCAAGTCCAACATTCTCTCACAAAATATAATCCAGATTCTACCATGTGTGGTGAATAGGGAAGTTATGAGCTGCACAGAGTTTGAAGAAGTAGGCCAGTCTCAAACTACAGTGCTGTAATGATGTTCATATGATAAGAAGATGGCAATCCTTCTTTCAAATGAAAGGCTGTAGTACCAGATCAGGCCTTAAACTAAAAGAGGAGAGATTTAGGCTGGATGTTAGGATGAAACCCGTTACTCAGAGGGCAGTGAGGCCCTGGTACTGCTGCCCAGAGAGCTGTGGGTGTCCCATCCCTGGAGGAGCCCAAGGCCATGACTGGGCTATATAACCATATACAATTCCGGTATTTAGCTAATAAGCTAAAAATCTTCCAGCTTTTCCAAACCCATCAGAATACAGTATCACTGCAAAAAATAAAAAAAAAACAACAACAACAACAAAACAGTTATTAAGTCATCACAGGAACTGGAAAACAAAAATCCTTCCCATTTCCCTCTCCCCATCTCTTTCTTCCACTCATATTCCAGGCTGACTCCCATTCCAGATGAGTATCTCATTTTAGGTATACTACAACTCTACTGGATATCTCCAAAAGGCTCAAAGACTTCATGTTCCTCAAGATTTGAAAAGTTCACTGATACTAAATATGGAAATTGAGATTGAATTGAGCACTGTTAGATTTTACTGTCTTTGATAGCTACTGCTTGTCCACACAGCAGGAATAGTATTTACCATTTAAATTTGAAGACATCTGGTAATAGGTTTATAGTTCACTGATGTATGGCAATCTGTATTAAAGTAAAGCATATGTAAATATCCATGGTAATGAGACATTTGCTTACAAGAGGTGTTAGAGACAATCAAAGAGGCTAATGAGATCTTCTGAGAACCACCTGCTAGCCTTGCTCACTGGAATTAAATGGTTGTGTTAGAACCAGGGAAAGCTTTCTTATTCTTTATTATTACTTTAACATCAGTTGTCTTCTAAACACTGGTAAAACAATAGAAACTGCAAATCCATCTGGAGAAATGAGCAGAAATCCTCATACTGCAGAGAAGAAAGAGAAGACAATGGATAAATACTTCATAGAATCATAGTAGATTGAACAGCAGTCTTCTACTATAGCAATACCAGGCATAACTAAAAGATTCCAATTTTTAAAGATACTATAACTTTGTAGTACTACAAAACATTGATATGTTGTCCCTAAAAGAGAAGGAAATCCAAAAAAAAGAGTCAAATAATTTGCCCAATAAGTGACAAAGATTGGAAAGAATTCATTATCAGTAAGAAAGCTGCCTGATCCTTTCTGGTAAAATCACATTTGAAAGCAACCATTTAGAAGAGCAAAGAAAATACTCCCAAAGAAAATCGTCAGCATGGACAATCCCCTTACATTTGTAAACCACGACATGGCCAGGAACTCCTGCTGGGTGAAACCTGCATACGGAAATCAATATGATTTGAGTGTGAAACTGCACAGTAGGGTTCTCCTCTGGTACTGGTGGTATGTCTCCACTGCTGTGTGATGAAGGGATACCCAAGCTAGCTTTCAAAGAGGTGGCTCAATCACTGCAAGAAGCAAGGTGCAGCCTCATGTGGAATAGTTTTCCTGGTTCTTAGCATGTTTGGAACAATACAATGTCAAAACACCATTTTAAAGAATAAGCTTTCGTGTAGCCCTTAGCATAAGAATAATAAATAAAAACAGTCTTGCAAATGGATGCTTTGCAGGGAGTGCTAATTCTGCTTTACCTTCCCAGGTCTGTGCTACAATCTGTAGACAGAAATGTGCTTGCTAAACTTTGTAGGATTCATCTCAGGCATCCCAACTAATGTAAAGCTTGGCATCTGATCTTGGAAAGCTATTTAGACCCTCCTCGTAGCATGGGAAGAAGAGTGTTTCATCTTATTCAGCTAGTCACCTTCTCTACAATGGCATAGCTCATCTTCTGGAGCCCCACTTGTCAGTGGCTCTTGAGGAAATGCCAAGTGGTTGATTTGACTGTGGAAATAGGCAGGAACAGCTTAACTTCAGGCAGCTTAGACTATCCAGTCTAAGTGTACTCAGATAAATGATGTTTCCTCTGTAGCCTCTCTGTAGTGAAACTTTCCATTAACATAATACCATGTTAGCTGGGCAGTGGTGGGGAACCACTCTGTAAGTATAACTTCCATCTCTTCACTGGCTGCATGCAGTAGAATGAGGCTAAAAATTCTTATCCTAAATAGCTGCCCCATGAATCCCAATTTCAACTGAGGAAACATATGCATTTTTTAATAATTTCAGATGAAGCTCAGGACAGCTAAGTTTAAATATAATATTGTTGAACCGGATGGGGTTCCCTCATATACCTGTGTGGGGGTGAAGTGTGAAAAAAGAATGACAGAACAATGGGCACAGGTATTACATAGAATCATAGGAACACAGCTTATTATCTAATGATGTATGGGTCAGTACATAGGAAAAAAGGAACGACACATTTGCATAAAATCTGTTTCCTTGAGATATTAAGAAAAAATGCAAATATGTAAATGTGACAGTTGTGTATTCTTCATGTACAGAAATGAAAGCTTGAGGTAAAAGTCAACACATTTGGCTTACAATGTTCAGGTTTAGTTTCAGTTCTTCTCATTTATTAGTTTAAAATATTACCTTCAAGGTTGTATGGTCTTCAGGAAACACAACGCTACAAGCCAGAATATTAAACCAAATTATGTGATGTGCAATAACTTTTAAAGGGCAATACCACATATAAAACCCTTCGTAGAAGGAATATCAGACAAGATCTTTCTGTTCTTTCATAAATGCAGGTAAATACCAAAATAAATAAAAACTTGAGGAAGTGCTGGGTATGAGGCCAGAATCTCTGAAAGTGGTTGATATTTCAAAGCAGATATACCTTCTAGGAGCTCCTACTGAAGCAATGGCATCTCTGCTATCTTTCAAGATAGGCAGCATAATCAGATCTCAGACTCAGTAGCCTCTTTTTAAAGTCCAGGACACAAGAGAGTAGAAAAGGAAATTCAGTGGATTTTCCAGAATAAGCTATAAAAAGGGGAAAAAAACAGGAGTACTTCTCCTAGCTCTTAGAATCATTTGGACAAAGTCTATTGATGCAGCACACACCATCTAGATCAGCTATTACACTAAGAACTCATTCCTTTATCCAAATTTTGCTACTGCTGCACCAAAAAGCACCATGAGTTGTCTAATGTGGTATTCATTAGCTTCAACACCATAAATGTAAGATATGCAAATCTGATCTAAGGTCCTCTACACCTCTTTTACAGTACATGAAGAAAAGCAGACACCTCCAGAGGGCACTGCTGGAGAGTTTCTATGATATCTTGTCCTCTGGAGACACTTATTATCTGCCACTGATTAGAACAGGCACCAAGAGAAAGCACTATCTTAGGCTTCAAAAAGCTGGAATTAGACAAGAATTCCACATGGTTCAAGCGATTCATTGAGGGATGTATATAAAGAACAGGAAACCTTACCAACAGTTTGCCCACATTAACATTTTTCATTGCCTTTCTCTAGATAACTGCTACCCTGGTGTCAAGTAATCAATTTATACAACAAAGTTTTGACTATTTATAATTTATATGCTGAGAACTGTATAAATTACGGTGATATTTCCTACAATATGACATTATCAGTTGAGTCAGTCATTCTGTAAGATGATACTTTCAGAGACCCAAGATTTCCAGCGTGCAGTGCTGTTTTCAAACAGCTATTAAAAATAAAATTATTTGAAATAGTTCACTTCTCATCTACCAAAGTAATCCCAGATTGGATTAAAAACTAAAAGTGAAAGTAACAGAAATAAATGGGTTTTCTTTGATTCTAACAACACTAGACAATTCTCTTGGACACACTGTCTGATTTTTGGGTGATTCTGTATAGAGCCTGGAATCAGACTCGATGATTCTTATGGGTTCCTTCCAACCTGAAAAACTCTATGGTAACAGTGAGTTTTATAGCATAGCAGTAGGAGAAAAAAAGATGAGCTGGAGATCATTGCCTTTAGCTCTCAAGAAATTAAATGCTGTGCATTTGCCAAACTTAAATCGTGTATTTTAGAATCAAGAACTATTCTTTTTTGTTAAGAGTTCAACAGGAAGGATTTCACCTGGTTTGGATGCTTGGCATCACTCAAGAGCTTCAATATACATCTTTAGTGTATCCTACCTTAGGAGATACACAAATTATCAATCAGAATGTTACTCTTATCCCTGCTCCTTAGATTAGGGAAACACATAAATACAAACATATTCACTAATCACTAACTGCTGGGCTTCAGTCTGTCTTGGAGGAGAAAAGAAAACGGAGATCTTCTCATTTGTGCAATAATTCAGGCCATAGAACTACCCTCCTCGTTGCAGTGAAAGCCCTTGTCCAGGTCCTGCCTCCATCTCACTTAGACCTCAACAGGAAAGGGTAATACCAAATTACTGTTGTTTGTACTTAAATATTTTATACGTGGAAAAGATCAGCTTTTAAATGGCAGGAGCTATTATCTATAATTAGAAATATCTAAAGCTTTTCTTTTCTTCTTCTAAAGCTGTTTAATTCTTTACAGTCACAGAATATTTATTCTAAGCTCATGCTTATTACTTTTCTTGCATTGTTACTAGCCAAGGAAACCTCATCCAAGAAAATCTCCAAAATCCTTTAAGTGCTGCCAACCAATTGGCCTTAGGTGAGCTTTGAAGAGTTTTAAAGGGAAACTTCCGTTTGGCAAAACCACTGGAACATTTCTTCATCTAATTATGCAGAAGAGTAAAAAGCCAATTATCTGGGAAATTGAGAGGGTTCTTTTTTTAAAACAACTTTCTTTAAAAAGGGTCATTTTCTATGAGAAAGTCACCATTTTGCAGCTCTGGGGCCAAAAAACATTATGAAATTACTCAGAAAATTAGGAGATGTTATTCCAGTGCTGCTGGAGGACAGAACAACTCTTCCAAGTTGCCAAAAGCAGACCCAGTGCCAAGCTTGCCAGCTGTGGATAGTCTGGCATTGCTCAGGACATGGGTGGTGGGAGCTCATGGGTTACTGCTGGAGGCAGCTGGCAGCAGCTGGCATCCTTCATTTCTTTCACTGCTGGTGGCAGCCAGGATGGCTGTCATCGTCATCTCGCCCCACCACCATGTCTGACTCACTTCCCTCCTTCCTTAGGAGAAGCACAGATAAGGCACTTGCCTTTATCAACTCTTTTCCATTAATCTCTAAGCTGTGGGAGAGGGGAAAAGATAGCCTACACCTCCAGTGCCTAGAAGGCTTTGTGTACACTGCAGTGCTATTAATGTTCACCCTTAAGTCACTCGTTTCAAGTCACTTCTGGGAAGAGTGCAGGAAAAATACTGTCTATAGAATTATTCAAAACAATGGAGTGAGAAACAGAAAGATGTGTTTTTCCACAAACCATTACCTTCTCCTGTCACATTCCACCCTTCACATGCACAATCTGCCTATAAACAGCCATTAAGTAAGGATGAGATGGAGCACTACAAATGATGTTCTAACTTTCTGAACTGTTTCAGCTTAAAAATAAGGCTATATTTTTTCCATGTCTGTGGAGCAACTCGATGGAAATACAGGTCTCTAAACTTTCTATGCAAAACCTACATGTATGTTTATTCCTCACCAGCACTCGTGCCTTGCAGTGAGCCCTGGCTTTCAACCAGGGCTATAAGAAGAAATCTTTCCAAGCTGTGTAGTTAAAAAGCCACTTCTGCCACCCATGGATAGTTTATATTTGACCCATTATGAAACTGATGGGCCTGTGAGGAAGGCATCTGTAAAAATCAGTGGGATTTACTAGTTGCCATGGATACAGTTAAAGTAAAAATGCTGTCAGCGTGTCTTTATGGAGTTTTGGAGTTCGTGTTCATTTGTAAATAGAGGATTTGGCTGTATGGAAGAAGACCAGAAGAGGATTTGCTAATATGTCTTTTGAGGATAAAGGTTTCCCAGAAATAAATTCAACCCTTCAAATCTTCTCTGTCACAAATGGAGGCAAGAGGGAACAAATTTTCTTCATTTGTTAATTTTTAGTATAACTCATAACAGTACTGAACTGGGACTAAAATGGGACACAGCGCTTTGAACAGTCTCTCACTGTGGGGTTGTACTTTGAACTTAAAAAAATCTCAGCAGAGCTAAGCAAGATTTTCAATGGGACTTACTCAGACTGAACCTGAGGTGAACAGTTCTCTAATCAATTAGATTTGTCAGAAATTTGGACTTGTTTCTTAGAGGATAAATAGACCAAACAAAACAGCTGAAAATCACAACCAAGCTCTATGGCTAGATGGCTGGTAATTTCAGAGCTCATGTTGCATTCTATTCCATATTAACATCTCTCAAAGGCATTTATAGATAGCAATTACTTAGGCCTCATAGTAGTTCTGTGGCTAAGAAGATTCTCCATTCTTTTTAGAGCTGGAAAGCAAAACAAAGCAAAACAAACCAAAGAAATGGTAACAGTGAGGATAAACACCCTCCTGAGCAAGAGTTGTAACAAAGCTCAGAAGAAAGCTGCTACTTAAATTCATACCCATCCTCCCCCCATTCTTGCTTTTCTATTCTTTATAGAGCTATGTAAAAAGATAAGGCACTTCTATAGTAGGAGATAACCTGTAACAAATCTTGGGCCAAATTCACTTTTGATGTAACCACGGTGATGCCAATGTGGACGCACTAGAGAGGCATTTATTACTTGTTTACTCCTTCAAATCTTCTGAGAAAGAGAAATGACTGAATTGAATAACTTAATTTCTTTCAGTGTTCAAATTCCATAATCTCTCCTGGAAATTGCAGCAGCGGTGAGTCAAACGACTCCTTATTAGAGCCCATGGGACCTGATGGTCTACTGGAGGAAACAAAGAAAATAAATGCTTTTTAAAAAGCTCATTAAGAGGCATGTTAACACGTACTGTGTTTCCTGTTTCATGATGGACTTCTCAGACTTTGTCCACAGTGTATTTAGAGAGTAGCATAAATATCACTGAAGCATAAATCCCGTCCATCATTGTAAGGATTGGCATACACTTCAGAAATTTTGGCCACTATATGGACTAAAGGAATTTATTATTCAGTAAGTTCCCAGCTACAAGATGTTTTCCAGCCAGAACTAATGATAGATGTCTTAATTTGGGCAGTTTACAATCTGTAATGAAAAAAGCAACATGAGGGGTATCAACAGATGAAAATGGAGGTAGAGTGCACGATGAAGAAGAATGAAGGTGTTGATGAAGCACAGAAAAATATCATGATCATTCCCTGGCACGTTGGTAATAAGCAGTAGATGTTTTGTTGATGTTGTTGATTGGTTTGTTGGTTTTGGAAAGGTTTTCAGGGTTAAGAGAATGGGAAGAAAGTTAACGGTATGTAAACTTGGAAGAAACAATCAGCACCATCACAGCTAGCCCAGCACTATCCCCAGCCACTGGAGGCCATGGAAGTGTTAATCCTGGAAAAGCAAATGCTTATGCTCTATACACAACTCTATATTTTGTGAGCTACAGAACACCACTTTCCCGACAGCATATAGTAAAATATATAAAAACAAAACCGATAAATGTTATCAGGAAGAAGACAAAAGTATTCCCAATGTCTTAAATATGTTAAATGTGTTAGGTGAGAATGCCCAGAAAATCACAGAAAGGTCCAGGTGGTGGTAATGCAATACCTGTACTGGAGATGAGACTGTTCCCCTGCCTTTGTTAAGAGTTGGAACAGATCCTTTGTGAACAAGTGTGGTGGACCTATCTTTGTCTAAAGACTGGGAGGACAGAGGAAGAAATGGGAAGAGGTTATTAAGGACTGATGGAGGTGCCATCACTACCTGACCACTCATGGTATAGAAAGAGACACGTCGATTTCAATGTGCAAATATGTAGAAGGTATTTACAGATATAGGTCTGGAGTACAGCTGTGTATTTATGTGTATCCTTAGACACATGTATTCACAGATTTAGTGTTTAAGGTGCATGTAAAAGAAAAATTAGAAATCATATAAGCATTTGTCCCATTTATAAACCAAGCAGGAGATCTTATTCGTACAAACTGGAGCAATCTGCTATCGTGATTGTACCATTTTAACTTTTCTTTATCAGTTCTTGATGCTTGAATAATAATGTGAAACAAGTAAATGATTCTGCTACATCCTGTATGACAGGATGATTATGTAATCATTCCACGGATTGGGAGGACTGTATTTAATTTTGTTCTAGCTTATTCAATTATAGCAATGGGTTCTGTCTTAAGCAGTTTGCAGGTTAGCACAGAAGGGACAGAATCATATTTGTCATTTGGCTGTATGACCAAACACCTGGAGCAGACTCGAGTACTTCTATGCCCTGGGAACAAAGATGAGGGATGTCCTCAAAATGTATGCAACAGTTCTTCGGTGCATTTTAATTAATTGCTCATAGTCAATGTTTCAGTTTGGCTTTGCTCTTGTCATATGATTTGGGCATACCCTTGTTACACACTCTAATAATGTTATTTCCTTTTAAAGCATTTCATTGCTAATTGTCTTTTATTTCTAGTAATTTTTCTTCCCCTCAGAACACACACACACACACACACACACATAAACACTCTTGGCCTGGTAATCTCATACTCATGGTACCTGCAGCTTCTCCCTCAATCAAAAATCAAGAATTATTCTAACCCTGCCTTTTGTGTTGTCTACAGACTCTGCTTACTTTATTTCACTGGGCTAGCTTTGATTCGCTGTTCTGTAAAGGAAGCAGATCAATCAACTCTAACAACTATGTGAGCATGAAATATGTGGCCAGATTACCAAAGGTACAAACTGCTAAGGAGTGGCATTAAGGAACTCTGAAACCACTCTTTGTGTAATCAAAAAGTCAGGGGAAAGGATAGATGAGAAACACAGCTCTAGATCATAGAATCATAGAATGAAAGAATTACAGAATCATAGAATCACAGAATGGTTTGGGTCAAAAAGGACCTTTAAGATCACCTATTTCCAACCCCACTCCCTCTAGACCAGGCTGCTCACAACCCCAACCAGTCTGGTCTTGAACACTTCCTGGCAGAGGGCACCCACAACCTTGCTGGGCAACCTGTTTCAGTGTCTCTCCACCCTTACAGTAAAGAATTTCATCCTAACATCTACTGTAAATCTACCCTATTCCAGTTTAAAACCATTTCCCCTTGTCCTGTCACCACATGTCCCTAGGAAAAGTCTCTCCCCAGCCTTCCTGTAGGCCCCTTTCAGGTACTGGAAGGTCTCATCAGAGCCTTATCTTCCTCAGCCTGAAGAACCCCACCTTTCTCAGCATGTCCCCACAGGGGATGTGCTCCAGCTCTCTGATCATCTTTGTGACCCTCCTCTGGACCTGCTCCAACAGCTGCATGTCCATCTTGTGTTGGGGTTCCAGAACTGGACACAGAACTCCAGGTGGGGTTTCATGAGAGCAGAGTAGAAGGTTAGAATCACTTCCCTTGTTGAATTTCATGAGGTTGGCATGGGTCCACCTCGCAAGCCTGTCCAAGTCCCTCTGGATAGCATCCCTTTCTTCTAGCATGTCAACAGCACCACTCAGCTTGGTGTCATCTGCAAACTTGTTGAGCGTACACTCAATCCCACTGTCCATGCAGCCTACAGAATGCTAAAGGACACTGGTTCCAGCACTGATCCCCGAGGAACAAGTCTCCACTTGGACCCTGAGCCGCTGATGGCAACTCTCTGAGCTTGATCATCCAGTAATTCCTTATCCAGTGAGTGGTCTACCCATCAAATCCATTTTTCTCCAGTGTGGCAACCAGGATGTCACGTGGCACAGTGTCAAATGCTTTGCACAAGCCCAGGAGGATGATGTCAGTTGCACCTCCTTTATCCACTGATGTTTGTCTGCAAGATTTATCTGCTCTTAAAGGGCAATGACTGCACTATCTAAATTCAAACATCTGCCCTACCTGGCAAAATGAGCTGAGCAGGCTCCTCATTTGTTGAGATACACAGAGAGACAGAAAAAAAATAACATCAATAAATAATGGAGATTCAAGTATCAGGAGTTAAATATGAAGCTGAAGTCTTTGAGAATGTGGAAATTGATGGAGACTCAGCACACAGATCAAAACACCTTAATTTAGATGTTTCAGTATGCAAACTCATGCAAATCTCGCTATCTGTCTATCAATTATATGAGGAGTTGTGGGAGACTAGCCAGTTAATTTAGCCAATAATGTATATGTCTAACATCTAATGATCCAGTATTTCCCTAAGGAGGTCGTTTTCCCCTAAATACAGAGCCAAGTATTGTTTTCTTTACTGAAATACATACAAAAAAATGCCTACCAAAGTCAGTGGGAGATGAGGTTGCAGACTGAGAGCAGCAGAATTATAACTGGAGTGGAGTAAGAGCTGTTCCTCAGGACCCTCCAAAATACATCTGCAGTATAGTCTAAGAGATGGGTAATTGCTTTGATTCATCTATAAATCTGTGTATAAGGCACTCTGTATTCATCAAGCTGTCAAAATCACAAGTTGTCATGACATTCGGGAACAAAATTCAGACATGAGAAAAAAAGAATACTTATTTTAACTGAGGTCACTGTGAAGTCTGGATGACAACTTTACTAAACTCTAATCCTTTCCCACTATCTTACAGGAATAAAGTTTATCCTCAAAACCTAAAGAAAAACCAACAGTAATTAGAATTGGACCTTAACTTTTTATATTCTCATATATCTGAAATGAAAACAAAACAAAACAAAACAAAACAAAAAAAACAACAGACATCAGTCAGAGAGAATACATATTATCCTACTTCTGAAATGTCTGAAATTAACAAGATTTAATTAAAATACGCATCAAAGATAGAGATAGGGCTGTAGAATCTCCCTCTCCTTCTGATTTGAAGAAGTAATTATACAAAATACTTTGATAACATATCCTTATAAGCATAGCCACTGAATTGTTGTATACTACAATTAATGCTTGCTTGCAACACTACAGAAGCCTTTAGATGTTGTGGATGATAACTGGGATGTAGCATTGCAGATGGGGAGGCATGTTGTAAGACTGTTCTGCTTTAACAAGGCAAAAGAAACACTCAGAAATGGAAAAACTGTGCACCAGTTTTGTGAAGACCTTACCACTTATCAACATCCATGGACACCAGGATTCACACACCAGGAGAAATTGGCCAAAAACGTGACAGACAGCTCAAGACAATCCCCTTTGTTTTCTTTATCTGTGTGTACAGACACTTATCCAGTTATTCTTGCATTCCAAGTGATCTTTGGGACAAAAGGAGTCGAAGACCACCAAATATGGCTGTATCTTTTGGGTAATCATGGGGAGTGGGTAGGATAATGATTCTGGGAATGTAATAAATATGTAATGCATGTTAAAAATTAATCTGTTCCCGAATGATCAACTGGGGGCACATTTTTTGGAGCATCATCTCAATGCTACCCCAGCACTGCCAACAAGAGTACCTGCTTAACAGTAATAAAACTTCTGCTGGTAAGTCTGTTAAGACTTTTCACATCAATTTCTTCAATTCATCTCCCTCTCTCTTACTAAGGAACCTACATGTCAGTTTTCAGCCAGGAAACACAAGCTGAGTTTAGCCTCTAGAATTTTTTGTGGAAGTGTTGCATCACTGAATTTTTGTGGTAGAACTCATATTAGACTGGAGTATCTCAAGCTGAAAAGCATAAAAACCACACAGGCCAAGTCCATTTCTTTCTAGTACAACATACAAAAGTCTTCTCTCCAGGATGAAGCACACATTACGTTACAGGACCAGAAAAATGGATAGATGTGAGAAGAGTTCTTGGTTCCATTTGTCTCACAAAAGGACAGATGGAAAGTAATGTAAAACTGAGATCTTTCAATTTTTCCTTTCCAATTCCTTCTATTTTGCGAGAGGAATTTGGGGAAGGGAACGTGCATTCTCTTTTTCTGCCTTTCGGCAGGAGCAAAAATTATCACACACATTCAGAGTCAGCAGTACTGGCTAACTGCCCATGGGCAAAGCCAAGGATCTCCCTTTTCCCACCCACATCCTCCCTAGCTCAGAGGCTAAAAAATATATAATGAATTTAGGACATGCAGTTCCTGTTTCTTTGCTTCTTCAGTGCTAGAAGACACTGTGAAGTTAACATGTTGCTCGAGGACTACCTCCACAATTTATCTCTCAACATCCAACATCATAGAGAATCGAGATACGACCCACTGTAATTGTCAACTAAAGAAAGGGCATAGCTAAAGCCTTCAATGAATAAGAAATATAAACAGAAGAAATAAGGCATAGATACAGAGTAAGAGCTCACAGCATTATTATTTAAGGTGTTTTGATGCACAGAAGTTAATTTACTCATCTGCAAGTAAAACCATATTATGTCATTTTTGCCATGGTTGGAGTAGTACTCGAAGATATTTTCTTCTTAGCAGATGCAGTACTTAATAACTCCTTATACTGCTGTAGCTTGCTTATTTGCCTGAAGATGATTTAACTCACTGCCCTTCAGTCTTATTTTGCTGAGGAAAAATCAATATGCAAAACCTGTCAGCAGTCCAAATTATTACACTTATTCAATTACATATATTATTGAGTAGGCAGCTTTACATAATGAAGTTCTTGGCTTAAGTTTGTAAGGGAGTTATATTAAGAGGAAGCAGATATATCTCAGAATGAGCTGAAAGAAACGAAATTGTACAGTTGGGTGAATTTAGTCATCAGCCACCTATGTCAGAATATTAAGTGTTTGATGAAGTGGTAAGTGAAAAAAAAAACAACACAAAACACTTAATAGTAAAGAACAGTCTAAGTCCAGTACTCGGCCCATGATTACAACTTCCTGAATGATCCCAAAAGGAATGATCCTAAATATTCAAAACGTAGAGTGTCAGAATGCGAAAAGGAAGTTTTTTCTTAAGAACTTACAGGAAATCTTCACACTGAACTTCGTTACTAAAAGCCACTGAACTTAGTGCTAACCCCTTCTTGTCCCGATTGCATTTAGCATTCGGTGACTGGTGTCTAAGTGCAAGTAACCATTCCCACTAACAAAGCAAGAAATAACTGCCAAATGGACTTCCCAGAGTGAGAGTCATCTGACCAATTGCCAATATCTACATTTGAATGGCGGCCAATTCTATTTTTTTTTTTTCCCCTGTGGTAGTAGTAGTCAGAAAGAGGTAATCCTAGAGAACAATATGTGAAAGTAGCCATCTGAAATAGGTCTGATGACTCATTCCCTCAAAAAGCCAACTATTGTCCATTGACCATGAGGGCAGCTTTGGGACAACAGTCGAGATAAAAGTACGTATGGCATCGAAATCTGCTCTGATATTGTTCTCATCTTCAGAGCAAGCTACAAAAAATGCCAAGGGAAATTCAAACAATGCCACCTTTATGGCAGGCTCACACAGCTCCCACTGTGTCCCAGACAATCGGTTCATCTCCTGGGCTGTGCCACTGCTAGGCCTTTTCAGTCAAGGTGGAAATGGAAGGACACTGAAGGATAGCTGATGACCATCATTGCTATCTTATTCAAATGGATGACTGGCAGACCATAATAATCACACGGAAGAAAAAAGGGGGAGCACGGTCAAGATTTCCTGAAGCAGGTCACAAGCTGGAGCAACATTCCTGGTATATAGTTCTCCTTGAAAAGCATTGGATGCTCTACAAATTCATAGCCCCATCAGCTGATGAAAAAACAGTGCTCCGTTTTCTGCTCTAGGGACTCTATTCCCTTCTCAACATCAAGCCACAGAAAGGAACAAAGGTCCCATGATAACCATCAACGGAATTATTTCAGAGTGGGAAGGGAATCAGCACGTGTATTACAGATCCTTTATTGCACCAGTGTGAAGAAACACATCCTCAACACAACTGGAACTCCGAAATCCAGTCTGTATTTGATAGATCCCATGATTTTGGTTGGCTTGCTTAGCAATAGGGATTAGTACATTAGTTTAAGAACCAGTATATTAGTTTAGCAATAGGAATCCATAAGTGATAGTTCAAGAACTTTCCATTTCAGCTTTCATGGGTGAACAGTCACATTCTTCCTCAATAATTCTGCACTGGGGACATAATAGAATACTTTTATCTCCTGCTTCAATGATTTTGCCTCAAGGGAAGTACTGGAGTCACAATGCAATACTTTTATCTTTTGCCTCCAAACATGCAAATAAATAAGTATATGGGATAAATGACCACTTATTGATAGGCATGCCCTAAAGAAGCTCCCCCTATTCACTCTTTATCAGCTTCCAGTGCCACAGTGTTTGTGCAGAGTAGTGGATGGTACGATCAGACTTCATGGCACCATCAGACTTTGGACAAAAGAGAAAGAGATGCGGTGTGGTTTAATGAACTGTAACCATAGAAACATGGAACTCACAAGCACAGCTGCATAAATAAATGATATTTTGCTTCAGTAGATATAGAAAAAAGTTGGAATTAAAAAAAAAAAACAACCAACAACTTCATCTCCTTCATCTACATGGTAAGAATTACTCCTTTCTTTTTGGTTAATAAGAAACATAAAGCACTGAGCAGGCAGACAGGAGTTTTTATTTTTAGCTTTCTATTTTTAATGTTAATGTTTCATTTTTTTTAACTCTATTTAAATGTAGTTAGCTATACTTCCTTTATTTCTGAAACAAATGTCAGTACATTTGTTTTCCATTATTTTTCACCAGAAATTCTTCAAAAATATCACTGGAACCTATGTTTTCTGTTTTTTTTTTAATGAATAAACTGTTTGCAGAAAAATGCTTCTATTCAGTCCTGCTCCCCAAAATTAATCTTACCAGAGCTAATATCTTACCAAAGCCTGGACAAAATCCATTCCACCTTCTACTTTTGCAGGTAGTTGGAGCATTGAATGAGATGACATTAAAGGCCATTTCCAATCTTAATGACTGAGTTCCTCTGCTATTAAAGGAAGACTTCCTGACAGTTTTAAGGATTACAAAAGGCACAGATTGAAAGAAGACAGAAGGAATTGTTACTGGAAGGATTTTATGAAATGGGAATAGCAGCTCACACATATTTTGTAATTAGTAGTATTTTCAGAATGGCAGCCATCAAATTCCAGCACACTTCCTTTCCTTCTCTATTCATCTGAAGCCCAACAAACTATTAGGAGGTGACTCAGATTTATTAGCAGGACTTGCAAAGGAGGCAGCCCTCATGAGAACCACCAAAATGCCACCAAACGTCTTGGTAGAATGTTTCTGTGCTGTCCAAAGGAGATAACAGAAATGTCTGTTCCATTATGGTGATCTGAGCATCTTTTCTGTGAGTCACCTTAAGCAGTCACTGCCAGACTGGCTGTTGTGAGCACGGTGATAGCAGGAAATAGGTTGTTTGCAGAAGGTTCCTGCCTACATCACAAGACCGCTCTACGTGGCCGCTCTGAAGAGCAATAGGGATAACAACAACTCCATGGCCTTGTAGACAACAAAGCATCCTGATACAGGCTAGTTTAGCAATAGGGATAAACATATTATTTAAAGGACCAATATATTCATTTAGCCAAAGGAATCAATGAATGCTAGTTCTAAAACTTTCCTGTTTAACTTTGCTTGGTGTGTGAACAGCCTTGCTTTTCTAAATGATCCTGCTTCACTGGAGTCACCGTAGACCACTTTCACCTTTGCATCCACCAGGTGCAAGGACTTTGCTCTCGGATTTCACATATATTGTTTGGGGTTACAGTGCACCAAGATAGGAAGTTGCTCACTGTGGCATAACAAGCTATGGAAGCTTGCCAAAATGGAGAAAAACAGCTAAAAGTTTGGCCAAAGGACACCGTGATGAAGCTGATGATGGAAAAATGAGGAAGAAATAAGTGGTCTAAGATCAACAGAGGCCCCTACCGCACATGCTCAAAAATCATTAGCATATATATTACTGAGCTGTTGGAAAAGGATCAATATGTATGCCAGTGCATTACATATGCATGTCTCAACTCTTTAAATGTAGAACTTGAACTGTGTCAGTGCACAATTTATCTATCAAATCACCTGGTACGCAGCGTGAAGAATAAACAATTGCCACTTTCTACCACCACATAGGAGGTAGAGTTTTCTTCACGGACTTCAGAAAACAATCCCACAAAAGGACCTTCCCATCCCAATGAGGTAAAAAGAGCAGAGTTTCACTAAAGGACACACCGAGGAGGCCACCAGGGGTCCCAGAAATACTCCAGGATCCTCTCTACAGAAAAACTGATCAGGTGTAAGGAGGCAGAATCCTATGTTGACAATTTCAGGGGAAGTACTGAATATGTATGTACTGTTGGGACCAGCCTTTATGTACTTAACACAAGTAATGTGTATAAGCTGAAGCTCTTTCATGCCAGGTATGCACATTAGGTGGAGTGAACCCCCAGGCATCCAGCACCACAATAAAGAATACCATCACTTCGTGCCACATTGCTCTTATGGATATGGATATTGCACTTCAGACTGGTGTTTTTGTCCTCACAACCACCTAACCTAATTTTTAACCACCTCTTAGAGACTATCTAGAACTTATTCTCCAGCTTCCTTCTACAGTCCAGAGCAAAAAATAGCCCAGAAAACTCAGGAACCCGTATCAAACCCATATCTAGCTGGCCATTAGAAACAGAAATTTGTGACACAGCACCTCTCCTCCATCACAGTCGAACCTCAGTGTTCTCATTAACAACACACTTCTACATCTTCAACTCCACTAATGTGACTGAGTTTGGAGAAGGGTCATAACATCTCCTCTATCTGCTGCTGCTCCTTATGAGAACAAGGCTCTTCTAAGAGCCTGCAGACTGCCTCATGCCCAGACGGTGAAGATTCTGTTAATTCCAACACTGCTACATTATAATCAGTGTGATTCATACCACCTAACTTCAGATGTCCTGTAATTATTGCTTTAATAGGTAGTGGGAAGAAATTGGCACGTCGGCACACAATCTTCATAAGAGAAGATGGGTGTCTAAAATAAGGCAAGTTTAAGTCGTGTTCGTACTTTTAAGTGTGACTTCCAAGCACCTGTCTTCATCTACTGAATATAAGCAGAGCCTAAATAGCTGGCATTAACTGGTTTCTGCTTCAGACCTATACTTAAGTGACACGAATCCATTCATTGTATCTAACGATCGGATTTCTCTGAAATCCTGCTGACAGACACAAAAGCATCCAGCAAGGAGCCAAAGGAGACAGTGGTTGGAAAACAAAGATCGGTGAATCTCTTTCTCTTCTATTTGCCCAAGAAAGCTTCAGGCTTGATCATAGCTCAGGTACTGATTTCTGCACAGGTGTCTTGTTTATCTCTGCAAGTAGATATCTGAAATAGACATGGATTCTAGCCTCAGGACTGCACGGTCTCTATATTCTACCTTGAAACTCCTTGTTTCTACTTGAGCATAGTAGAAGAGACTCTTTGCACCCTCACGTGGATGGATCCATCAGCACAGAAAAGCATCTCTGACTTAGGATAAGCCTATTCAGGCGGATCAGAGCTATCAGTCTCGGCATCTTGGTTAAAATAGGAGAGAAGTAGAGGACTTCTAGGTGTAGAAACACATTCTGAGCCATACCCTCCCTGCTGTGGCAATTCAATAGTTTTAAAAGCTGGGCGTGAGAAGAACAAATAAAGCCTTTGTGCACAGCTGCATCAACAAGGGAGACGCACGCACACATGCATAGGCACACAGTGAAATAACAACTACCCAGGGGTGCCAAGCGAAACTAGAGCAGATAACTGAAAAGTTCCAGAAGAACAGGAGGCTGACGAGCCATGGGGTGGAATGAAAATCTAAAACTGATCCTCGACCGTCATATGAAGATGAAAATACTTTCCAAAGTCCATTGTGGTTTCCTTTCGCCCTAAATTACCACCATTATCTCCTAATTACCGCCCTCTACCCTTCAGTGCCTCTATCAGTTTCTCTTCTGTTGATTTGTGTCACAGGGGTACTTCCTGATAAGATTCCTCTTAGCAACTGTAGATATTGTATCTCTACATGTACTTATTCCATCTTCATTATTTGACTTGACTGGCAATGCTACTGCCCTTCAAAATATTTCAGAGGAAGGACGAGGGGGAATGAGACTACCTAGCTGAGATACCAGATCAAGATTAATCTGGCAGTGAGTCATGAGCCACTTAATCACCAGTGAGACCTCATCCCTTCTGTTTCTTTTTATTCAAATTGTTGTGCTGTATCACACCTTGGCTCATTCCGGGATAATACACTTTAGCCTCTACAAACATTAAATCAGAGTCTCAAACATCTCAGATCTCTCAAGGAACTCCCTAGCATGTGAGAAACCTCACACTTGAAACTACTCACAAGATTTAAACTTGCTCTATTTTAGATATTTATCTTGTGTTGAGAAGATTGTGTGTGAAAGTGCAGGTTTCTCTCCATCTTTCTTTAAAGCAATCGTTGTGGAGATCTGAAGTCAGGTAGTATAAATCTCACTGATTATAACATAGCACTCTCATAAAAAGTAGACATAGTGTACCTATATAGTTTCCCATATACATTTTCTGCAAGGAAAAAAAGGCATCAACTAATCTGCTTTGAGAATAAGGGGAGTTGTATCACAGACTTTACCTCTTTGATGTACAGATCTGCAAAAGGAGCAAAATGACTTGTTTGGATGTAGTGTAGATGCATTTGTAGGCATAAACATTTAACTAACTGACTCCTATGATAAGTACACAAGACCATATAATTAATTTGGGGGGTTAGAAGAGGTTTTTAAAGTTATCTAGGTAAACTCCCCTGTCATGGGTAAGGCCATCTCCCACCAGACAATGTTGCTCCAAGTCTCATCTAACCTGGCCTTGCTCCAGGGATGGGGAATCCATAGCTTCTCAGAATAACCCATGATAGCACTTCACCATCCTCATCATGAATAACTTCTTCCTTATATCTAGCCTAAATATCACTTTCCATTTAGAACAGCCATTATGTCTTTGCAAAAGAGACTCCCTCCATATTTCTTAACAAGCTCCTATAAGCCTCCATGGAAGGCTGTAGTGAGGTCTCCCTGGAACCTTCTCTTCCCTGGACTGAACAATCCCAGTTCCCTCAGCCTGTCTTCATAGCAGAGGTGCTCCAGCCCTCTGAGCATCTTTATGGCCTGCTCTGGACCCTCTCCAGCACTTCTGGCATCTTTCTGGGTTGGGGCCTCAGACCTGGACACAATACTGCAGATGGGGCCTCATGAGGGCAGAGTAGAGGGGGACAATCCCCTCCCTGCCCCACTGCCACCCCCTCTGTTGATGCAGACCAGGGTGCAGCTGACACAACCCAGGAAACCCTCATCCAACATCCGAGTAATGCCTGTACCAGGCTACATCCTAGAGTTGACAACAGCTCAGCAACATGTGGCTGGAAAATAAAAAAATAACAAAATAACAAAATAAAATAGAGAGATAAAAACAAAACACACATATATATATTCTGAAAGACTGCATATGGATCAATTCTTTTATCAATTTTTATGTGCTGCAAAGATCACTGAGGACTGCTGACAGCTACAGCTGGGTCCAGCAGAAATTTGGGCAGCTTCACAATAAAACAGAGACAATAACTGGAACAAAGAGAGATTGAGAATACTGATATAAGAAATAGACTGGTCCTTCTGTCTGGAGAATTTGAGGTATCATTCCCCTTTCTCCTTTCTTTTCAGCTTTTGGTTTTCATTATTTCTCCTTATCACTTTAATTCCCTCTCTAGAGCAAAGGAGTCAGATTCTGTGTCCTGCTGAGATCTCATTTTCTTCAAATTCTCTTTTTCAAGCATACTTTGTAGGTGATGGCTGGACAGGTTTGTACACGTAGGGTCATCACAGGCTCCTTATTTCTTATCATATAAAGGCATCTGAAGAATTTAAAGCTTTTAAGAGGAAATAGTCAACATGAAGTTCACAGGAAAAAAAAAAAAAAACATAAAATCTCAAAGTAATCAGTTTCTGAAGCATTGCAGGCAGAGCCCAGTAGCAGAGAGGGGAAACAGTACTGTGAAAGATAAAACAGTAATGAGCATAACATCTGGGCGTGAGAAGGAGGGTGGGAGAAAAAGGTGACAGCATCAGAGCCCTGATACTTCAGGGCTGGCTGTTTTCTATAACACAGCACAAGGCCCATGAAAAGCTCTGAAACTGTGTTCTGTTGGACCTCATCCAGACGAGCTACGGGGAATCATTTAGTTTATGTCTGTGTTCACAGATGCTGAACACAGCAAGGGGCAAAGCGAAAGCAGGAGAGTTAAGTCATTGCAAAATGTAGGAACCCATAAGATGTTTTTCCACTTCTAAAAGTGCATCTCCTTTCAAGCAGTACTTTTAGCTATGTGAAACATCACTGCAAATAAATAGACAGCAGAAGCTACTATTACTATCATTTTTACTATCAATTTTTACCCCACGTAGCTGGATTTGTAGAATCACAGAATCATAGAATTATCAGTGTTGGAAAAGATCTCTAAGATATCTATTCCACCCAACAACCCATCCCCACCGTGCCCACTAAACTGCACTCTGTGATATAGTTGTTCTAGATATTGTAGAAGTATAGATTGCACAGTTTGGGTTTGTGTTCTTGATGCAATTATTTGACTTTGTATTGCATGTAACAGAAGAATATGGAGTTACAGTGCTCTCAGAGCAAGGTAGTACAGTTTAGCTCATTTGGAGGGTAAACCACAGTAACTTGAACATGTGTCTGAACCTCTGCAGACCCCCTAAAAACTCACAGTCTCATTTTATACCCTGAATACCCTCTAAGGAGAAAGAAATTCTCAGCAAATTCATATATCAAACTCTTTCTTGGAAATTCACTACCCAGGAAGGAGTTCTTCTTTCTTTCAGCTTTTTCTGACAGGCAAGGGATTTACTTGTCTTATATTTCTCTTTCTCTGAATGGAAATAAGGTGGCGACATCTTTATCCAGTACCTGCTATCATTAATGCCTTATTTTCACAGACAATTAAGAAAAAGTTACCACCTCTTCATCATATTTGTCCAGACAGTGCTTGGTAACTTACAAGACAGATTCAACCATGGAGAGTAGCACTCCATTCCATGAAGACTGGGAGCAAAAATGCTTTGGAAATAATTGGATGCTTCCCAAATATTCATTGTGTGGGGAGTATGTCACATCAGTACACCACTTGTAGCCATCACCAGCAAGGTATTTTTCTAAACAGAGTAAGTAGTATATTGAAGTTATTGAGAATACAGGTCTGCTGATGTCCCATCCTTCAGTCATGTAGATAATGCCTTGTTGGAAATGAGAGTGGCAGGATGAAGGCTTGAAATGAGCATCAAACATTAAAAGCAAGTCTAGAAGGTGAGGGCGTAAAGGGGATAGAGCGGGATGTTACAGTACCAGCACCAAAGATGAAATGAAATGCATGTAAAACACATCTACAATAATTAACAGAAGTATGGAGAAACGGCAGCAAAGAGGGTTCCTTGAAAGAAATGGCTTTCAAGCAAGAAAAAAAAGCCAGAACTGTTCACTGGAAAATAAATATCTCAGACGAAATGTGGCTTCTTTACCTAAAGCCCTGTATTAAGGTAGAACTCATTGCCATAGGAAGTTGTGAACAACAAAAAAAAAAAGTGCCTGGGCAAATTTACAAAACTCAAATTCACCACGTGTCCTATCCACCCGAGGGATGCTGTGCCCATGTGTATTAGATGGAGGAGGAGCAACACTGCTCTTGTCCATCCAACAGTACTCTTCCCACTGCATAAGCATCACCTGTTCATGTATTATTCAAGAGAGTAGAGAAAAATGTGAAGCAATGAGAGAAAAGCCCCTCTTCACTTGACACATGCCCTGGAAGATTAAAGCACATTAAGACTGGAAAAAGCTGACGGAGCCAAAAAAATGGATGGGGAACAAAATAAAGAGCGTTACCTCTTTTGCTGAGGTAGTGCTTGAAAGGATGTAATCTTTCCCTGCCTGTATGGGTGATGCATTTTCATCACACTAAGATGGAGAAGGCTTTCCAGTGGCACTCGACCTCCTTTATTTCTGAGTTGTGCAGTTTGAATTTGAAATAGGTAGGACACAAGAGTTTGATCTGTATAGTACCTTGGTTACCAAAAAGCAGAGGGTTCTTCTAGATGTGAGTTATAAAGAACAAGGTAGATGATGGTCTACTTTGACCTTGGAAAATCTATGAATTCTTGAATCCATATAGGGCTCATTATCAGTTTTTGATATCATTCAGTGGATAAGAAACTGTTATTTTCCCTTTTGTCTTTGCTTGTGCCACTTCTGGGCTGAGGAATAATTGGTAAACTCTTCTGCAATGAACAAAAAGGGTCTCAAGAACACATTCCCTGGGCTGGAATGAAACACCTAAATAAAACTTTTCCTCCTTTCCAGCAAACCACCTGGTTCATTTGTCTAGAGTTCTGAACAGCAGAACTCTGGTGGACATACTCCAAGCAGCTAAAATGCCTTGCTGCGGAGGAAGCACTACAGTAACACATGGATCTGCATCCTACCCCCTCTTGCTTCTGGGCTAAAATACGTGGCCAGGAAAAGAGAAGAGAAAGATCCCCTCTTTTATGACTCACACAGCATGTTTCATCTGCAGTTCTCAGCAGTTTTACCCATTCAAGTCACAGCAGAAGCAGTTTGGACACGACTCAGAAAAGAGACCCTGATTTCCAATTAGCTGCTTTGTCATTCTTTGCCCTTTTCTCATTGGTGCTGGCCACTGGCAGCTCCTGCTGCAGTAAGTGAGAAACGAGACAGGATATTAAACCATTAATTTCTTTACTTGCTGCCTCAGTTTCTTAGCAATCTTTATCAAGATTACAGTCACCACGACATTAATCCCTGTAAAGGTCTTCAGATCATGTGATAGAGAGGCAAAATTTATTACTGAGGCGATGAGAGGGAATGAGCAATTGCTGTTACAGAGCAGACCAATGAAGCACTTATGTATTAATCCCCAACAGCCCAACACTCCAACATCCCATCAAGACATTTCCTTCCGAGGCACACTGTGATCCTTGTTGCTGTTGTCATTATGGTTTCGATTCATTTGGTAGATATATGTCACTGCATCACCTAATGTATGGAAGCAAATCCCTGACCTCTGATTATAACCAGCAATCAACTCAGTGTGTTCCCACTGATGGATTTTTTTCCCGTCCTTACAACGTTTCTTTAGGCTCAAACAACTGCAGTGACAGCACTTTTTCCAGTAAGCTGTTTGCAGTGACACTGCTGGAAACCCCTGCAGCCATAACAGGAAAGGTCTGGAAAGCTTCACGTCGATACACACAGCATAACCCAAGCTAAAACTCACCTGGAGAAGAATCATTAAGAGGGTTCAGGGCAGCTGCCCTCCGTATTTTCTCCAGACAGGTTTCTTGCTCCTTTTTAATTATGCAGTTGGAATGCGTTGCTGTAACCTGAAATGGGAGAAGAAAAAAAAAAATGTGGTGAAAGAACAGTTATAAATGTAAAATAGCTGAAGAGTTTATGAAGAGACATCGAGAAGTTTTGATGTCCCCTTCCAGAAGGAAGAAAGTAATAAAAACATCTTTAATAGATGAGAGGAAACTGCAACACACTTCTTGATGTTTATTTGTTTGTTCTAGAGAGAAAGCTTAAGCCTAGAATTACAGTGTTCATAAGATTTTTTTTTAACACTGCTCTCTCTATCAAAGTGCAATCTGCAATGTGTTTGCTTTGTTTTATTGCATTTCTTCCTTATATAAAGCAGAAGTGAAGTTACCTCAAAATAAAGAAATAATCTAAAGAGGAATCAGAAATCATTTGAGGCTCTGTTTGATCTTCTGCCACCCTCTTATGAGTCTCACACAATCCATTAACCTCACTCAGGACCCTAAACTAAATTAAAGTTCTTGCTCCCAGTCTTTCACCCCGTCCATTCTTTAATGCTTCCTACTTCTTTTCTTCCGAATGAATACAAGGCAGCTTGCTTGCCAAGAGAGAAATGCAATGCCAATTCAACTGAGATGACTGGATCCAAAACTTCTTTTCTATCTTTAAGGTTCTAAGGCAGCCCACCACAATAAAAAAATATATTAAAAAAAAAATGAAGAAAAAAGGAGAAAAAGAAAAGATAAATGAATATACAAGAGGAACATTGTGGCCAGCAGAATGCAGGCAATCCCAAAGCAGCAACAAACTGAAAATGGGACCCATTCTCAGAAATCAATAAAAGATTTTTATTCCTACTGCAGAAGGTGGCCAGGGGACGTCAATTCAAGGGAAATAAAATCTCAGGTTTCATTAGATCATTTCACAGGGGTACTGCTAAAGTTCCAGTCAAATTCTGTGGAAAGTCTCACGAAAATCCACACACTAGTTGAAAATGTGGTAGGTCAACCCAGTTCACTGCAAGCTACTTGGTTGTCTGTTTTTCATCCCATTTTCTTCACTCTAGATAATGAAGGATTACTCAGGAAGTGGAGTGTACCTGCTAAGTGTTCTGTGTTCCCTTACCTGATAAGCAGAAACAAGCAAGTGGGGAAAACAATACCTGAATTCAATCTGGTTCAATTTATTTTTGGAATGCCATCCACACAGACTGTCTTTACTTTTCTCACAGCCCACTAGATGGAATGGAATGGAGCAAACAGTTTGGGTCACACACTGAATACATGTTTACAGCACACCCCATGGCATACATAATCCAAGTTTGGTTATATTTCGTTGTGCACTCGTGTATGCTAAGAGGCAGAGACCCGTTTGTAGGCTTTTGGCACTGTAACAGTTACCAACCCTACATCAAAGAGAGGATTTCTTAATGAACCTCTAATGGAAAGCCTTCCTCAGCATTGGTAGGAACTGCTATTGCTACACAGTTCCACCTCTAAGGTCCCAGTAATAAATTCTAGCAGTCTGCTCCACCAAGAACAAGCATATTAGAGTCGTTTATCTTCAAAGCAAAATGTCTTCTGTTTTAAGGGCTCCCAAGGGCCTGGAAAATATACATGTCACATATCTCTGGGATCTTTCAAGAAAGCTTTTACGACATCGTCCCCTGAACCTCACCAAAGATAGGGAAATTTCTTTGGCCACACAGCTGTCCATGTCTGAAAGGAGTGCCTGGGAGCTGCCTCGATACAAGAACTTCACAGTTCCCATACACTTTGGCACGTACAGATTACAAAAGCTTTCATTTTGTAATTGCCAAATCTGCAGAGGCAGAATACAAAGAAACAAAAGGAAACATCTCTTATTGTTAAGCTACAGAATTCTCTGAAGTTTCATACCATGGATGCTGAATATCCATTGATGTTCAAAACATACACATGGATGGATGGATGCAAAGTCTATCAAAGGATACAAAACATTAAGAAACCCACCATGCCCAACTTCTAATGCCCTACTGGTCCTTTAAGAAGATTTAGATTCCATCCATAATCAAAGGACGGAAGAGTGTGATTTACGCTTCAATTTTTGACATCTTTAGTGAGAAGTAAATCAAAGCTGAAACTCTAATGACAATAAATAGAGTGTAAGGTGAACAGCTCCAGTTTCACTGTTTTCTTCACAGACATTCACATTTAGTCAGACGCATCAGACTAAACAGACTAAATTTAGGCAGTGGCATTTGAGTAAGCCTTGTTCAGGCAGTACAGAATGTGGAGAGAGCACTAAAGTCCTATGCTTCAGCTGCTTTTTCAGCCTTATTTAAGCTTCCACAATCAGCAGGATGCTTTGACACACCCTCCCATGACCATCTTTACGTTGTTATGTAGCAACCCTAATCAACAGATGACACCAAGCTGGGAAGGAGTGTTGACCTGCAGGAGGGTAGAAAGGCACTGCAGAGGAACCTGGATAGTGTGGACTGAAGGGCCAAGGTAAACTGTATGAGCTTCAATAGGGCCAAGTGTCGGGTCCTGCATTCTGATCTCAACAACCCCAGGCAACCCTACATGCTTGGGGTGGAGTGGCTGGAAAGCTGCCTTAAGAAAGGGACTTCAGCCTGCTGATGGACAGTGAGCTGAATACGAGCCAGCAGTGTGCCCAAGTGGCCAAGAAGGCCAATGGCACCCTGACCTAGATCAGGAATGGTGTGGTGAGCAGAACTAGTACTATACTTGGCACTGGTGAGGCCCTACCTCAAGTACCGTGTTCAGGTTTGGGCACTTTAATACAGAAAGGATATTGAGGTGCTGGAGTAGGTCCAAAGAAGGGCAACAAGGCTGGGAAGGGCTTGGAGAATGTGCCCTATGAGGAGAGACTGAAGGAGATGGGGCTGCTAGGTCTGGGGAAGAGGAGGCTGAGCGGAGTAGGTCTCTTCTCACTGGTGACAGGTGGCAGGACAAAGGGACGTGTCCTCAAGTTGTGCCAGGGGAGGTTCAGGTTGGATATAAGGAAAATCTTCTTTACCAAAAGGGTTGTTAAGCACTGGAATATGGCCCCCAGGGAGGTGGTTAAGTCATCATCCCTGAATGTGTTTAAAATCGCTCTGGATGCGGTGCTCAGGGACATGATTTAGTAGTGGGTTGTTAGAGTCAGGGAAGTATGGTTAGGGTGAGGACCTGATGATCCTGAGGGTCTTTTCCAACCTGAGCAATTCTATGACTCTATGATTCTAACAGACATTAGAAAAATTATCAGGGAACAAGGAAACTAAGACAGAAAACAAAACGAAGGAGAAAAGAGCAACCTCAGCGAGAGAATAGAAGCTTCCTGTCATCTCCACTAATTAGCAGTGTCTTTTCAGAGAAAATAAAGCCACGTTTGGATCGCTTATAACAAAACATTTCTTTGTTAAAGGCAGAGACACTTTGAGGTTATCATGTTTTTCTGAAAGGATCCCTATGTTTCACGTGTCTCCACTAACTATGTACTGGCAGAGTTTATGCCTTTAATCTGTCAAGCCAGTCTTTAACAACTGAACAGCAGAGCTCAGCTGAAATGGAAGCATATGCTTGAACTTCATGGCCCCACGACGTTGCTTCATTCGCCTCAAGGACATTTATGATTTCCTGAACTCATTGTAGGCAATCTGGTGTCTGCTTCCCAGAATACATGCTGTTAAAGATTATTTTGATACATACAAGAAAAATCAAGGAACGTGGTGGAAAATACAGGAAATTCACATTTCAATTATATATATACTCTCAGTGAAGAGGAGGAGATTGAGCCACACCAGTTTTGAAAAGGAATATATTCTCAGTATATTTGGTGATTTCAGTTCTTTTATTTCTCACTGCTCTAATCTTTTACCAACAGACAATAAATTAAACTATTTTTTCCTATACTGAGCCTGCTTTGACCTTGAAGGTAATTGGTGAGTGATCTCCCTGTCCTTATCTCAACCTATGAGTTTTAATTCTGTGTTTTTTCCCCATCACTCTGAGGAGGTGAAGTGAGAGATCAGTGTGTGGTGGAGTAAACCTAACCATCAGTATGAAACCACCACTTGAAGACACTACAGATGTGCAAAACATTGACAGCTTTCATTTTTAACTTTTTTATTCCTATTAAAGTGATTATCTCAGAAATCAAGAAATGAGTGATGTGCGTAACTTGCATTATGTAACTCTTGGTTGATCCCTTGGCATAACAATTTTAATGAGTTGTGTTATCACATAACAGCATATATACACTTTCTCATACATAACCTCAAGGTGCTGCTTTAATGGGAATTGTCCTGTTAAGAAAGCCACTCTTAGTGCACAAGCAGGTCTTCACACCTCTGTCACATCCAGAACTGAGTTAGCTTCATGCATAGATTAGATCAGCAAATGTTTAGAGTCAACTGTTCAGGCAAGGCATTCCTCAACATATGGATGCTCCAGGGAAGTAACCAGGGAAGGAATTATGTAGATCAGAAGGCTAATATTCACTTCTTTACTTATGGAAATAAACAGGTGTAGGAAGCTTCTTCCAGCAGAAATTGTAAATGAGTTCTCTTCCTTCTTCTTTCAGTTCAAGAACACCAAACACTGGGAACAAGACAGGTGAAAGTAAATTTGGGTGCAACTTCTTCCTCTCCACAAGAATTCTGTATTGGAAAGACAACAGGCCAGGCTTCTTGACTTGGTGCATAAAGATCTATCTACACAGCACAGCAATAACCCTTCATCTTTTCCCAGCATGCATCACTGACTGTGCCCAGAATTAGGTACAGAGTGGTACAAGTCACTGGCATTGCTTCCTGGGTCCTCATCTCCTGTAAACCTGCACATGGGGAAAATATAGTCCTGAAAACATATCCAAGGAGCTCGAAGCAAGGCTGAGAGTAGACAGCTCCAAGAGAGCAGCACTGGACTGCATTAGGAAGATGCTTCCTAACCACTGGTGCTGAGGAACAGAAGATATGACCTTAAATCAAGCACCGTGTTTAGACAGCTGTCCTGGCTACTTGTATGACAGTATTTGACATGTGGCTATACCCAAGGGGAGGAAGTTAGAAGACTCAGTATGGATGTCCAGACCACTTGATATGCCTTAGGGTATATCAGTAGACCTCCAGTTGCTGCTGCCAGCATTGGACTTTATGTTCACCCTTCATCAGGATATTTTGGACTCTGTAAGGCACATCTAATGGCAAAAGGCTTTTACACTTCAGCACTTCACTCATTTTCTAAATTATATTAAATACATGAACATCTCAGAGATAAAACAGGACATTCTTCGTGAAAGGGAACGTAATCCTTGTGCCACATTCAGATTCACTGATAAAACCTTGTGCACAAAGAGGGGTTATTGGGTGGCTGGAAGAGTTTGGAAAAAGAAAGAGCAGAGAATGATGTCCCAAAGTTATCCAAACTGATTTGGATCATCTTACTGGTGAGCAGTAAGAGCCTAATCAAAAAACCCGAGCTGTCTTTGACTACATGCAGACATTCAAAAACACTTAAGTGCTCTGCACATTTTACTCTCTATAAGAACATTCCTATTTGTTTTAAAGAGTGATTTCCCTCTACAAGCTAACTCAATGGAACCACAGGAGTGAGAAAAGTCACCAGCATTCTTGAGATACTCCAGGGTGATGCAAGATGCTCTGAAGTCATAATAAAGATGTGATAATGAACTATGCAATTCCTTTGGCATCTTCATTTTTTACAAAGACTTGATCTTTGTAAAATACAGAAAATACAATGATTCAGTAGCATGAACATTTCTTTCCATATTCTACCTGTGAAAACCTGATTTTTTTTCNATTCACTCCCTATTCCCAGTAAGCATTCCTGGTCAAACCAGAGCCAAGACTTGAAAAACATTGTTAAAAGTCGAGGTGTTTGAGAAGAAGCTCTGACTATCTGTGTTTTTGTTGCTTTTTTTTTTNTATCCAAGGAGCTCGAAGCAAGGCTGAGAGTAGACAGCTCCAAGAGAGCAGCACTGGACTGCATTAGGAAGATGCTTCCTAACCACTGGTGCTGAGGAACAGAAGATATGACCTTAAATCAAGCACCGTGTTTAGACAGCTGTCCTGGCTACTTGTATGACAGTATTTGACATGTGGCTATACCCAAGGGGAGGAAGTTAGAAGACTCAGTATGGATGTCCAGACCACTTGATATGCCTTAGGGTATATCAGTAGACCTCCAGTTGCTGCTGCCAGCATTGGACTTTATGTTCACCCTTCATCAGGATATTTTGGACTCTGTAAGGCACATCTAATGGCAAAAGGCTTTTACACTTCAGCACTTCACTCATTTTCTAAATTATATTAAATACATGAACATCTCAGAGATAAAACAGGACATTCTTCGTGAAAGGGAACGTAATCCTTGTGCCACATTCAGATTCACTGATAAAACCTTGTGCACAAAGAGGGGTTATTGGGTGGCTGGAAGAGTTTGGAAAAAGAAAGAGCAGAGAATGATGTCCCAAAGTTATCCAAACTGATTTGGATCATCTTACTGGTGAGCAGTAAGAGCCTAATCAAAAAACCCGAGCTGTCTTTGACTACATGCAGACATTCAAAAACACTTAAGTGCTCTGCACATTTTACTCTCTATAAGAACATTCCTATTTGTTTTAAAGAGTGATTTCCCTCTACAAGCTAACTCAATGGAACCACAGGAGTGAGAAAAGTCACCAGCATTCTTGAGATACTCCAGGGTGATGCAAGATGCTCTGAAGTCATAATAAAGATGTGATAATGAACTATGCAATTCCTTTGGCATCTTCATTTTTTACAAAGACTTGATCTTTGTAAAATACAGAAAATACAATGATTCAGTAGCATGAACATTTCTTTCCATATTCTACCTGTGAAAACCTGATTTTTTTTCTTTTTATTTCAAATTGATTGAGAATATTTTCATATGATTTAGGATGTGTCATATCAGGCACCCTGAAATAAGGAGAAGGGTAAGAAACAGAGGGTATGGAACAACAAACAAACTTCACTAAATCTCTCATGTAAGGTCTTTTACATCAACATCAAGTTGATGGAAAGTAATGCAAGTCAGATGTTTCATCCATCATGTCTATAAGATCATTTGCTTTGTACTAAATTGTACTTGTTGATAATTTTACTGTGACTCTTTGCTTTAAAGTTAGCTCAAAAAATGATATATTAGTATCTGTGAGCATAGCAGAGAAAATAAAATTAAAAATAAAANCATGATCACTGGTACCCACAGAGTTGGCAGTTGAGTAAGTTATTGTCTCCAGGAGAACCTTATGTTGCTACTTGGTTTTGGTTTTGTCTGCCTGGGTAAACACAATGCAAAGTACTGCTCATTTCAAAGCACTTAGGACTAAGTGAAAGGGCAAAGTGATTAAAAACTTATTTAAACCAAGGAACAATTGTACGATGCTTTAAGTAACAACAGCAACAATCTAACAGTGCAAACTGGAAACAGAACATTGATCTCTTTCAAACGGGCTTCCATGAATTTCAGATGCCGTTATCTTCTAACAATGACAGCTCCTGCAGAGATGCAGGTCTTACTGTAGATTACAAAATAACTGCAACATAATCAACAGCTCCTTTCACTCAGTATGTACCTTTTGAAGTGGTAACTCTGGACAAAACATGTTATGCAACATCAGGAAAATCCATTTTGGAGTTTGTCTTAACTGGCTTTCTATCCCATTGATGGGTTGGAAATCCTCTCTTTGAGAATGATGAAACATTATCAGCATAGCTGACAACTTCCACAGGAACTGACATCTTGATTTAAACCAAAGTATATCTTTATCTTCTCTAATGGCCAGCAATACCAATTTATGCTTCTTGAAGTCTTGTTACTACAGGGAGAGGGATGGAACCACTCATCAGACAAGTGTTTAGAAATCCTTCTAAACATAATGTGCTTGAAGTGAAACTAAAGAGTGACAATCATTGCTGATCATTATTGTATTATGTCAGATGGACTTCTTCCATAGTTCTGACGACTTTCCAAAGTTAAAGACATCAAAGACTTGAAAACCTGATAGTCTCCAGACAGCATCACAATTTCCACTTATCTTTTTGAAAGTATTCAAGAGTAATCGGATTTAAGAGTCTTGGAGGGTTTTTATCTTTTTTTCTTTTTTCCAGCTAGAAACCTCTGAGAATGGAGACTGCAGGACTTCTCCATATGTAACTTGCATCATTGCTCAACTGACCTGAAGATAAAACAGTAACACTTTATATCCAATTTTTGCCCACAGTCTATTGTCATCATGACGAGCATCGTGATGAAGAGCCCGGCTCCATCTTCTGTATGACTTCCTCACAGTTATTGTAAGGCTCGTACTAGGTAATCCCAACAGCCTACACAAGGCTGTTTTCCTCATCCTCTCCTCATAGGTCATTCAGATGGCTCTCCTCTGAACTCACTCCAGTTGAGCGACATCTTTTGTGTACTGAGAAGCCAAAAACCAGATGTAACATGCTAGAAGGGGATAACTGCTCCCTAAGATCTGCTGGTTATGGTCTTGTTAGTAAGTCCAGGACACTGCTGACTTCAATCCGATTTCCTCAGCGTCTGTGTGCAGTGTGCAAAGACAAGGCTGTCAAGTAGCTGAATGGTTTATCAGATTGAAGAAAACTCATGATGAGTTTCACTGTGTGAAGGCAGAGGGAACCTGTGCTACTTCTTTCACTGAGAGGACACCGATAAACAGAAAAGCATTTGGGATTTCTGTATTTGTCATGCTGCCGGATACCACGTACATTTGCAAGGCAAGTTTTGTTATTACTTGTTATTACTTGTCCATTGATACTTCATTACTTTAAACAAAAGCCCAAAGGAAAAAGATCTTAGACAGGAAATTTGTTTTGTGCAGGCTCCCAGTAAGTTCAATAGAAAACCCATCTGAGTCACACTTGGAACAGAAATGCGTGAAGAACAGCTACAGGAGGCTCAGGAAACACTTTCTCCACACACACATATATACCCTACCCAGGGGAGAAAGCTTTAATTAATCCACTAATTAAATTAAAACTATTTGCCCTCAACTATCACACACATTCCTCCTTTTCAGTCCTCCCCACAGGCGGTTCCAGTAAGTGCGTCGTGCTACAGCTTCCAGCCTGATATTCCCCAAAGGGGCTTTGGGATTGGAGGGAGTACTGAAGAATAGAGGCAAAGAGCTTATTACAACAGTGGTAATAACGGGAAGTACTCAAGCTTATTCTCAATTCCCCTCCTCCATTCAGTGCTAAGAGACGTTGGTTCAGAAATTGTGCCAAAGTGAGGGGAAAAACCGACGACAAAAAACTCTCAGATCCCACAAGGAATCAAAACTCTGTACAAAAGATCTCGTCCAGATTAGCCTTCTCAACAAACCCTCCTTTCTCACTCTCGTCTCTGGAGTGTTTCACCACTAGTCCTCTACAAAAACTCAAGGAGGGGAATAAAGTTTGTATTCACAAAGGAAAGAGCAGTGAATGGTGTGCTGGAGCACCAGCACAGCAAGCTGAGCCAGTGAGGAGCTGAGCAGAGGGATTAGAAAGGAAAAGAGACCTGAGAACATGAGGTGTGCTTAGAAAATCCTGCTGGTGAATGCACTGTGCTGTGAGAGCTGAGCCTCAAACAGGTTCCAAGGCATTCTGACATAGGGTACGTTACGAAATAAAACCACAAAAATTACTAGAAAACCAACCAAACAATAAAACCCAGAAAGTGCCAGATGGCATAGCCAGCCTCAAATTCCTGCATCACTGAAGGATCTGATTTGATTTAAGGAGGGAAAACATACAGTGATAGAATTGGTCTTCTTCTAAGAACAGATCTCCCCCTTAAAGAGTGACTTTGTTCCAAATAAACCTGCAGGACCTGGATCCATTTCAGATCCTGACAGCTAAGCCATAGGTCTCACTTTCAGAGTCTTATCATGACCTAGATTCTGCTCCAGCATTTTCTGCTCTTCCACTGTACAGAAACTTGCTCAGACAAGTGATATCTTAGTGAATAAGGGCAGATTCTGGACACGTTCCACTATCCTGGTGGTACATCTCCCCTGTTGTGCTCAGTCCCAACAAAG
This sequence comes from Odontophorus gujanensis, assembly GCA_013399175.1. Classification (NCBI taxonomy): domain Eukaryota; kingdom Metazoa; phylum Chordata; class Aves; order Galliformes; family Odontophoridae; genus Odontophorus; species Odontophorus gujanensis. Next base: position 141,281 of record VXAB01003956.1, read on the forward strand.
CACAGCAGGCAGCTGAAGTGTTAAGGCAGCCATCCTGGCTGGCAGGTACAAGGGCATTCATGCTGCAGAACACAGTGGCACAGGGGCTCTCTCCAAGGATAACAGATGCTTCAGCTGTGCTGTTTGCAGCTGACTGCAATGCGCAGACAGTTCAGGCACAGAATCTTTTTGCATATTGAAACAAGAGACAATTTTTCAGTGTCAAAATTTAAAAGAGAGAGGAGAGGAGAGGAGAGGAGAGGAGAGGAGAGGAGAGGAGAGGAGAGGAGAGGAGAGGAGAGGAGAGGAGGGAAAAGATTAAAACCCAATGAAAACTTAGAAGTCTAGCCATACATGGTTACTATTTTACACTAATGATAATAAATGTCAACCAATATATTTAAATCTCTCCTCCCAAATTCTACTTGCCAAATGGACTGAAACTGTCATTCTGGAGAAGGACGGGAAGGTTTTTCTGGAATATTTATGTATTCGAGATTTAACAGAGTCCTCTTATTGTGTATTTGAACTCAAAAATTTTGGATGCTACTTACTCAGTGACAATGACCACACCGTAATCTCACTGAATTCTTGTTATGAAATTTTCAGCCATTCTGGATTCAAAAAGTCTTGATGTGTACATCCTAGCAGCATAAGCTAAATTTTGCCTCTGTAGATAATCACAGTGTCTGGTGAGAGTCGTGCAATATATGCAACATGACCTCAGGAAAGAGGCAAGAACTGCTCAGATATCAGCCTTATCACCTTCACTTCCAGCTCCCTAACTCATATGCTTTCCTCCAAAGAAGTTCACTTTTGATAATGCATTTCTAATTACAGAGAGAAAATGCCTTTCCCCAGAGGATTTTATTTTTACTCCTCAGGGAGTCTGAGTCCTTACCTTCCCTTTTACAGATATATATGTGCAAGGGAATAATGATGAGCAGAGGACTCTCTCAAAGGTAAATGGTCTACATTTTCATAGCCTCACTTANTGGGATTGTTTAGTCTGGAGAAAAGGAGGCTCAGAGGGGACCTTATTGCACTCTACCACTTCCTGAAGGGGGATTGTGGTGCGGAGGGGGTCAGCCTCTTCTCCCAGATTACTAGTGACAGGACGAGAGGGAATGGCCACAAGTTGCGCCAAGGAAAATTTAGATTAGATTTGAGGAGAAACTTTTTCTCTGAAAGAGTGGTCAGGCACTGGAATGGCCTGCCTAGGGAGGTGGTTGAGGCACCATCCCTAGCGCTGTTTAAGAAGCGTTTAGATGAGGTGCTAAGGGATTTGATTTAGTAGTTTAGTGGGTAGGGATGGTGATAGGAGGATGGTTGGACTAGATGATCTTGTAGGTCCTTTTCAACCTAATGCATCTATGAATCTATGAATCTATGAATGACCACACCGTAATCTCACTGAATTCTTGTTATGAAATTTTCAGCCATTCTGGATTCAAAAAGTCTTGATGTGTACATCCTAGCAGCATAAGCTAAATTTTGCCTCTGTAGATAATCACAGTGTCTGGTGAGAGTCGTGCAATATATGCAACATGACCTCAGGAAAGAGGCAAGAACTGCTCAGATATCAGCCTTATCACCTTCACTTCCAGCTCCCTAACTCATATGCTTTCCTCCAAAGAAGTTCACTTTTGATAATGCATTTCTAATTACAGAGAGAAAATGCATTTCCACAGAGGATTTTATTTTTACTCCTCAGGGAGTCTGAGTCCTTACCTTCCCTTTTACAGATATATATGTGCAAGGGAATAATGATGAGCAGAGGACTCTCTCAAAGGTAAATGGTCTACATTTTCATAGCCTCACTTATTTCTGAACTGCAGTAAGAAATATGAAAAAGAGATATGAAAACATTGAATTGTTGACTTGTTTCAAATTGTTAATGAAAAACTTCATTTTCTGCAGGGATAGGTAGGGTTAGAAACAGAGGGATTTTATTTCAGTTTGCTTTGTTTGTCCTGATATCAGTAGAAAGCATAAATACATGTAAATACTCTATGACTACTACATACTGAAGAGAAAGAGAAAGAGAGGAAATTCCCCTCACATGTGAGGAAAATTCTGCCATAATTAAGGCAAAGACTTGAAAGCAAAACTGGTGGAACATAGCTTACATTGCCCTTCATGTGCTATTCTGGGTGACTCCATTATATATTAACTTCTATTTACTTCGTCTTCAAGATAACTGTGTTCCTGTACTACTCCTTTGATAACAGACATACGTATTTCACATTTCCATGTATGAAAAAATTAAAGGAATAAAAACACCAAATGCAGGCAGTAAGTACATAAAATAGAACTCTCTCTAGAATAATGTTATTCGTATACATCACTGACACTTTGCCTTTGGTTTTTTTGTGACATTACTTTAAACTCCAGCTTTAATTCCTTTTCTCTGATTCTTTTTGCTTTCCATAGCAATGATCACAGCTGGAAGATCACCATTTAACACTCGTCAACATCCAAAGGCCTCCAGTTGCAAACATTACCATGTAGCAGGAGTTGACCTCAGTACACGATGACCTGTTCCTCTAATATAAACAGTCATCCACAAGGTGTTTTTTTGGCTTTTATTAACAGCAATAAGTGGATTCAAGAGAGAATTCCCTGGCTGAATTGTCTTTGTGTCCTAGAAAAAGATATCTGCAGAATGACTGATTTAACAAATAGGTAACAGTGAGAAAAGCATATGAAAACAAAGATTATAATTTCTGGTCTCAGTCTAGCCCTTTAACTCACACACACACAAAAAAAAAGAAAAAGAAAAAAAGAAAAGAGATGGTATACACAACTGAAAAAATAGAACAAATAAACTTGTGTGAAGTGTGGAGGAAACGTGTGCCAATACAAAGATGAAAGCATTCATCAGAAGGAGATTTACATGGGATTTAGTATTGTAAGATGTAGATAGTGCTTTTGCAGTGGAAATTTCCTGTATTTCTGTATGTAGCATAGGAAAAGTTGCAGAACAGAGTAAAGCCGAGGTGTTCCAACCCAGGTAAAACTGGCACGGGTACTAGGTAAGGTAGTCATGTAGGGTAGGGGAGAGCCCAGTACAGGACAGGACTATTGTGTAATTTATTGAAAAGATTGTCCTCTTATTGTCGTAAAAGGTACAGAACATGCTCAAAGAATATGGGATTGGTAACAGACATTGTATGGAAGTGTAACATAGCAACAGTGTTGGAAGATTGTGAGCCTGAGACACTCAACCAATGAGTACCAGGAGAGGATTTACCTCCATTGGTCCCAGGGTATATAATTGAATGGATTTCACTGACTAGTTGAGAAGTTTATTCCTTTTCAGAAGGGGGTGTGCATCCGTTATTGCAACAATGAATAAAGTGCTCTTCACAGAGATCTTTGCCTGATTAGAAATTTTTGATCTTGAGCATGTTTCTCACAGTATCAGTGTTGGAAGACTCAGGAGGCGGTGCTTTCTTCACAGTGCCCTGTTCATACTCATCTGTGGTTTTTCAGAGCACCCAGGGGTGCCACCCAATGCATGTACATATCCATTAATTTTATGGAAAAAAAAATTATGAAAATACGTTGAATATGATGCTCAAAAACACCTCAGATAAAATACTGAAAAAGAGGGATAATGGATTGTCAATTCAACATAGCAAACATGAGAAATAATGTCATGTTTCTCTCAGAGACAACAGGCGAATTTTCCTATGGTTCAAGGAAGAATTTTATGGGGGTTGGTTCTTTTTTGGGGGTTGGTTGAACAGACAGACCTCAGCATCTCTAAGCATGTTGAGAGTGTTGGGCTTGTTCAGCTTGGTGAAGAGGTTTTACAGAGATCTCGTATCACAAAGATCAACAAAACCTCTTGTATCTAATACATCTGTCTTGAGCAGCATCACTCTAATTCTTGGACACACATAGCCTTAAATGGATTTTTCTTTTCCAGGCGTTTTTGGAGGCAGAACAGCAGAGATGGTCTCATTTCACAAAGGAAGAACTGAAGAACAAGAAGCTGAAGCAGTACTCAAACTAAACACTAATCTGAGGCATAAAGAACATTTGATCCTCCAGCTCTCATGTCTTAAGTTACTGTTCTAACATGAGGGATCCAATGATACCTGAATTAGCTGAGAGATCTTGTTTGAAAACAAAGCTGATGAGTTTTATGATCAGTAGCACAAGGCTTTAGTCATGGATCTTATGGATTAGCAACTCCCAGATGAGAACTTGTTCAGATACTGTGCGTACTTCTATCAGTTAAGCTTATGCTGAAGTTCATGTTTTCTATAGGGAATTAACAAAATCTCTGTTTTTAACGAAGAATTTCCATGTAAATTTTAGAAAATTAATTCATCTGAGAAGGCAGCCTTTCTGTCAAATTTAGCTGAAATCACCCAGACCACTCAGAAACTGAAGATAGATAGACAACCTGGTAAAATGGCAAACTAATGTGCACAGATGTGACCATGTACATCACCATTTTACAGCCCAAACCCATTGCTGCAGCCTTCCCTCCCTCTGCAATTCTGCAAAATAAATGGACAAGTGAACATCTACCACCACAACTGGTTATAGTGAATAGTAACATCATTATTTTTACCAAAGCCACTAGATGGAAGACATGCAGTCAGATCCAACAATTATTTAAATTGAGCTTGCAGGTCATTTACAGAGCATATCTGCCATTAGTTCAAGCAAAATAGGCAACACATGATGTGTAAAAAGGTTTTGATTTTGTATATCTACATAGCTTGAAGAGACACTAAAATGGTCTACTTTAACCTGGAACTGTCTAGTAATTGAGTTTGTACTACAGTACAAAAAGTTTTGGTGTATTTGTTCAGTTGTGTTCAAGGAACATTTCAATGTTGTACTACAAGACATGGTTTTGTTGTATGGAAATATTTGTGGTAGGAGGATGGTTGGATTGGATGATACTGGGTCTTTTCCAACCTTGGTGATTCTATGATTGAAATCTTATAACAAAAGCCAGATCAGACAGAGGTCAACAAGGAAATATATGCTGAGGAAGTAAGCACCACCTTATACCTTAGAGTTTCAGAGTATTTCTAATCCTACCCAGTAGTGCATTCCACGGTATCACTTATCTGGCAAGCACTTCACAAACAGTAAAGCCAAAATAAAGGTCTGAACATCTTTAAGTCAAAGTAAGTAACGTGCTTAGATGTGTCTGCTGGATAAGAAAAATAAAGTAAAAACAAAGAAAGAAATAGATAACCCTGTATTTTCCCTTCCCAAATCTAGGAGTATCAATAATTCACATGACTGACAAACTTCTTCAGTTGTCTTCAAACAACCAATCCACCAGACTGCATTCAGCTCAAATAAACTCTAAATAACACATTTTGGCCACAGATGCTGAGTCAGCGTATAGAGAAATGTTTGCCAGAGAAGGACATTGAATTAATACGTTATCAAGAAACCCAGAAGCAGATTTAAAAAAAAAAAAATACAGTCATTTTGCAATCTTAAATAGAATTTTCAGCAGTTCAGTGTGCATATCTGAAGTGTATTGGAGGATGGAGCTAACTGACTGCATACGAAGGCCGATTTTCTTTCATTGTTTTAAAGATAGTGCAGTATTGAAGGGTATGGAATTTTTATTTATTTTTTTCACTGGAGACACAGTGATCCATAGACTGACTTTGCCCATACAAGAAAACATGAAGTTATTGATTTAAGAAATGTATTTCAGGAAAGATAAAAAACATTTGTGATAACTTGACAAAGATGAGTCCCAAGATGCTGATAATTCAAGACAATCTATTGGGCAAGGGTGACTTAGTCATCTATTCAGCATCCACATGATATTCATAAAATGTAGCACACTGCTTAATGGAGTTTTTTAAAAGCTAAGGAAATCAGAGCCTCATCTAAGCTAATTTTTAACTACCTTGCAGTAAGGAGAGGACTGGGAGGGTTTATGACAAGTCATACCAATGTCTGGAGGCACTGCCTCTTACAGCTGACTATGGAAGCATCGTTGGTAGATACTAATAATGATAAATATCTTGAACCATAATATAGGTGGCTAAATACTGGTACACAGCTCACCTCTAACAGGCACAGAAAAGTCCAGAGACAATTCCTTTTAGTTAGGTTAGCAATATTCTCTGTTTTGGACCCGTCTGACATCCTATGACATGGAATAAATATATCACAGAGATCACCATACTTAGTGTACAAGGGGACTCATATCTCACCAATTCTCTTTTCCAATAGATTTCCACATGGCAATAAAAGCAAATCTGACCAAAACCCAGTTCTCCTTTCATGAGCAGGAGCAAGCCTGGAGTGTGCGATTCACTCTTTGCCCACAGAAACAAAGAGGGGTTTGTGGAGCTGGGTTTTCTGCCTGTGGGGATTGTAAGGATAGCAACACTTGGGCTTTACCATTGGCAGTGTTTTTAACAGGCTTCAGAGAGCTTGTTTAAAGAGCTGTCTCTAGTGGTTTGGAAAAAAAGCCCTGAAAGCATCCTTAAGCACAGTACATTCTGCCTTCCATCTCCTTCCTTTACCTATGGCTATTTCAGAGGCAGTCTATGGACTGCTCATCTGGATGGCCTTGCTATGTGTAACCCTGGGGCAAGCACCAATGTTGTGTGCTTCTCTGGGAAGAATTCCTTCATCCTCAGGAGGGCCCCAGTTCTTGCCATACAATATGCATTCACTCTACAAAACAGTGGATTCACACGTTGGGAAGAAAAGGTAAAAATTGCTATTTATTACACACAAAGGTGAAAGGGATGGGAGAACATATAAAAAGCCAGATCTACAGTAAAATGATTATACTGTAATGTATTTATTTTGCTATTATTCAGTTCCTCTCTTTCTGCTTTTTGCTTCCATCTCCCCCTTCTCTATAACACAGCTTTAGTTCTACCTCACAACTGTCTCTTCAATATGACCCGAAGGAGAACCCTTTTAGGCTGCTGACTCTGCAAACCCAAGGAGGAAGAGGTCAGTGGCACACTTGCTAGAGCCTGGAATAACAACCCTCCAGGTGCAATATATTTATAGCTAAGAAATATGAAAAATCACCGATTTAGATTCCTTTTACAGGTTCATTTTCCAAGACATCTTTTTTATTTCCTAATTTCTTATTTCACTGCTCACCCAATACTTCTTCAAGCTTGCGAATACAAAACCAGCAGGGAAAAGAATCTTACTAATGTCCTTAAATCAGTGTTGTCATCATATTATTTGCCTGTCACAGAAACTATTACAACTACCAGAGGGCAAAACAGTGTAAGCATTAATGTAGGGCAACCATTTTCTGCTTCATATCCTTCTGCTGTTCATTTCTCAGGCCTGGATACATTACCTGCCTAGATAAGGAAGAGTACCCATGGATGTGTGTGTGTGTGTATGTACCACTGTGAATTGGAGGTGGGTGGAAAATTCTTTTTTTTTTTACTTTTTTTCTATCTTGTGTTTCACATTTTGTGCTAATACGCTTAATGTGCTTTAAAGCATTTTAACTAAGTATGTCTTCCTTCAGCTTCTGAAATAACCCTAACTAACAACTGGAGTCCCTGGGGTGAGATTTCAAGTGCCAGCATATGAGACAGAGCACCAATGTAAAGCCAAGGTCCCCTACCAGCTCCGGGCATCCTTGGAGTGCCAACACACGAGGCTCTCTCAGAGAAACAAAATGATTTATAGGGCATTCAGATGCAATCACTCATCTTCTGGAAGTATTCATCCCACCTGCTGGCAGGGTAAGGACTGTCTGGAACCAGGATCCTAATTTCTGTTCCCCAAGGAAGTGCTTGAAGTCGGGCTGTTTCAAGGGCACTGGCACTGTTGTGCAACACGGAAACCCTCAGATAGATTTGGGATAGATCTTTACCACAAATACTGAGCCCTATCTTTGAAACTATGTTGCCCAGTATTACATATCTTAAAACCTTGTTTTGTTTTGTTTTGATTTTCTTTTGGCATTTTATTCTTTTGAAACATGTCACAGGCTTTGAAGAAGTCCCATGTTTGAAGGACGTTCCCTTTGAAGGATGTTCCCAGCTATGTTTGTACAGAGGGTTGCTGTGGTATTCCTTAAGTAAGAGACAACTCCCATGTAACAGTGCATCGTGTTAGAGGCTGCAGAGAACTTGATTTTTCTAATAGGATCACGATATCTTACAAATCACAAGACTGACAAACTCATGAAATGTTGGCTCCTTCAGTCTTACACGGATAAAAAAGGATGCCTAAAGAGCAGAGCCCAACATGACCATACATGTTTCTGTCCCCAGTGAGAAGGGAACCTCTCATTTAGGTTACAAATATTCAAAAAAACATAGAAGAAGAAGAGGTGGTCCTATTTCAACATACACAAGCACTGTAAACAATGGGCACAGGTAAGGACTAACACAGCAAGTTCTCTTCACTGTAGAATATAAGCCTTTAAAAAGCTGAGATATAAGATCACAGTAAACAACTAGTTTCTCTCCTCATCTCTTAATGAGTGGGGGCTTGAAAACAATCAGTTTAGGATCCGGCTCTCTGATCCATGAGATGCTGCCTACACATCCAGATCTGTATTTATACACCTCACCCTCAAAATGAGATTGAATTTCAGTGCTTGTATGCAAGGGACATCACTTACACCTTTCTTTTTTTCATCTCTCCCTTTTTATTTAGTCTTTAAAAAGACTTTTCTAAAAAGACTTTTCTGAAAAAAAAGAATATGTTCACCAGCTAATGAAACACTGCAAGAAGCATCTTTTCATTTGAAACCTTAAGCTTAACAAAAGTAAAGATGCATCCACAAGAATTTCCAAGTATTAGTTGAAGAAATGCAACTGATCGAATTATTTCAGACAGTTGGAACACCTGCATTGCAGTTACATTTAAAATTCAGTTCATACACTAAGTCAACTTTGTGAGTCATGATTTTCATTGTTTCTCAAGTACATTTGGAGCCAGACAAAGGAACCTTGGTTTAGGATCCCCTCTTTGCTAATTTTATGATGATTTTTGTTAATATTTCCAGTTAAAAAAAAAAACAACAACACAACAACAAAAGCACAGAACAAATAAACAGAAACAAAAAACATGCCTACTGGTATCACAAATGAATGGAATGAGAAATAAAGTGAAGTGGCACTGAACGGGGATCTGTAAGAACGAAGGGGACAGACTGATACAACAATGGAAATCGGTTTCAAGCTAAAAGAGGGGAGATTTAGACTGGATATAAGGAAGAAGTTGTTTACAATAAGGGCAGTGAGGCACTGCACAGACTGCTCAGAGAGGTGGTGGTATCCTGTCCCTGAAGACACCCACAGTCAGGGGATGGAACTCGGAGCACCTGATGGAGCCATGGGTGTCTCTGTGCATCGCAGAGGAGTTGGACCCTGAGAGGTCCCTTCCAACTCAAAAAATTCTATGATTTCACCAATTCAGAATGAAAAAAAAAAAAGATGCAGAAAACAGACGTACAAACGAAAAGAGATGTTCAAACAAAACACAGAAAATGTAGCTGCAGTGCAATTTTGCACTGAAAATAAGCTGTCTAGCTAACAACAACAAAAGGACTAAAAACATCTAAAATATCAACACAGACTTTTAGATAGGAAAACACTTCAAATGGGAAAAACGTAGGCTTCAGGAATTCCTCTCAAGGACTTTTCTGTACAGGCCTAACAGTTCCCCCACTTAGATTCATAGATTCATAGATACATTAGGTTGGAAAGGACCTACAAGATCATCTAGTCCAACCATCCTCCTATCACCATCCCTACCCACTAAGCTACTAAATCAAATCCCTTAGCATCTCATCTAAACGCTTCTTGAACTTTCAGATCTTACCTTAAGTCCCAGGCAGTTAATGGGATAGTGGAATACCTTTATGGTAAGCAAATACAAAATAACCTGTTAACCACACAAGAAATCTAATCGCCCTAGTCTCTGACAATTAGAATTGCCCATGTCTAAACATGGCCACATCTTCATTTTTATTCACACAGTATATTCTTGGGATTTGGTCTCAGCCTACAACTGAGGGCACCTAGAATGTTCCATCAATGCACTTTTTGGTTTTTGACCATTTTGTGACTGCAGACCTTAGTTTGGGTGGACAGTCAACTGCTGAAACCAAAACTTGCACATCCAAGCCACTGCACAGACCCAGGAGCACCTGGGATGGAAACATGCCACAGAACAGGGAAATAACCCACAGCCGAAAACAATAGCTCTCCTTAGAAGTAAAAGGAGATTTATTGAACAGTGCCAGGTGTGGTTACAGAAAAACAAGGCAAAAGAAGACTTTTCAAGGAATCCTTTGGAGGATGAGATGACAATCCAATTGACTCTAACTTTTTAAAATGTCACTCTCACTCATTTTGTAGAAAATCTCTATATCTAATGGATAGAATAGTATCAGGACATCAGCTCAGCATATCAGAGATGGTTCAAAGAGAAAACAAGACAGAGAGAAAACGCTACCCCATGCGTTATAAAAATTGTCAGCAAGGGAAGAGCCTTACATAACATTGTGCCACTCCTGAGCTCATGTCCTTGAAAATAAACTTTAGAGGAATCAATATTGTGCACAAATTATGGCACAACATCTGTCATGGAAATAAGTCCCTTCACTGATCAAAGAAGTGTGTATGTTTCTACACAAGTTCATTTTAGAATCACTAATTTTACTACCTGGCTTCTTATAGGAGATTATGAGAAAGTCTTGCAGACATAAAAAAAGCTCATTACCATTGAAGAAACCTCACGTACAAAACTGTGCTTATTCTTACTAACTCTGGTTTGCCTCACAGAATTTCATTAGGGAGCTACTCTGTCCAAAAGCTGGAGCAGATCGCTAATTATCCAGCTCAGCGATCACAGTTATGTCCTGAAATGTTAAGAATTGGAAACTCACAGTCCTTTTATTTGCCAGGAAGGTCATCTATCTTCTAAAAGCTCAAGAAATACATTCAGTCGCATTTCTTTTCTTTAATTAAAAATAGTTCACTTCTAAGTCAGAAGATACCTTTTGTCTGTCTCAAGCTGGACACCAACAATCTTGAAATGTTGAAGATTATTGGCCATTAAAAAAAATCCTTTTGCCTTTCAACTCACTTAATCACATAAATAAGTTTGTTCCAGCCTGAAAAAACGTGATTTCTTCCCCAGAAATGCAACAGCCCTACCAATCTGCTCTCCAATTTTACCTAACATAGGATGCATCTCAGTGGCACTTATGGTTGAGTTGACACTGAGGTTGTCCTAGGCTTAGCAGTAAGGTGTGAGCTCCTAAGAGACTGCTGGAAATAATGCTCTCTACCTGCCTGAGAAAGTTAAGTAATAGAATAGTCAACATATGAGAAAAAAAAAAAAAAATCACAGATCAGATATTTATAAAGTGAGGTGCTAAATTATTTAGATGAACGTTCTCATTCTAAATAATTTATTTGAATAACAGTACATTTCAGATTTGTAGTCAATTAAAGTGGTCTCTAAATAAGACCCAAGGGGAAAGAATGCACATTCGTGTGTGACAAAATCAAGAGGAGTGCTATATGCTGACTCTTTCACATTTCAAAAGTTACACAGCCAATATGCACGAGCCAGGAACTGTAAAAACTTTTAAAATATGCTCTGGTCATATCACAGCCATATTATGTGATTCTTACTAAAAATAAAACCAAGATTTATTTCAATAATGCTCTAAAATACCGTACTTGGATATCTAAGAATAATAGGAATTTGCAAAGAATTTGTATGGTAGTTACAGAAACATATTAAAAAGAATCAGATAGAGCATTTAAATACTAGTGATGTTTCTCACAGTATTCCTTTGTGAAATGCTTCCTGAGACGTAATGAAAATTGTAGTTATGATCAATGATCCAGCTAAGAGCTGAGCTGAAATGTAAGATGGATTTATTATAGGGGTTGTATACCACTGCCTACGGTTGCAAAGTGAAAAAAAAAAAAAACAAAAAAAAAACAACCATGCTTTATTCCACGTTCTTACAGCTTTTTTAGGAGATTAAGATAGAGCCACAATGCAGATGGGGACAATGGGTAAGCATATACTTATATGGTCAACCAACCCCCTGATATGTGTTAGGACTGAGTGATTCACAGGATAGCACATTATTTGCTAACTAAAGATTCATGACACAAATAAATCCCTGTTCTGTTCATAAAAAGCCCAATATCTTCAAAGTGACTAATGAGTTGGAGTGCTGGTATCTTTAAGGCCCACCTGCATATTTTATGGGCACTGACCATCTGAAAATGGAAGCAACCGTAAGTATTGGTTGATACCTTAAGGTTTAGGCTTCACAATCCAATTGCATCTACAAAGGAAGTTAGGGAATGCTTAATAGAATCTACAGAACCATACAGAGACAAAACCAGAGCTAGTGCCAATAGTAGAGCCTTCACTGTCAGCAAGTGCTACCCTTGAGAACACATATTTAAATATTGGCAGTGTAAATAAGGACATCTATCCTTACCATGGGAAGCAATATGAGAGCCAAGAAGCAGGTCTTCCAAGTGATGGCCATCTTCACCTCCTGATTTTGGTCTTTAGTTAAGTTTAGCTTTTTTAACACAGTTAATTAGGGCTGAAGCACAAGCTCTCTGAAGACCTTCACATCAAGGCTCAAATCTCTGCAGTGAAAGAGAAAAATAATTATCAATATGACAAACATTGAAGAATAAGAGAATTAAACAGAAGGAAAACATACCACAATACTTGAACTCAGTTACATATATTAGAGGTCAGTCATAATTGTCTAGATTGCAGCTATTATAGATCATCTAGGATACAAAATTTGAAGCCAAAGAACGTGGCTGTATATCAGCAGCTTATATCATAGAAAGCACTGAAAGGGATCCTTTAACAGCAGCTCTACTGTACCTAAAGGGAAAGAATAATGGAACATTTTGAATTGGTCGAAGGGTCTGTATGCTTCAATTCTGCAGTCATGATTCCATCTTCTTGATTTCAGTAATGGTTCAAAATCATGGCTGTCTGAGGGTCTCTTAAGAGGCTGCAAAACTTGATGTTTTCTTCTGAAAGATTACTCATCCAGATAACAAAATCCATGGCTGGAGTTGTTAAGAACCTGAGAGCTTTTTGAACACTCAGAAATGGGAAGGAATAAATTGAGCTCTCAGGTTTAGAGGTCTCAACTTGATGTCCTACCTACCATCATGTTTTAAAATGCATTTGTCCATCACCTGAGATGGATCCCCTTCAGTATGTCTCTACCTGTCTAGACCTCATTCCTCCAAGATCAACTCATTCCTTTGCCTATGGAAGATTAGACACAATCTCTTTTCTTAGGAAGGAATGGGAGTTTAGCCCTTGGGCACCAGCTGTGCCACAGCAGTTTGTCTGAACCAGAGAACTATTCTTATCTATTTTGTTTACATCTGTAAATGAAAACTATGAATAAAGAAGTGCTTTTAAAATTCTTATTGTATGATGCACGTTTTCTGTACGTCACCACTTATCACCCATGCAGGCAGAAACATGACTGTCACATCTTAATAAGGGAAATGTTTATAGAGGTAAGTAAATGTTTGAGAATGGAAAAAAAAGTCATGGGTACAGAACATGTAAATAATTACAGAAATTAAAAAAAACATTTAAAAATCAGAATGCGAAAAAGAGAAAAGGCTGAAAAGAAAACAGACTGAAGAAAGAAAGTAAATAAAGGAGTGCCAAAGGCAAGTCACGCAATCACAGAGCTGTAGGGGTTGGAAGGGACTTCTGGAGATCCTCGAGTCCAACCCTCTGCCAAAGCAGCTCCCAGNAGTGCTTTTAAAATTCTTATTGTATGATGCACGTTTTCTGTACGTCACCACTTATCACCCATGCAGGCAGAAACATGACTGTCACATCTTAATAAGGGAAATGTTTATAGAGGTAAGTAAATGTTTGAGAATGGAAAGAAAAGTCATGGGTACAGAACATGTAAATAATTACAGAAATTAAAAAAAAACATTTAAAAATCAGAACGCGAAAAAGAGAAAAGGCTGAAAAGAAAACAGACTGAAGAAAGAAAGTAAATAAAGGAGTGCCAAAGGCAAGTCACACAATCACAGAACTGTAGGGGTTGGAAGGGACTTCTGGAGATCCTCGAGTCCAACCCTCTGCCAAAGCAGCTCCCAGCCCAGGTTGCACAGCTCGGTGTCCAGGTGGGTCTTGAATGTCTCCAGAGAAGGAGACTCCACCACCTCTGTGTGCAGCTCCAGTGCTCCGTCATTGCACTGGGAAGAAGTTCCCACACACACTTGTGTGGAACATCCTATGCTTCAGTTTGTGGCCATTTTCCATCGTCCTATCACCACACACTGCTGAGAAGAATCCGGCCTCTTCCCTTTGCTTCCCATTCCTTAGATATTTATAGACATGGATCAGATCCCCTCTGAGTCTTCTTTTCTCAAGGCTGAACAGCCCCAGTTCCCTCAGACTTTCCTCATAAGGGAGGTGTTCCACACCCTTTATCATCTTTGTAGTCCTCTGCTGGAGATCCCTGTCTTTTTTGTACCATGGACCCAGAACTGGACACAACACTCCAGGTGAAACCTCACCACGGCAGGGTAAAGGGGGAGGATCACCTCCCTCGACCTGCTGGCCACACTCTTTTTAATGCACCCCAGGATCCCATTGTCATTCTCAGCCACCAGGGCACAGCGCTCATGGTCAACCTGTCACCCACCAGGACACCCAGGTCCCTCTCCTCAGAGCTCCTCTTCAGCAGCTCATCCTCAACCTGTACCAGTGCATGCGGTTATTTCTCCCTAAGTGCAAGACTCTACACTTGTTCTTGTTAAACCTCATCTGGTTCCTTTCTGCCCAGTTCTCCAGCCTGTCCAGGTCACACTGAATGGCAGCACAGTCTTCCTGCATGTCAGCCATTTCTCCCAGCTTTATATCATCAGCAAACTTGCTGAGGGTGGACTCTATCCCCTCATCAGTGTCACTGATGAACATGCAGCACTGACCCCTGAGGAACACAGCTAAGTATAGACCTCAGATGTGAAAGAACTTCTGCAGTCATTGGGTACTGCATTCTTATATTAATTGCAACATACAGCCAAGACATCAGCATTAGGAAAGTATAGTCTTTCAATTAAAGAACAGAACAGAAAATTAAGCTCTTTAGATTTTTGTCTTCTCTATCCAAACTCCAACTAAATGGAGAACAATGATTCATAAAATTCTCTCTGATCTGCCTTCTTCCATCCTCACTCCATCAGTCACTCTCGGTCTGCTCTGGTACTGAATTTAATTACTTAACTGCATTTCTGATAGTTTATCAAATAATGAAGGACTGATAAGATCTCGGCCAAGGAGGAGAATACATCCATGATGACATTCAGTAGTGAAAAGACGGAAAATGAAAGTCATCGCATTAACAGAAGGAACAGACAACCAGGCAGATGCATTAGCAGACATTTGAATTTGAAAGTATTTCTTGATAATTTGCACTCCTGTGCACAGGCAGGCCAGAGAGTGGGGTGGAGCTTGAGTTTTCTCCTTGGATTTTGCCCCTGTAATGTATCAAAAACAAGACTTGAATGCAACAGAAGAGTGGGAGATGGTTGACTAAATGGATGGAAGGATAACCTGTGGTAAAGAGGTAATCTTCAGAACACACTCATTCCAGTGGTTGAAGATCCAGCATTACTTTAACCTTGCATTTGCTAGATCTGAAGAGTGGAAAGAGGGTGTCTTCTATTTTCTGTTAGTTTCAAAGATAATTCTAAAGATGTGAGAACATCTGCTAACAATTTTTCTGTGTTTCTTTGACATTTTGCAGGGAAAAAGAATCAGTTTCATTTTTTTGCCTTCAAGGTAGTCATGGAAACCCACATCAAGAACTGGACTGAATTCTCCATCATCCACAGAAGCCCAAGCATTTTTTAGGTAATACCAACCACCACGTCTATGAACCTGTTTTCCAGACCTGCAGAGAAATCTGTATATAACGTGTAGCAGCCACACATAGCTGCAGAATCAACCCATTAGCAGCAGAATGCTAATTAACTCACAAATACGTACATTCAGCCAATTATTACAAGAAAAACCTTTTAGAAGTAGGGACAATGTCAATGAAGCACTTTCATTTCCATTCTGGACCGTGAGAATAAACAAAAATATGAATACAAGCCCTGAAAGGAAAGTTTGAATGATCCACAAGGACTTCACACAGCCACATCATTTAGTTTCGTTGGTAAACTGGAGACGTTGGTGCTTCATGTTGTTGTTTTATCTTCATCTGCTACCATAATTAAAATTTGTAAAGCCAAAATAGCCCACAGCACAAGGGTTGCACACTTGAAGGAAAAAAAATATTATCCTTGAAGGGCTTTAGATAATTATGTCCGCTGAAATACGGGAATTACATAAGACTTGTTGGGGTGTAATGATGGCTTAGGAAAGTCATAGACCATCTATGAAAGGGATTCATCTCTCCACTGCAAGATTTTTCCATGCCACAGCAAATCCTTCGTGTTACACAGTGCGGAATAATGGGTCCTTTAGGGGAAGTCTAGAAGAGCTCTGGGAAAATATTTTCCTGCAAGTGCCCATTTCTTTCTCCTGTTTAAAAAAGGATTCAAGTGTCCCTAGGGCTTATGTGGACTTTATGTTACAGAAACCTGAAGCCTGGAAAGGAGAGTCCCATCATGAGAAGTGCCACATGTGTAAATAAGTAAGAAATACAGACATTGAGACCTCTCCAAGTAAGATGTGCCTACTCACAGGTAGGCATAAAAGTTTCACATCTGAAAAGATTCAGATCTCACCATAGCGAGTAATAGATGGAATTGTTATAAGTAGCTCAAAGTTGTACCCAGGTAGGATGAATGAAAGAGGATTTCAGCGACTATACGAAGCTGTTACTGAGATCTCACCCAAAAGAAAGAAAAACCGGCTCTGCTAGGCTCCTAGTTATGGACCTCTGGGATGCATGCCAGAGGTCTGAAAGGAAAGCAATAAATTACAAAGCTGACCAACAGTGGCCTTGAGCAGAGGTGATGAAATATGAATTCTTTACTTAATTAATCTTAATTCAGTGTCTGGTCAAGGCTGCCCACCACATCCTTCTCCTGCATGTATCGGAACAGTACAAGTACAGAAATCTGAAAGCTTCTGAAATAAGCAAGATCAATCATGCTTTTGTAGACTGTGTTGCAGCGGAATCACACTTTCCATGCAGAGTGATCTCAGCACCTCTCAGCTGCACGAAGAGTATTCCTCTATGCAGAATATGCCATGGATGGAGAATGATGAGGTGTAAAATAAAGAAGCAACCAAGATATGAACAGATGGTTATATAATTGATACACCATTTATCACCTGTAGGCTGTCAATATAAAGTGTGGAATTCAAAGCATTTTATTATCTCCCTCCCAAAATGTCCCAATATCAGCTTCGTTTATATTAAAGAACATTGTGAACCTCTCTCATGTCAACTGAGACTCTCACAAGCAAGAAATAAACAGTCAGAGAAGTAACCCTTCAATAACCTAGGTCTTACCAGCTAAGTTTAGAAATCTAGAGGACATGCACTCATATATAAGCTCACTGTCAAGTCTTTTTTATAGTCAGGGATGTATATATAAAGAGAGAAGTAGACATAGGAACAAAGCAATTTGTCTGACCTATTTTAGCTGTCTACTTTGAACATTCAACTTCTCTCCCTTGAGTATAGAGGAATTCTTAACAGCTAGCTCTAGATGACATCTACATTGTGGATATCTATATTTGGACAGAATAATTCCACCTCCAGTCTTTTCTGGAACAACAATAGAAAGCCCAAATAATAAAGTTTGAGTTACCACAAAGGATTAAGAAGGTGTTAGTTTAGGGTGCCAATAAATTGATGCTGAGATATTTAAGGTATCAGAGAAACTAAAAGAAAACTTCATACCAAATAAGTCTCCTAGAGAGCAAGGACAGTAAAATCTCCCACACAAAGTAGACAACAAAGAACAATCCTATAAAGGCAGACAACAAGAATTGTCTTCTCCATTATTTCTGATATATCACTTATTATTTTTAGCATTTTAAATATTTGGGGGATTTTTTTTTTTAATTTGTATTGAACTTTGTAAATGCACTGAAGTTGATGAACCTGCATGGACTCATACTGCCTGAGAATACAGCTCTATCTTTCCCTTGAACGCCAAGAAGACATTTATTCACCTTTCTCCCTCTGTGTGCCAAATGAAAAAGTCCCTGGAGTCCTTGTTTCCACTCAACATACCTGTTGTCAGTGACAAAACAGGCTCTGAACGGTAATTACATCGGGAGGCTTAATCAAAGAGGTGGATTTTCAGAAAGTATTTGCTGCTGTGAGGGACAGGCCAGCCTTTTACCAGATACACTGGAATATCTTGATGGCATCACCCAGAAATGCCACACTTCTACTCAAAAGAGCTCACAAAAAGCAACCTGGATTTTCTGGCAGGATTGTCCACAAGGAAGGATCCAGCCAATGCTCTAACATGCTCACTGATGAGTGGCTCTTGTGCTACAAAATGTTCATTGATGGCAGGTGCAATCAGATTGTCTCTTCTAACAGTACTTGGCCACCCTAACAGCAAAAAACTTTATTAAGTTAAAGGTGAATTTCCTATATTTCAATTTATGCTTATTGTCTCTTGACTTGTTGACTGCCAGTAAGAAAAGCACGCTTCCATCTTCTTCACATGCTCCCATCAGATACTTCTACACATTGATGAGATCCCTCTGAGCCATCTCTTCTCCAGTTTAGCAGTCCCAGCTCTCTTTGCCTCTCCTGGATACAGCACTCCATCTGTACCTCACCTAGGTTGAAAATAGAAAAAGGATCACCTCCCTCATCACTGCCTGTCCCCATGCAGTCCATGAAGCTGTTGGTCCTCTTTGCCACAGAGGAAGGTTCTTTGCTCAGGATCAAGTTGATGACTACCAAGAACCCCAAGATCCTTTTCTTTAACACTACTTTTCAACCACCTGGTCTGCAGCTTTTCCTGGGGAATGGGGCTGTTTCACCCCAGGTGCAGAACTCTGCATTTCTTTTTCTTGAGCTTGATGAAGTTCTTTGCCTATTTCCTGCTTGTTACCCTCTGAATTCAAGAGGTCAACCAAACTGATCACTTGGTCTCACAGTCATTCCTTCAAAATTTGTCTCATCTCCAGACTTGCTCGGGATGCACTGCGCCCTTTCATTCAGGTCATTAAAACATTAAACAGCTCTGAACCCACCTGAATCTTAGACATTTATATTTCAGTCTATCTTGTCTCTCTTTACAGTCCACAGTGTAGATACAAGCATCCTCAAGAACAATTCTCATACCTTAATGCTATTTTCGGACAATGAAAATTGACACAGTGTGTATGCATATCATTTCTTTTTTTTTGCCTCTTTACTCAGTATGGTTAGGATAAACAAAGAAAATTCCATCTCTGAAGTTTAAGATGTCAAAGTGCCAATGGTAAGCAAAACTGAGAGCTGATTTCTATGTCATGGCCTTCTCTTCCT
Source organism: Odontophorus gujanensis (assembly GCA_013399175.1). Lineage (NCBI taxonomy): Eukaryota > Metazoa > Chordata > Aves > Galliformes > Odontophoridae > Odontophorus > Odontophorus gujanensis. The sequence goes on from VXAB01003956.1 coordinate 160,767, forward strand.
TCCTGTACTATCTTTATTCCTTCTATTAGCACAGTCTAATAACTTACTGTATGTTTTACTTCAGCTGCCCTCAATTATAACTTCGGTGGAGTTTTCTTTTTTCTTTTTCTTTTCCTTTGAGTGGTTTCGGTTAAACTGAAATTCCTTGAAGATGTAAAACTGTTATAATTGGTCTTTACAAAGTACACTTATCACTTCTGTATTCCCTATCGGCTCTTGTATTTCCTAATCCTCTAACTTTATAGAGTTTTCTTAACATTTCAAGAAACTTTTCAAAACTACTCTAGGATAGTTTTACATAAGCATCCCTCAGCCAATTAAGGAAAGATATTCCAACTAACACCTTCAAAATATCTGAATCAATTCTTGATCATCTGGATTATTCTAGCATAAATCCCCCTGGTATTCATTATTACTTCTGGGAAAAGACCACGTAATCCTCCTAATTTGTTTCCTCTTTCTCAGACAGAATATTTTTTTAAGTTATAAAATTATTCTCTCTCATACAACATACAGTAAGCATATATATATTTCCTTCTTGGTTCACATTAAATCCAAGGTATTATATTTAGGTTTTGGTTCTCTTTTGGGGTAATTTTTATTTATTCCAATTTCCAGTAAGCCAAGTTTTGATGCCTTGCATTTACCACAAGCAGAGAGCGTGCACAGGAGGTTACTACAGAACAGCAGAGGCATGGAAATCTGTTAAATTCAGGTCAACTCATCTGATGCCTACTTTCCATAAAGACAGAATCTTTCTTCAATGAAGACATTATCAAAATTTGTTGAATATTTATTGCTATACTCCATATATACTATATTACTATATTCCATACATTTGACCACAAAGCCCAGCTTTTCTTGAGCTTTGAAAGTCTATGACTTTCCAGGACACAGTGTATAAAACTAACCCATACATTGTTTGGTTGTTTTTTATTTGTTTGAACAAACTCCACATAAAATACCTGAATTTTACAAGTGACAGAAATCTTCATTATATGACAATTCTCTTTAATACGATGATGTTTAAACCATACAGATATGAATGGACAGCAGAATACTGAAAGCTACTGATATCAAAAGGACTATTCTGGGTATCTGAGTATTTTGACCTTTTAACAACTTTAGAAGTCTCCACTGGAAAGTTGGAAAGGTACAGGCTCTCAGATGGGCATGAATGGATCATTTATCAATACGTCAAGTTTTTCTAGCTTATTTTTGCAAGTGAATCAGCTACACACTTAAAAGCAGAGACTATGGAACGCAACTGATAACTATCTTTGTAGAGAATAGTTGCTTAGTATATTTCCCATACAACATCACCTATAAAATTCAACCAGCAACTCTTGCCTTGATTGGGATTATTTTCTCTGTTCTGTTTGCTAGCAATTTTATTGTGCCTTTACTTCGGTGATTTCCACAGAGAGGTAGGAAAACAGCACCATTTATTTAACTAAAGGCTACAGATAATTGTGAAATAACAGAATTGCAGTTCCAACCCCCCTGCTAAAGCAGGTACCCTACAGTAGGTCACACAGGTCAGAATCCAGGCAGGTCACGAATATCTCCATAGAAGGAGACTCCAGATTTCTCTGCTGTTCCATTCCTCCATTGCCTTTACTGTAAAGAAGTTCTTCCACATGTCTGTATGGAACTTCTTATGTTCAGGTTTTAAGCCATTACTCCTTGTCCTATTGCTACACACCACCAAGAGGATCCTGGCCCCATTCATTTGCCTCCCACCTTCCTTTAAATATTTATAAACATTTATCACATCCCCCCTCAGTCTTCTTTTCCCAAGGTTGAACAGACCCAGGTTGCTCAGCCTTTCCTCATCTGGGAGATGCTTTAGGCCCTTCACCATTTTCATGGCCCTCTGCTGGACTCCTTCTAGGTGATCCTGGTCTTTTACAGACTGGGGAGCCCAGAACTGGACACAGTACTCCACATGAGGCCTCACCAGGGCAGAGTGGAGGGAGAAGTTCACCTCCCTCACCCTGCTGGCCACACTTTTTTTAATGCACCCAATTGCACCCAGTTTAATGCACCCAGTTGCAATTAAATATTTTTGAACTACCATGTGTTTAAGAAGCATTAGTCAAAATGGATATATGGTATGAGAAGCTTTCTCTTCATCACCACAGGCAGGTCAATTACCCTTGTAATGTATGCAGCACTTCAGAGCTAATATGAATCTAATACAGATCATAAAGGTAACTACATGCTGCTCCATTCCAGCAGAGCTTTAAGTAGTACTTGGCAAGGTTCTTTAAAAGCATTACACCATAACCACTAAAATGTGGTCTCTAGCTGACATATGTAAGTTTTGTAACAACTGCTTGATCAATTTGATTTCCTTGATGGGTCATCTGCATTTCCTTCCCTAATCATAGGTGCACCTATGGCTTTTTCAGTATTATACTGGAGTTTGTATGGACTCTGCTAATTCATAGTCAACACTCTGCTTTGAACTCAGCTAGCTAGAGGTTTGTTCAAAATCACTACGTGAATTACTATGTTCCCTATGTTTTCCAAGTTTCTTTCTCTGTGTCTGACAACTACTTACATACCCTGCTCTAGAACTGAGTGTGTGTGAACAAGATATCCAAAGGATAGGCATAACACAGCTAAGGACTGTAAAGGAACCATGTCCTGCCAAGACTGCTATGAACAGCCAGTGCTGGACCGTCACTGCAAGAAAGAGTTCAAAACCCTGGAGTGCGTCGGGGAAGAACAACAAAGCTGTGAGGGGTCTGGAGATTCAGGTTGGATATTAGAAAAAACTTCTCCAAAAGAGTGGTCAGGCTCTGGAATGGGATGCCCAGGATGGTGGTGAAATCTCTAACTCTGGAGGCTTTCAAGAAACATTTAGATGTTGTACTGATGGGCATGTTATAGTGGGAAATATTAGTGACAGGTAGACAGTTGGGCTAGATGATCTTGAGGTCTTTTCCAAACTTGGTGGTGGTATGCTTTGATGATTCTATATACATATTCACAATATATTTATTTGAGTGCAGTGCCACTCTTAGCACCCTTAGTTAGGTCTCTTGATGAGTTCAAGCGATTATCTTGAGCACGAAGCTATCATTGCAAGCCAACCTTTGCTTTCCAGACCCAAGCTAGTCTCTGTGCAAGGTGCTACACCCTCTTAGCTAGGAGGATGTACCAGGGTTATCTTTAATGAAGCATTTCACCATGTAGAGAAGCGATTCTGCAGTTGGTGACAGGTCCACAAACAAAATCCAGTCATGGAACTTCAGCAACTGCAGCCAACTCATATTTTCTCTGACCCTTTCCATCTGAAGGAGGAACCAAAGCAATAAAATAAAAAATGAAAGGGACATATCAGAAGGTGGTAGAAAAACTAATCGATTGTCTGATGCCAGAGCAGTTAATGCATCCATGACTCTGCAAGGTCTGACAGAACTTAGACACCAGCAGAGGGATTTTTGGAAGTGCAAAAAATCTCCACATGTTCAGAAAGGATGACCAAATGATCTTTCTTTGCTGTGTATGTGCAATTCCTTATTGTTTTTTTTTTTTTTTTTTTCCCTAGACATATTTTCTCACTAACACCAGTGTTATTCTGAGTGTCACAGCTTGTACTTCATCGAGAACTTGGACTTAGCAGTCTGCAGTGATGTCCCAGGTGAATACCCGTTGGCTTCCTCCACAAATATGAACAACAACACAGAAAGATTTCATGAGTCAAAGTTTAATCTATCTCGATGAAAAAAGAACGGATATAATAAGTTTCCTGACTCCTCACTGGATTGAAAAATGATTCCCCTACTTTGCTGACTCCTCAAGAGCATATTGTTCAGTCAAATGTCTCCCAGAACAGGCCTGGAACTGCAATCCTGTCAATTCTATCTTAAGAGAGATGAAAAACTTCTTTATTTTTGTATTTTTCTGCTCAGTTTATAGAAGAGCTTCATTCCTACATTAAAAGATAATGTTACATCACTGTATAAGCTCTGGTAAGTTACATAATCCCTTTTTCTTCCACCCACATTTCCTATAGTCTTCGTTTTGTACTGTACCTCAATTGGCCTAAGATTCACCCAGCTGTATCCCATCTTGTGGTTAAAGGACTCATTACATTTGGACAATATTAAGACCTTCCACAAGCATGTGGTCTTGCAACAACAACAACAGAATTCACATCGCACAAATATAGCTGTCTGAAAGTGAAACATCTACATCCACATTGGATTCTCTTGGCTCTCTTCAGAGTGAAAAAAAGATGAACAATTCACCTCAGTAGTACATGGGTTAGTCTTGCTCTGGAACAAGATGTACTCATCTTGATAAATAGAAAGCCAATAAAGCACAAAACCAGTTTGGTTATTATAAGAATCTTGGGTTTAGTAGGGACTGCCTTGAGCATAGCAGAAGTATAAACAAAGGAGAAAGAAAAGCAATTGAAATTAAAATTAGTGTTGGGACAGAAGTCAGCAGGGAGAAACCCTGAAAGCGTATTCCAGAAAGAGAAGGACAGTCAAAAAAGGCTGCAGTTCAAAGAAGACTCTATGATCTGAATACCTGAAAAGTTCCCAGGCTGCCCACGGAGATGGTGAAGTTACCATCACTGGAAATGCTCAAGAAACATGTAGATGTGATAGTAAGGGACGCTGTTTAGTGCAGGAATATTGGTGGTAGGTGGATGGTTGAGCTGGATGACCTTGGAGGTCTTTTCCAACACTGGTGATTCTATGACTCCATGATTCTAAGGCAGATCTCCTTCCTTTGGTCTGACATAGCAAGAAGTGAAAGTGAGTGTACAGAACGTGTAGGATTCTTCTTCCTTTTGTTTTCCTGTGCTTCAGCTTTGCACTCTGTCTCACAATGATCAGAGAATGCTGCAGACAATAACAGGCCTTTCAGAGAAGTTCACTGAAGCCATTTTCTTTTCTGGATTATTTGTGTAGAGAAATAATAATAATAATAGCAATAATAATAACAATAAAAACTGGTACTGCAAATGCTTCTGTAACAAGTTGGAAATTACCCTAATATTTTGGATAATATTGCAAAATTATTTCATGCTATGAAACTGATTTCCTAAGCCATTGCACTCAACACTTACTTACTTACTTAACTGGGATCCGATTTCAGAGTCCCTTAAAAAGGTGCAAATACAGCTACAGTCTTACAGGTATAACAATTCTTCTGAGGATTATGTTTTAAAAACTGAAATCTTGACAACGTAAATATTCCATTTGATTTCCACATCACTGCTTCTCTATTACTCTGAATAGAACAGCACTACTACTGTCCTAGAAAAACTAAATGTAAATTAATGGAAGTGATTAATTCCCACAGAACCACCTTCTCAGCCTGTGATTAAAGTCAATTATTTCTATATTCATCTTCATGATCTGCTTGTGAATTTTGATGTGACAATTCTAGTAGATACTCATCAGAATCCAGTCTTAATTAAATACCCAGGAAGGCTGGAACAATAAGGATCAAAATAGTTTACTACAAACTTACTGACACACATAAACATCTGCACAAATGAAAAAATTTTGGCTGAGATCTGATATGCTCTCTTATTACTCCAAGAAGTTTCAAAAAAACAAACCCACAGAACAAAATGAACAAAACCCACTAAAACACAACTAGCACAGATTAGCTGTATCCATTATTGCCTTGGTTTTGTTTCAGTGAAACCCCAGTTCACTGCAGCAGAATGTTTTTTATATAAAGAAACATGAAAGCTTGTGTGAACAGGAGTCTGTAGGATCTCAAAAAAGTGGGTTACTGCGCCCTACTGAATGTGGCAATCGAGGTGAAAGATAAAAATTCAGATTACAGGTGTTGAGATGTGCGATGCATCAGTTTACAATTTGACAGAATGATCACAGAGACACAGAATCACTAAGGTTGGAAAACACCTCCAAGAGCATCCAGTCCAACTGTCCACCTACCACCATTATTTCCCACTGATCCATGTCCATCAGTACCACATCCAATGTTTCTTGAACACTTCCAGGGACAGTGACTCAACCACTTTTCTGGGCAGCCCATTCCAGCGCCTGACCACTCTCATGAGATCATATGCAATGGAACTGCATGTGATTCACATCAGAAATTTCATGGAATTGGAGTGTTCCACATGGTTGAGAAGGCAACCGAAACGTTTCTCCTTTCCACAGGATAGCTTGGAGATGTACTGTCACTCATATCAGTAAAAGCTAGGATTTAAGGATGTAAATGTACAGGCACAATGAAAATATTTCTTCCCCATGGACAGTCTTTCAGGGCCTTGGATGAGCATCATTTCATTAAAATATATACATCTAAAATGGAGCTCCTTGCCACAGATTCCTACTACAGTCTTTGAGACATGCCCAGCACAGCCAGTAGAGTTCAGAATGTGAATCATCTGAAGTCAGAAATTTTCTGAAATTATAGAACACAAAGCATCACATGAATTGTCCCCTATTTCTCAACATTTTCTATAAAGGAAGGTTTCAGACTAGTTCCTGCTTTTTATATTGTGACCATTTAAATTCAGGTAACATTTATCCCACCTGTTCAGTTCAGTAGCTAATTTCAATATTTGCTTTGTATAATTCACAAGTGCTGATCAAGAAACCAGACCAATTTGACCTCCTGCAACTTCATGGTAACACAGAGAATAACTTTAGGTAAGTTGTTTTCTATAATTCATTATCACAATCAGTAAGATCTGCAAGAGAAAAGTTCTCACGGACACAGGACCACCAAAGTCAGTATTTTATGCCTGTTGAAAATGCGGCCTACACCTAAATTCATCTTTTTTGACAGAGTGTGTATTTCTGAAGTAAGGAATGATTAAGGGCAGAGAATACATTCTTTATGCATGTACTTTTAATGTCACAGACCTCTTCAATCTCTAGAACCTGACATGATAGGTTCTGGTCTAAGATTGGACTCCTGTGCACCATTCCAGTTTAGATGAACTCATACTTTCAGCTTATTAGTTTCTCTCCCATGATTACCAAGGAGACCCTAAACAGACAATTTCAGCTGCAGAGTATTACAACATACACTATTTGGCAGGTGAGATTAATTGCATTCAGTAATAGAATCACAGAATCATTAAGATTGGAAAAGACCTCTAAGATGGAGCTTGGACTCGATGATCTTTAAAGGTCCCTTCCAACCCCTACAATTATGTGATTCTGTGATCAGCCAGTCCAGATGTCCACCTACCACCAATATTGCCCACTGAACCATGTTCCTTAGTACCAGAGATATTAACTTTATTACTACTCACTCATTTGGGGAACAAAATATAAAGCGCAAGGTGATTTTATCAAGGCATTCAGCATGCCTGAAGTTCAGCCTCATTCCTGCTCCCACTTAAGCTGAGGCATCTCTGTCCATACAGAAAACTCTGAGTCTACAGCCCCAACATTATGGACAGACTGTGAAAATTTTCCAAGTGTATCCTAAGACATTCAGTTTACAGAAACACTGACCTGAGGCAGACAATATAAGAAATACTGGTAATATCAGAAACCATCCTTTTGCTCCTGTGAATTTTTAATTCCTAGTTCCAAGGCATAGAGATACTAGAAAGTCTTAAAAAGAGCCACAGAAGTGTGAAGGTAAAAAAAAAGTTTGTTTTACTTTTATCTTCAAATCAACTGTTTTATCTAAAATGAAAGAGGGAGAGAGGAAGGGAAATAAAGGGAGAGATTTGAGACAGACACACAGCATACAAAATTTCAGCCCAGACAGTAAAAGTTTGCCAAAGCTACACTCAGCTGATTAGTAGCATCTTATTTTGGGAAGCCAATTAAGGTCAAAACCATGAAGCATCCAGCAAAGAATTTTCTTCTTTTCAATCTTCCTTTCCTTTCCTCAGATTACATTAGGCCAAGTGTAAATTCTCCTCTGGTCTTTATTTGCCCCAGTGTTGATTTTAATGTAATTTGAAAGCAGCAGCAAAGACACCAAAAAAACAGTGCTTTGAGAGTAGTGACTGTAACCAAGTTTATTTAGTTTATTTACTCAAAAAAATTAACTAAAATCTGTGGCAAGACCTTAAGATGATAAGGTCCTACCATGATGATGACCATCATGGGTCCTTGAAGCACTCTGAAGATGAAACTTTGACCCTTGGGAAACTCTTTAGGAGGATTTTGGCCAACATTTTTGCTATTTCATGGCAGTATATAATAAAGCATCTCTCCATTATTCCACTATTTCTTTTATACTCCACAGAGAGGATTTCCTCTAGTCTATTCAAACAACTACAGTACCATTGTTGGAGGCAAGCACCACTCCACAGGTCGGCTGTTCACAGACACACAATACCTGCCCATCCTAGCCAGTGTTTTACAAAAACCTTTTAAATACAAAAAACAACCGAAGAAAGAAAAAGCATTACTGATCTCCAGCACTGGGAGACCCACTTCAGCAGCCTCCAAAGGATGCAATTTATTAAGACAAGAAATAAACATGTCCCTAAGCCCTCGTTTCCACCTGCTGCATTATTAATGACCTGCGGATGGCAAAGACCAATGTACACGCAGGTTTTGTGAGTTTTCCCATCTCCAGAAAGGTGGGACAGTAGAGCAAATCAAAGGGGAGACCACTAGTGTTATGGGAAAACCTGACAGCATAACACTGGTTGGAGTTTAATGGTTCATCAGTGCACTGGGCCATGGTTTAGAGAGAACTATAGGTGGTAGGAGGATGGCTGGACTGGATGATCTTGTAGGTCATTTCCAGCCTTGGTGATATTATGATTCTATGACTGGCTAGTAGCTTGCTAACTTCACAGAATCACAGAATGGTTTATGTTGGAGGAGACTTTTAAGACCAACTAGTTCCAACCTCCCTGCCATGAGCAGAATTCCCTCCCACCAGACCAGGTTGAGTAGGGCCCATCCATGGCCTTGGGCACCTCCTCATACACCCACAACTTCTTTGGGCAACCTGTTCCAAGACATCTCTGATTTTAAACACAACAGCAGTCTCGAGGACTCCATAGTTGTAAGAAAGAAACTCTGAGTCACCTTTATTTTTTATTTTATTTTGCACAACCCACTTTGATATATCTCAGGCTCTTCTGTTACTGTCACTGAAAAAAATACTCTGCAGCAAAGACCAGCATCTCACCTGAGGCATCAGGCAGAAACAAAACCAACAAACAAAACAACAACCAACCAACACAAAACCAATAAACTAACAAACAGGAAAATGCTCTATCTCTACATGTAGAAAAGGTAAGTTCACATTTCAGGGTATTCCTTTTATTGCATTCCAAAGTTCACATTTGTCCCTAGAATTTGCAGCCAGATGGAAGAAATAAAGCATGGGTCGAGTCTGTATGTTGTTCTGAAATGTGTTACTTGCTGGGGAGAGCAGGTCAGAGGCACCTAAGGGAGAGGAGGAAATGCTCCTCTTTTGGCAGATAAAGCTGAACATCAGATAACCTCAAGTCAGCACAGTTGGAGTCTCTTTTGTAGAAACTGAACAACTTTTATGATGGAGTCTGGATAAAGAGTACACAGCCACTGTGTGATAGACTGGAGGTTTCTCCAGACCCCGGACCAGCTGCTTTTGACCTGCCCAAAGAACTTCATGTTTTGCCTAAGACTGCCTTATTCAGAAACAGCCTTGAAATAGAAGTCATTTGAGGCAGAGAAGAATTGTTAAAGTAATATTTTGCACATTTTGTGTCAGTGCACGTCTACTGCTGAGATGAAACCCAAGTTTTGTGCCTTGGTTTTAGATGTCCTTTTGACTGCTTAATTGAATCCAGAGTTGCTTGGCTCTAGTTGGTCACAAAATCTGCACAGTATTGTTTCTGTTTCCTTGGTGGGTAACGGTCCCAGGCTTTGCAGAAATAATTCTGGCTCATCTTTTGTGTGGGAGTGGTTGTATTGTGTGTTATCCCCAAGCCAGTTACGAAAATTAAAAACTATGTATGTTGTGAGGAATGACATTAAACCAGCTCTTCCAAAAAAAGCCCAACCCAAACCAAAATAAAACAGGATATTAGGACTTGTAAGTGGTAAATACGTAGGTGAATAAACTGCAATTGTAGAGATCTGTCATTCAGTGTCAGTCATCCAACCCCAGTGTGAAAGAACAGAGCCCTCTGTGCATTCTAAAACAGATCAGCATGTCTCTCAAATGAAAAATATCATTTTTTTCCCCTCTCTTTAAAAAATCAGTTTGACAAAACAAACAGAAAACAAATAAAACATCCCAGTTTGCTCACGTATAAACACACCCTGGTGGCAATCCTAGCTTTGTAGGGTTATTTTACCTACAAAGAAACTACACTGTTGTTGAAAATATAATGCCTGTTTGCACCAGGGTTACCACTCCTATTGTGTGTTTCAGTGAAGCCACAAAGCAAATGAAAGGCTCAAACTGATGAAGAGATAAGCAGAAACATCTGCTCCGAGTGACTTGAGTGAGAAATAAAGGCACCCAGTACTTCACTTCTACACAAATTCAGTACTAGAGATAAACATAGGATGACTTTATCTCCAGGTACCAAACATACCTCCACTGACCACCAACGTAGGCAGTAACAGACTTCTTATAATTCTTTTGCACTGTTTTCCTTTCTGGCTATTTTCCAACAAGTTAATAGAACTTGTTTCCATTAACTGAAGGGCAGCTGAGATTCCTTCATAAAAACACGTGATTTCTTTCTTCTGTTGATCCTCCCTAGAAATTAGTTGCCCACCACTGTGTCTAAATCCCATACAAAAGCTGACAACAGCTGTCAGTTCTTGACATCTATGTTAGGCTATGAACATCTCTCTCCCTCCGGTTGCAGCTGTGCTGAAAAGAACATTTTAGAGCCACTAACCCATGCCACGTCGCCACCAATCTCCTTGTTGAGTTGGTTGTACAAGTGTTGCCTAACCTAATTTGCCCCAAGTGACTGGGTTAGCTCCAACAGTAAAGCTTTGCTAACCAAGGGCAACCTGACTGAGCCAAGTTAAGGAGTGCTGGTCCAACCAGCTCAGCATCATGACAAGATGGTGGGCTTGGCTAGAGGTGGTGCTGCCTTCAGACAGCTACAGGACCTCACAGTGACTGCACATACTTCAGACTACAGAATTTATTAAACCTAGGACTTCACAGGACAGAATTGGTTTCCGTTTGTTTTCTCATATGTATTATTTCTCACTCTCGATGCTCACAATTTTAACTATCTGCTGGTCAGTTCATTCCACAGCTCTTGATGGACCTGGTGGCAAGCAACACACTCCAGTACAAAAACAAGCAGTAAACTCACTGTTGCATTTGCCATTCAGTCAGTGTATTCTTATCATGCACAACAGTGTGTCGTCAGTTTAATTTGTTAAGCTCTTATTGTGGTCCTTTTTGCATTCTGCATACTTCCCCCAACCTCAACAGATAACCAGCATATCATTTTGCATCCCAAGTGGGACTTCTGAGATTTAACCTAGTAAATCTTTTAATTCCTAATTTGGTATTCTGCTTTAATACATCCACTCACAAAAGAGCCCAGAAGGCTGAAACTAAGAAAAATCACTTTCATTTTCTTAGACAGTACTGAGTGGTTTAATGTAAAATACACATGCAGTGCACAGTTTGTGATCTCAGATTTTATCACCAATGCATTTCAGAGTTGAGTCAATCCTGATCAACTTTTTGATGAAAGGATAAAGATTCAAGTCTAGGCTGGAACTGCATAACTGTGACGGGCTACTGAAAAAAAGTAGTTGCATAAGAGCAAGGGACAGCTCACTAGGGAGAATGAAATTCAGCCCCAAACCACTGATGTGAAATGTAGATATCAGCAAGCAGTGCAAAGCAGGATGTTAAGTTTAATTAACCTTCCTGCTTAGTTGCCACTAATTTCCATTTAAATTAATTGTTCGAATCAAAATGTTAAAATAGCAAATGGGCAATCTATATATTTATAAGTACTATTTCTGTCATTTGCATTTTTAGCTCTTTTCTCAAGGGAAACGTTGATGCTAACTGATTTGTGACATACAGTCTGGAAATTCTTTCTGATAACAGGGGAAGGTATTTAAAAAGATTTTAAGTGGGTGCATATTTTAGTTATTATCCTAATCCATTTTGCTGTATTACAAAACATGCCATGGATGCATTTTGATTTATTTATAAAAATTCATTTTTAATCATCATGTATTGTGTCAGAATTGAAAAGAAATTAGACACATATTCGACAATGCACAAACCCATCCCCAACATTTTAAGCCCCAAAGTTCTGATTGCAGAAGGAGAAATGAAATTCCTTGTGATGCTCCATTTTAGTTATAATTACATGATGTCCTGAGCAAATTAGATATCACATGGTACATGTGAACTTGTCTGCAGTGCTCCTGGTCACCAGGCCTTGGGTTTTCCCCATTTAAATACCAGCATTTAAATTATAAGCAGAGATATTTTAACCTCCTACATTCAATGAAGCAAGCCAAGCACGTCCATTTTGTGAGTCATATTTTGATGCCAGTCACTCTTTGGAGGTGTCTAGCTCTCTTCATTGGTCAAAGAAGAACTCTTAAGTGCACTCCCAATTTAGACATTACTATTGAGTTTGTTCTTTAGTACCAACCCCATGGATTTCCATCTTAGGACTTCCTACTGCCATAACTCATAGCTTCTTCCCTTGTTGGTTGTCTGCTTCATTAATACCATGTAACATCTCAGAGCTCTCCAGACTTTTACACTGCACATTTTTTCTACTTGGGCTAATAACAATTTGCCAGTGTAAGTTGTAAAATACAAGAGGAAAAAAAAAAACACCCAACTTTCTGCTGGGAAAAGCCAGTTGCATTCTTTGACTTCTGACTCTATTTAAACCACCAGAAGTAGACATGAAGAGAATACTCTAAAATCATTCTTGTTTGTCAGAAAGGAAACAATTTCCTAAGAGTTCACATTCTTTGATTTGCAGACAGCTGTTCCTTTCAATGTACTTCCCAGCTCTCCAATGAATCAGGTCTGCCCACCAAGCAAGCTCTTTCCTCCTCTACCTAAGCTGAGTGGTTACATCATGTGGAGACTGAACTCTGATGCTCCAGAAAAACCATAGTTCACACTTGCTAGAACATGAGATAGAAGAGCAGAGTCATGACTCAGCCAAGGGATGTCACCATAGGACACTCCCACTGCAGTCCAGCAGCTCTGCCAGGACACCTAGAATAGCACAGGAACTAAGGAGCGTGCAAGGCACGAGACAGACAGAAGTTTTTTCTGTCTGTACTCTTGTGCTATTTTGAGCCACACTTTCCTTGCATCCCCATCACGATTTAGAGAAATGCTAGTAAAGTGACTGCAACTTTTTCTGGCATTGAGGCCAGCTGGCACAGAACAGGCTGCACATAGGTGGCTTAATGTCTTCAGCTGTTCAGATAGGCTTGTCACCCGTAAAATGTCTGCTGGGAAGGACATATGTAATTTGATAACCTCTGCATTGCCAATAAAAGTATTAGTTGGCCATGTACGTGCTATGCAAATACTTTAACATTAATTAATAACTGTTTAGTGATCAAAATACAGAGGTCTGGGATATTATCTGGTAATCTCTGATTCCTCAGCATAAACACAATATATCTCACAGTCATAGCTCCCTTTATGCCAAAGGGCAAAAAAAATGTGTTCTGCTGAAACTCATCAAGGCACGAACAAGCATGCAGATATCCCATCCTCTGCTTCACTGAAGACTCAGAAGCAAATACAGTCTGAGTTCTTTGAAAAGAAATACAGCTTACAACAGTAACCAAGGAACAGAATTATTCAGTTTGATCAGTAGGGACTCATCCCAGACATGCAGACAATGGGCCAAATGGAATACATGGAAAGACTCCACCAATACAGAATCATTTCAGAGCATCTGAGCTTTGTAAATAGTTTCTCATTATTGCTGACAGGTGTCCATATCAGATCCTACCTCCTAATGCTCCTTGGCAGGATCACGAAGGCTTATGTACTACTGCATTTATCCAAGACACAGCACATCTCCCTTCTGCTGTGTCCTTAGCTCCTAGCAGTCTACAGTCTTCTACTGCACAAGTATGACTTGCCTCCATCTAATTCTCCTTTGCATAGTAAAAGGTCTAAAAGCAAAGCTGTTCTGTCCAAGCAAACAACTGGACCACGGTGAATCCATCTGTCAATGGCAACAGTTCAATAACCACGGAGCAATCCTATACCCCTGTAAAAATCTATACGTCCAGCCAGCCAGGAGCCTTTGCTTTTATGCTAAATTCATCACCCCCCTTTGTTTCAGAAGTGTTTTGTCAGCTACTAGTTTGTGTATAAGGAGCCTAAGGAAGGTAATTAAGCATCCCATGAAAGCCAATGGAGTTTCACGGCAGTGGCTTGGAAAAGAAATCATGGAAACACAGAATCACCAAGGTTGGAAAAGACCTCCAATACCATCCAGTCCAACCCTCCAATCACCACCAATATTTCCCCACTCAACCCTCAGTACAACGTTTCTTAAACACTCTAAATGTTTCTTGAACACAAATGAACTTCAACGTTACAAATACACTGCTGTATTAAGTCAAGCCTCGAACCCTTCTCTGCCCCTAAGGTTAAGTAATATGCCAGCATTTTTACCCATTCTTACAGATTGATTGATTATATATTGATTGGCCCCCAAATGAGAATGACCTCATCCAAGGTGCCTACATGGGAACAGTCTCTGGGTTGTGGTTTTCCCTGAGTGCTACTTGAAAAGCTGCAGCTAGCATTTATCTATTAAATACATATTAAATGTTACATAGAGAGCAGCTCATGCAGAAATCAGTTTCCTCAGGTATGCTGCAGATTCCTCTTGTTTTCCTCCCATTACGGCAGTGTAAATTATTATCTATTTCCCCAACCATTTCCAGTCTAATTGGCATTCATACCGGTGCTGAATCAAGCAAATGCACCACTGCATTTTTTACTGAATCTTACTGATCTTACTGAAAGAAACTCCTTCCACATCAGGGGAGACTTATTTTATCTTGAAAAAAACAACAGAAATGTGTGTCATGGCGTACCATAAAAACAAAAAGACACACTGCAAAACCTGAGCATTTGAAAAAAGTCTGAGGATTATATTTTGCTTCTCTGAGTGCTTAAGAGCTTCAAGGTGGTATGTCTTCTGCAGATTATTTCTCATCAACTATCAGTTTGGAATAATGATAATACTTGTAAGAAACTTTTGGGGGGAAGAAGAGTAAATATTCACTCTTAAATTCTATAAATCTATACATGATGATGATGATTATTATTATTTCACTGTAAATCTTATTAACCTTAATGAGTGCTAGACCCATTCTTGGGACTTGGCTTGGAATGCCTTGTTCTGTAAATTCATGAGGAGAGTTAAGAGAATGTTACAATACAAGTTTAGTTGAAATCCGAGGGAAACTGTACTCACCTGTTAGCTCTCCTTCAAATTGCCTATGTGCACTTATGCAAATCAAAGTGGACTTCCCTCCTTCAACTTCAGGAATGCACTTTGGGGATATTTACAGACAACGCAGACCATTCTGGGGCACAGGTATCTGATTTAGTTTAAATTCCCTCTCCAGAGGGGATTGAGGTGGAATGGAGGAACTGAATGCTACACTCTTATGATCCTTCAATCTATCTGAGAGAGAGATAACTTGCAGAAATGTGTTGGAGTGCTAAGCTCTGCAGATGACTCATGTGCAGGGTGTTGCACTTTTGCAAGGGAGCTCTCATTGCTGTTGGAACAGCACGTTGAAGACATCAACAAACGAAGAAAATAGTTTCACTGTATGGACTGATTCACCTAAATAATTTACTTTAAAAGAATGTGAAGAACGTTGGTGGAATAATTGCTGAGAGATGTTAAGAAATCAGGGTAACCTCTTGATTCTGTGCTTTTGTAGTAAGGCCAAGTCGCAACGAGCAGGAAGAATTTGTTTGACAAACATCTCAGCACTGCTCCAATTAACGACACAGGTTACTTCCTGTAGCTCACTGCACAACACAGCAGCTCTTCCAAAACTGCTTGTGGTAAACTAAGAACGGAATACTCAAAGTAACAGGTGGAACAAAGTGTAAGTCATACTGTCCTTAGTCTGATTTTCATTGTTACTTATGGGTCAATAGAGACAGCAGTCTGCTGATACAGAAGACAAAGAATAAGGTGTGAAATCACACAGAGAATTTCATAAAGCTTGGAACAGAAACAAAGGCCTATCAGTCATACATCTCATCTTTACTTTAGATGAAATCATGGCATTGTCAGAAAGAGACTGAATCAATCCCAGTGCCCAAAGAGGGTACACAGTAAAAATGGTACTGAACAAGCACGGTACATGAGGGAGAAGAAAGTAGTCAGAGGAATGCATATTTGACCTGTGGTCCAATCTTTTACCTGCGGCAGCTAAATGTAAACACTGAGGCACTATAAAGTTGGTCCTTTTTCAGAGTCTCATAGAAGCAGCAGCACACAAGGGCGACGCATTTTGAAAATGGCAGGGACATAAAGGCAAGTGTAAAAATATTTTGCAGGCTGGAACCAGCACATCAATCCCAAGCTTTAACATTTTGGCTTAAATCTCCCAAAACTGACTTACAAAATTCAAGTTTGAACATGCTGTTAGAGTGAGGGATATGGATCAGTTTGGACAGGGAAACACACAAATGCGTCCTTGTTATTTTGAATCTGGCCAGTTTTGATGCAATCAATAATCTCATTTGACTTTGCTTGGTTTACCTGGCCCTTCAGAGAATCACAGAATTGTAGGGGTTGGAAGGGACCTCTAAAGACCATCAAATCCAACTCCCCTGCCAAAACAGCTCCCTAGACCAGGTTGCACAGTTGTCCTGGCAGGTCTTGAACATATCCAGAGAAGGAGACTTCCATATCACTCTCTGGCCCAGTACCAACTCTAAAGTGACTCTAAACAAAACAGATATTCAAACCACACAGATTATCTTGGAAATCTACTCTGGGATTCCTCTGCCTACAAAGACAGTGCATGAAAAATGGTTATTATCTCCAACCCAGAACTCTGTAAATGCAAAAAAGGAACGTTTAAAGCAAGTAATCATAAACCAGGCAAAAGTGAAGTAATGTAAAATGACATACAAATGTTGGAAAATTCAAACAACTTCTGACTTAAATGAAATTTTTAAAAATTCAGTGTTTTGGTGCGTGACATGAAGTATGGCATAGTCTGTCCATTAGGCAGAATATTAGCTGAGAGTTTCTACAAATTAGAGGATGTCACGTTATCATTCGAGTTCTTTTTTTTCTACTTTTCAAGAATATAGGCATGTATTACAAATTATTTGGTCGAAGTTGCGTGGTTGAGCTATCACACTTGCTTACACTTGCTTTCACATCTATATTCTTAAATGTATTTCACTTGCTAGATTTCTGTGGCTGTGAATAGATTTGGCAGTGGGTGAGATCTACTGAATTACATAATGTGCTAGTGGCATGCACGGAACTGCTGCATTGTAGCCTAAGAATACACATACTGAGGTTTGTCTCAGTCTCTCTGGGAACGTAGCTGAATTATGGCCTCGTTGCTCAATTCAGAAGGGACAGTGGAAAGGAGAGCACGAGGTCAACGCAACAGACTGTCAGGAAAAACTGTAATTAAGACAGCAGAGTCGAAAGGGAAGTTCTTAGGCTGGACAGTCTTTTATTGTTTCTGTCTGGAAGATGTGAGGCTTGTTTTCTCAGATCAGAAAGCTACAGATCAAATGGATCTTCGAAAGTTAAAAAATCATTCAGGGAGAGCTTTTCAAGTAGTTGGTCCTGTCAGGATAATATTAAAGTCCGATACTTGGAAGCATTTTGCTTTAAATAGGTCATGTTTTGCTTTAATAGCCTTGGACACAGCTCCATGTCTTTTGGAGACTAAAATGTTGATGGAGAAGTAAGGCAATCAGTAAAAGCCTCCACCAAAACAAGTGATATCCATCCCAAACAGGAAAGCTTGGAGAAGCTGAGACAACCACACAGGAAAGTCAAGAGCACTAAGGAGATGGGCAACTTCAACTCAAAGTTCTTTTTGTACCAAAGGATGGGTGAAGGATGGGGGAAAGCTAAGGTAACAAAATAGAGTCAGCATGGGCTAGTGAGCAGTAGAATGCAACAGGGTCGAGGATGAAGTACAGCATGACAAAGGGGGACAAAACACTCTTTGGATTACTCAGTCACTGGGTGGTCAGCAGCTGCTTGTGGTAGTTAAATCTGGAGAAAGGCAAATGGAGCCTCAGGGATGTTCCAGGCAGTGTAATTCCAAGTGTGATCTGCAGCTGGGTAGAGATACTTGCAGTGCAGCCATTCATTTGTGGCACAGCATCTTAACTGTGATATTCAGAAGCAGCAACAGCAAAGGGCATTCCCAAGCCCTGTATGAGACCGTGTGCAAATCAGTAACATTTTTTTTGTGGTAAGAGCACCAAGGCCATGATAGACCACTCTCATTCTAAACTATCAGGAAGGATTAGTAACCCAGAGCAGGATTTGGAGTGCAGATTAAACCATATCAGTGGCATTTATTCATGACTTTTCAGGCTAAAGAGTAATGGAAGTCACTCTGTAGTAGACACCTGAGTTCATTGTCAACAACAATATATCTTTGATAGACACTTCAGAACACATACCTGTCTTTACAGGTCTCAAATCTGAAATTTCAATCTCATTTCTGGTCAGCATTATAGAAAACACCACAGTAAGAGACCTGCGTGTCTTCCACGCAGAGGACAGGGAATGGATTGAAGATCAGTAGTGAAAATCTGTCAGGGCTGTGTCTGCTGGGGAAAACAGAAACGCTGCGAGACTCATTTCTTCTTGTCTCTCGTGTAGCATTCAGACTTGGGATGTCTCCAGAGGCTATTTTCCATCACCATCATTACTACAACCTGCTGTGGTGCAAAGAGCAGGCCAGAGAGCAACATGCTATAGAATTTAGACCAGTGTCCACAGATTCAGGTGGTGCAGAGAAGCAGCTTCACCACAGATAATAATGGCTTTTCATGCCACTCTCTCCTCTGCCATCATCAAGCACTATACTCTCAAATGAAGCTTATTCCAGCTGTTCACCCACTGCACATAATCATCTCGGTTAACTAACCCATTCACTAGCACAAAAACACCATCCAAGCTGTCAAACTTCACGCAACCCAAATGAATGAGTGCGGATTGTGGAATTCAAGGCTTGGGTGACAGCTGTGACACATTCACAGCCTTAGTCATGGTGAGTTTAAGCATCTGCGGTGTTTCTGATGCTCTCTCATCTCCTCTGCATCTTAAGTTAGAGCACAAAACTGGAAGAAATCCAAAGATCCAGCTCTCTAGAGCACAGGAAATGAGTAACTTTACTAACTTTAACTTGGTCTTTTATATAATGCACTTGCACTGGCTTCTTTATATAATTTGTTTCTAGGCCAACTCGAAGAGAGGAAGTCTTGCTTTGTGTCCAACATCTTAGAAATGAGTATACAATGTACTCGTACTTGGCTTTTGGCACTCAAGTAGTATCTCTTTAAGAATTTATATACGTATAAAAATGCCATCATGACAACAGTCGCTTTTTTAAAAGAAAACATTTCTTTCACCTAGCAGCATGAGTATTATTTTTATATATATATATTTTTAAATAGTAATTTAAAAAAATGCTTCGTGAACCTACGTCAAAAAAAGTAACAGTAAGAGCAGAAATATCAGTGTCATAATTTAATAAAGCCTTACCATTCTAGGAAGAGGAAATTATAGTTAAGGATATCTTAGCTATTTTAAACTGCCTTTCCAAATAAATATAATCTCTTTCTGCAGGGGAGAAGTATCTGTTACTACTGCAACTTCAAGTCGGGTCTACATATCACTGTACTGTGAGAGGTGTACGTATACTCTTTTTTTTTATTACATTATTTGGACTGCTGTAAATATTTTTACAGCCCCTAGTTAAGGAGGAAGGAGCTAGTTAAATCCATTTATCAACTGACAGTTGGATCGTGCTAGCTTAGGACAGAGGGTGGATGCACTATAACAAGAAAGCATTAAGCTATTGATTTATGGCAAAATCTGGCTTTCAGGTCACCTAATTTTAAGCATATCATGTGCTCCAAGCTGGCCAAAATGTATTTCGCAAGGTGCCAAGCTTAAGCAAATGAGGTCTGGTCAGCATCCATCTGCATCTTCTTGCAACATACAGTGTAGCTATTCACGAGAAGGGTATATGAGATCAGGATTGGAGCACTGCAGAGCTCCTGGCTGGCTCAGAAAACAGGCAGCACGAGCTTGCATCTGCCTGCAGAAAATCATGTCGTCGTCCTGGTCGTTCCCCCGTCTCAATGCATCCCCACCTGCTCACAAAACGACACACAGGCTTCAGCTGGCAAATCCCTCCTAGAAATGGGATGCACTTTGAAGACGGAAAGAGTCAACATGCCGAGGGAAGCCTGTGAGATCTGAAGTCACCGATGAATTAAAAACAAAAACAGCCCCCCCAAAAAACAAACCCCAAGAGCTGCAAATAGACAAGGTGTTGCCTGGGATGTGCAGCATGAATTCTCCCTGCAATGGACAGGTTGTGGCTGCTGCCAGTTGGATAAATGGAAAACAGGGGAGAGGAAGCTGAAGAGGTCACCACTGCAGGTTTGAGCTGCTCAGAAAACAGCATTTTCCAGGGTCTGCTATTGCTACGTGCTGGCAAGAAATAAAAAATGGAATCAGCCTTCCTTGTGAGCAAGGATGAGAGCAAGAGCATTGTGCTTTAGAGGGATATCTCTGAGATAACACGGGACCACCTGGCTGATTCTGTGCTGCGATGTCGGGATCCCTCAAGAGGGATTCATCCGACCCACGTCGGGATGAAATGATGCACCTTTCCCACTGATAAATATGGGATTTGGGATTAGCGTGGATGGGTCCATCGAATTTCAGATGCTTAAATGAGAGGAGATGAATACCAGCCCAGATTGCCTAACACTTGTGAGTGAAAGCCTTCCTCGATGTGAAATGAACGACAGTTTTGCAAGGGATCCCTTGGGACCATGATTTCTCCTGGAGAGTGGGGTGATTTAAACCTCTTCCAAGCACCAGAGACACACCTTATCATATGTCTACTACCCGAAAATGAGCAACTCGATATTGCCACGTTCCCATTCAACGAGACACTGTCCTTAAGAATTTCCAATAAATCAGACAGGACGATATGCCGTCCTTGGAGGGAAAAGGAAGTATCAAAACATCTCATTCTGGGGAAGCAAAGAATAAAAACCTGGGCTGTTAACCCACCATGCAGATTAAAAGGACTTTTCCTGCTTTAACCCTCAGCTCTGTTTAGCAGGCCCAACAAATCACAGATAACAGTCTATAATTACCCTTCCATTTGCAGCTCATAAGAGATTGTGACCCAATATCCTCTAATGGAGTGCAGAAGCCATTGCGATTAAGGCTTTTTGTGAACTACTTCAACATCAGTCAGACCAACCTTCAAAGAGATGAGGCAAGAAGTGTTGTGCTCTTACACTTCAAAATTCCCAATTTCCAACACGTTATAAACAGAAATTCTTACAATCACTGTTCCCAGAACTGTGCTTAGGAAGAAGAAGAGTTAAACCTTACAACCACTTTTTATTTTATTAAGTGTCGATTTTAGGGTGACTTGCAAGTTACAATAATGCAAACCAGAACTGTTGATTTGTTGTTTGGTTTTCTTAAAAGAAAAACCAGAGATTTTGAGTGGAATTGTTGACGCTTATAAAAACATTATTAAAAATCTGGCAAATGAATAGATCGGAGCAATCTGAGATCATAGTAATACCACACACCCTGATATCATAACCCACCCAAGAGTGACACCTGAATGAGCAGCAAGGAGATTATTAGGATGCCCCCAGGGCAAATAAACTCTGATGTTAAATGCAAATCAGGTCGTTTCATGGTATGATTATGTCAGGAGAACTTGGATTCAACACTAGCATAAAATCAGAGCACCAAACAAGAGTCCCTGCAACTGCATCTGTATGTTTGTGCAGCATCCTTTCCAAATGAATATACCCCAGCACAACAGCCATGTTAGCTTTACATGCTACAATGCTTGCACCTTTCCTTCAGAGAATGGGATGATTTAGTGCCTCCTAAATTCTGCCCTGAAATTACTAATCCAGTTACTCTACAGATCAACCCATGGCCTTGCGTAGAAGTACAATCAACAAAAAGAAGTGAATTACGAGAAGAAGACTCAGAAACTGTCTTCCTTTACAAGAGTTCTTTGTTTGTCTTGTAGAGATAAAAGTTAAAGCCAAATGAGATGGATGGACAAAGCCACGAAAGCAAAAGGTCGTCAGAGAATAAAATATATGCAGAGCAAAGCGTGTGTGTGTGAGACCAGCAAAGCTTTCTGAGAAAAGTCTGCCTTTCTTCCTCTGTATTTGTGCCCACTCAACGACAGTCCAATCTGTTTCAACAGCCACCACAATTCTAGCACTTGTTAGTGATCATCGACAACCAAGCACCTTTCTGTATGCAAAGCACTTCTTAAGAGCAGTACAAGTTCAGCACAGAATTGCAAATGCATCCCGTCAGGGGATGCTGCACATAAAGGATAGCGGTGCTCTGAATGGAGGTTAAAGCGACCGTTGCCTTCATATTATCAGTAAAAACGACTAAAGTCATGGATAGGATGAAAGAGAGACTTTTTCACTTGTGCATTTACACCCCTTTTGGTGGATTTGTTGCGCTGGTGTGGAGGATCCACTCCAAAAAATCCCGTTGAGTTCAGTGCACGCTCAGTCACATCTCTGCTGCCTTCACAGGTGATGCAGGATGCTTAGATGTCAGATGTGCAAGGAGGACTGGGAATGAAAATAAAGGAGCACAAACCAATGCAAAATCATACTTTGCTGATATAAAGGTTGATGCTGTGGTCTCTGAGCCAAGTGTTGAGGTGAAGTAAACCCTTTATCTCCACTGACTGCTATGTTCTGCTATGAGTTTACCTCCTAAGAATCACAGTAAAAAATAATAATAATAATAATAAGAGTAAACGGGATATTTCTACAGATCTTTCAGCCATATATGACATACAGCGTGATCATGTCCTGAGTTCACTTTTCCTCTGTGTTTCTTAACTCAAATATTCTGGTTTCATCAGAAGACAAACTGAGCTAATTTAGGAATTAGACTGTTTGTACTAAGTGTGTTCAGAAGGAAGGAAAGAAAAACAAAATCTGCTATATTCAAATGAATCAGCCTGGGGACATGAGGCTCAACTGATCAAAGGCGTAGGCACATATGGAACTCAACTGCAGAAAAAATATCTCCAGGATGCCAGTTCACTCAGCCAAATTAATAGAGAGGCAATGAACAAAGGTCTGAACGTGATCAACAGCGCAGCCCACCATCTCAGAGATCTCTGTGCTTCTCTCCCTGGTAGAATCCTACAACAAAGCTTCTGCCTTCTTGTTGATGAGCTTTGCATACGCACTGACAACAGCAGAGCTATGGGTGGCTGTGGCACCAACACGAAACAGCAGACATCATAAATCTGCAGGGAGATTTAAGGTTACTTGCAGGGACCCCAGTGGAAGAGCCAAGGAGCAATCACAAAACTAGTCCCTGTCTGAAGATAAATACGTTGGGATAACTAGCTTTCTGAGAAGCCCCCCACGACCTTGGAGCCTCTTCAATGCCAGTGGTTATCCTTCCAGTCACTGCACACGTGCCTGAGGTTGGAGAAAACAAAACAACACAAACCCTCTGCGCTGTGATGTCCAAGATAGATTGCCACTACAGCAACAGAACAATCAAAGCTGTCCTGACTGAACAACAGAGCAGCACATAGAGACAGGAAAAAAAAAAGAAATGATAGAAAACCATCAGCCCGAGCTACAACCAAGTTACAAGGAGAGACATCAACTTTAAGCCAACTGACGTTATTGCACTGAACAGCATTCCTTAATAATCCATCAAATCAGAGCGGCGTTGCTTTACTCGTCCTTTAGGACAACTTCATTCAAGGCAGCTCCAGCGTGTTTCATTATCAGCCAAGGATGCTTGTATAACACATATGGATAATCCTTTATCCGTAGCTCCACCAACACCACTTTAAGGAGTTTGCATCCCTGATATCATTGACAGTATCCTTAAGCAATCCTACATTCCTTCCGATTAGCCTGTGCTACCCACAGAAACATCACCCCCCAGTACCCCACCAGCATTGCATAGGCAGAACACAGCACCGAGGTGGCTGTGGACCCAAATAACATCAGATGAAAATCTCTTTGCTGTTTGGTTGACAACGACAGATTAAAAACGACAACAAATAACAGAAAAAAAAGAACACAAAACATCTTCAGTTCCATTGCCTATTGCAGTATCAGTCCAACACATGCACTGTAATTAGCAAACAAGACGGATGGCACTCCATCACGCCCTAGGAAAAAAAAACAAAACAGGTCATTCTGCCGCCTTCTTCACTTGGGTTACTATTTTCTATTGTTATCACAATTACCTACAGAGCTATTCCGATGAACGCTTCACGTTAAGGGCCAGGTTCTGTTTACCAGCAGATCAGACGCAGAGGAAAGCCACCGACTTCCAGGGAGTTCTCCTCGACGTACTTCGATGCAAACGGGATGATCGCCTCACCCACCAACACCACTACGTCTCCAAACACATCTGTCTCCCTCTTTTTTTCCACGCATTTCCCACGTCTCAACACCGCGCTGCTTTATCCTCCTGTCCCCGGCAGTAAACTCTCCGGATTCCAGCACATACCTGAACTGCTCGCATGCAAAAAAAACTCTGCCTACCCCTCTCACTTAATGATGTGCTGTGCATAAAGATGGTATTAGCGCCAGCTGTTCCAATGCTGATAGGGAGAAGTGCCCAGAGGCGCCCGAGCAGAGGTCAAAGTCGCATGAACAGCAATTTTTACTACGACCCCGCAGTCAAAACAGAGAAGTCCCGGTGCACCGACCGAAGGGTGAACCGGAGTTTGTGCGGCAGGTGAAGATGCAGAACTGCAAAGGTAGCCTGGAGCTTGAAAATGCCAACAGCAGCAGCGGGTCTGTTAGCAATCAGGTTTTATTTACCAGCCATATTGTGTTAAAATCAGACGTGATCCCCATACCAAGCACGTTAACCTGCCACCGCTTGCAAAGGGAGATTTATTCGTTCCGAAAGAAACCCATCTATCTCGCGGCCGCATTCTGGGAGCTCGGCTGCACGCCTTTCCCCCCCTACAAAAAGCAGCATTCCCAGGACATAAGGAAAATCTGGGAGAAACCGACAAACCACTGTCACTCCGAGACGAGCCGGCGGCTGCAAAANCCCCGGGAGGGGCCGGCGGCTGAAAAAAAAAAAAAAACAGCTCTCGTGCATCCCCACGCAGAGCAGCTCCCCAGCCCGGGTGAGGCTGGAGGAAAGCACTTACCATGGCAGCAGGGATCCGTCCCGGTGCTGGAGATGCTGCATCCCGCCGTGCCGTACCGGGGCGGGGCCGGAGCCGGGTGCGGGGGGATGCGGAGCTGCTCCGGGAGAACGGAGCGGCCAAAGCCGGGCTGACCCCGCCGGGCTCGCACCGGACGAAGGATGGGGATTGGGGG
>VXAB01003956.1:194084-323298 GCA_013399175.1 Odontophorus gujanensis
TTTTTTTTTTAGTTTCTAACAAACAAGCTCTCTAAAAAATTAGTTCTTAGTAACTATAGGACATATTTCTTGATTTTGGACCCACCTCATCCTCTTCCTTAATAAGCTTTTTGTTTTGTTTTGTTTTGTTCTATTTTGTTTCATTTTGGTTTGTTCTGTTTTGTTTTGTTTTGTTTTGTTTCATTTTGTTTTGTTTTGTTTTGTTTGGAGGGTTTTGCTGATCGTTGCATGAGGATGAGAAACATAAGTTAGCATAAGTTAAAACAGCCAGATGTGGATGCATCTTTCTTCTAGACAGTAAGAGCTGCCAAATCACGCAGATTGACCACACTGTGATTATGTGAGAAGGAACACTGTGTCAGATGGTGCTAAAAGGCAAAGGGAAACAAAACAAAGAACAAAATGAACAATTTCAAGAAATAATATCCATCTTCTACCATTTGTCACTATGCTGCTTTCCTACATGCATTAAGCCCAGAAGATGTGTTATGTATTGTTAGCCCTGGTCAATGGAAAGCAGCAATCAAGTGCAGTCTTCAGCACAATATTCTTGCCTTCTTGGCTTGTTTTGTTTGCTTTGGGGTGAAGGTTTGTGGGAGGAACGGCAAGACAGTGTGATAAAAGAGAGGGTTATCTTTAAGTTGCACAAGTTGTCAACGATTTGGTCAGAATTTGGAGAATATAAGAAAAAAATTTACCAATGTATTTGTTATTTCTTAAAACACAAATTCAAATACATTTTTCTTTAAAATGGTTATGGCAAAATACTTTTTTGTCAACCAAAGGATCAGAAAGAGCAGCATTAATATAGCAAGGCAAAAATAGGTATGTATGTCTTTTCTGATAATTTAAAAATCTGTAGCTAGTGGTCCACAAAAGGATTTTTGGAGAACTCTCTCTGAATTTCTACCTCCAAATGTGATGATGTTCAACACACATAAGTTTTAAGAATAGTGTTTTTTAATAAAGTGTTGTGTTATTTTTTTTTTTCTGATAGAAATTGTGCAACCATAAATAAGAACACATATGAGGAGTATTCCCTATTCATAATTATCTTAGGAAGTGGGTATCATACTAGATAAAAGTACATAAGCCAAAATATTAAAATAAATAGATGTCCACTGAAAATTGAATGTTTGTTGTACGAGATGAGCCTTCAATAAGCACAAAAAAGTTCAGGGACATTTATCAGGATGTGACTGATAAGCAGAAGACTCTTTTCAGAGGCTCATACTGCATCTGCAGAGTGTAGATACCTATCAGAATTTCTAAATTCTTTTCTTAAAATCAGATCCACCCTAAAAAGTTTTCAACTCAAGCTTCAAATTGAGAAGGATGTTGAAGGTGACTCTTGCCCTATACCTTGATAGATTGAGGCATAAGCTCTGACCCTGACATTTTCTTCTTGGCTGTAGTATCATAGAGGCACAACAGAACGCTCTGAGAGAGAAGTCACTGATCCATCCAGTTTGCAACTTAGACATGGCTTCCTCTGTCTTTCAGATAGGGTCTTCTGCAGTGGCTGAACGATGCACTGCATCCTCCTTAGACAGATATTGCTAGTTATTAATGGCTAGCTTGTTGCTAAATTAAAAGGTCTCACTTTCTATCTGAACTGTCTTGATTTATAAGGTGTTTTTGTCACTTTGGATCGTTCTCCCTTGCTTTGTCTGTAGGCATAGACAGATGGCTCTCCTACCCTTGCAGTCAAATGATTTTCTTTTAATTTGGTTGACAGGGTGTCTTGAGTTAAATCTTTTACTGTACTCCTCTTTGTAAGATGACAATAGTACAAACGTTGTGCTCAAAGCCCCTGGTTCTGGCTCAAAATGACCAAAGTTTAACATCTGCTGTTCTAGACTTTCATGAAAGACCTTTGGAGGGAGATTCTCTTCCACAAAAATAAGAGAGCTGGAAAAAATCTCAGCTACGAAAGACTAGAAAGTGTCCTTTCCTTCAGACCAGGAGATGCTGGAAGCAAATAGTGTTCTAGCTGGGCTGCAGTAGGTATATGTTTGGTATGAATTTCAGAACCATTCTAGTCGAACCATAAAGAAAAGGCATTAATGGAAGCAGGTCACTACTATGTCTCTAACTGCAGCTCATGGAGTTTTATCTTATGGTTGTTTTACCTGAGGCAATTATTTATGTGACATAATCCAATCATTTTTTATTTGGAGAATGTAATTTGATCATTTCATATTTCCTTCAGCACTTCTTCACCACCTCCGTTTCATATACGTTTTATTAAAATTATTGTTTTTTCTTAATATGCTATTTCAGGTCTTAGGTGTTACTTCGCATATCACAGAATGGCTTAGGTTGGAAGGGAGCTTAAAAATCACCTAGTTCCAACCCCTCATGCTTTGGGCAGGGTTGCCAACCACTAGATCAGGCTGCCCAGGACCCCATCCGACCTGGGTTTTTTATAATGATTTATTATACAAGATATATTACCTTCTATCATGAGTCATTAGCAGTAAGCAAAGATGGGACCTTAACCATTAAAGAATCTATCCTACTTGCACTTGAAACAAAGGAGTGTTTGTGACTACTACTAATAGTAGATTTTCCCCATTTCATAAGCCAAATTCAGTAATAGTGAATATAATTTGTTGCTAAGCCATAATGGTTAATTATATTCAGATATTTTCTTCCTTTCCAGCTTTTTCAATATAAATATCTTTTCCCTGTAAATTGTCTTCTCCTCCTTCATCTGAATGTTGACAGTCTCACATTAAATAAGACAAAGCCCTTCTCTAACCATGAAAAAAACTATGCAAACAATCAAAAGCAAGTTCATAATTTTTTTCTGTCTTCCTCTGTTGTAATATGAACATATGAAAGCACTAAATTAGATTACATCTTCACAATAATAATATACTTACTCCTAGAGCCCTGTCAAACTCCACAGAGGAAGGAAAAATAAAATCTAGAGGTTGAAAGCAAAAGAATTAGAGGAGCTAGCTGTACACATATTCTACACTTGAAATAAAGAGTTCCTCACATCTTGTGTATTTTACATGACTTTTGTATCTGCTCTCTGTTCATTTGAAGCACAGGCTGATCCTAGCAGTTTGATACAGCGTAAGGGAGGTGTAGCACATTCTTGTCCTAAAATATTGGCAGTTTATGAGGTGTATTGCCCTACAATAAGATTAGCAAGAATCAAATGCCATCTATGTCCAGGGCAAATCATTTTTTTTTTCTTTCATCAACATATTAATTCACTATATCTCCACCTTACAATCTGATTATTTTCTTACTTAAATAGTATAAAACCCAATATAAAGGTTCAGCGAGTTCAGAAATTTGTACTTTAACCAATTACAGCTGTTTCCATCTCTCTTCTATTTCTCATTCCTCTGGCTTCCATCCACCCATGTTGTTGCTTTAAAGACACTCGTTTCATCTGCCTTTATGTTCTTTTACATCCTCTTTTCATTGCCTCATTCTTCCAGGAGTCTTTCCAAAGAAGGGGATTAGTTAGGCATTCATCTGATTCCATTACATTATTCCAGAAGCCTCTGCAGCACTCCTCATTGCCATAGCTGAGTGTCTCTCAACCTTCAGGCATGGTTTCAGACCATCTTTACAAGAAGTGGTGAAAGAAAAGTTTTAGAAGTGCTGGCATGGATAAAAATCTAGGATTCAACCAATTTCCTCTTAGTGAAGTGATTGTTTAAGCAGTTTGTCTTTTGTGAAAGTAAAAATTTAGGGTATGTTTGTTCCTCTAAGTGAAGCTGTCTGCCATATAAATGTTTATTCCTATGAATGTGGAGGGATTGTCACTACAGCCTTCTCCTCCATATGTACACACACTCAGTACAACTAAGGTTGGTAACTCTTGTTATGATACACATTGCTCATGCTTCTTTTAAATGCATACAACAGCCAGAGATAAAATATGTCCCTCAGATGTCTCCTATGATATCCTTGGCTTCTCACCAAGTACTTGTGTGCTTAATACTATTACATCAACATACAGAGTGAATTTCATACTGTGAAATTTCTATATTGCATTTAATTTTATGCAGTAATTTATCCATGAACATTCCTCTTTTAAGTGTGTCTTAGAAATGCACTAAGAATCAAGCCAAGGTGGATTCTTTGGCTGGAGTAAGGCTATGTAGAGCTAAAGCTGTGAGTGATCTCAAGTGCATCACAGAATCCTACAATCCTGAAGACTGGAAAAGATCATCAGGATCACGTAGTCCAGCCCCAACCCATCCCCACCATGCCCACTATGTCCCTCAGTGCCACATCAACCCACTGTGTTGTGTTCTTCCTCCTTCTATTCCTCCATTTAACACTTTGAAAAATGATGATTAAGGTACAGGTCCCTTATGGAAGTCACCACAAAATAACTATGCAATCTATTTTCCTCCTTCTCCAAGAAACACACGATATCACGTGCACACAAGTTACACAGTTCCTGGATGCTGCTGATTTCTCTGTGACTAGTGCCTGGCACTTGGGTTTGCATCAACCCACACACTAGAAAGGATTTACCATCAGCATGCAAAAGCCAAAATGAGACTTGCTTCTCTCTGTATTTGTTACTATCACAGGTCATTCGGAAGCATCAATTTTGCTGATAAATATTTCAACGAACCACAGAGGCAATGACACTGTAGCATTATGTAGTTTTCTGCAATAAGCATGAAAACACATTCCAGCTGCAGTGCCTCTGAACACTGACTGTTCCTTTTATTCATTTCTCGTTATCATTATTTTATTTTGTGAGCAATAAAGAACATCATTCTATCATTTTTTCTTTTGTACACATAGGACCATAATGAAACGCTCTGAATAAACATGGATTGGAAATCTAGAAGAGGAAAAAAAAAAGAAAGGAACAAAATGTCATCACCAGCAATAAAGACAACACTGAAAGCTGTGGAACTGCAATTTCTGCGGACATCTCTTTCAGGGTTTTTTTGGTTTTTGTTTTGTTCTGCATTTTTCAACAGGCTTTCCAAATCATACCAGACAAGCAGGCTGGCTTAACACAATCATTTTCACTTTGCACAGAATTGTCTCCGAGTGAAATTGCCAGTGATGGTTGTGATTTGAAACGCTTCATAACATCTAGGCGGAAATCATAGGCAGAAATTTGCAATATGAGTCAGAAGTAGCTCTATGGGGGAACCAAACATCCTGGAGATTCCTGAATAATGAGCAAATTGATGGTGAAATAGTAATTATCCTCTGTTCGTGCAGCGTGGTTCATCACAGAGCCCTGCAATGCCCTCTGGCAGTCAATACTGGGTTCGTATTCTGCATCACTGAGAAGCTGTGCCTCTGAAGTAGAGCACAGCACCTGCTAACAGCACATCACTCACTTTCTCTGGGGAAGAATCTTCTTATCATGCAATATTTACTCAGCAGTGTAATTTAGGGGCCCATCTTCATCTCTTCATCAGTAAAAGAGCTACGTACAATCCTTTTCTCTTACAGCTCCCTCTTATTTCGTTACAGCTCCCTCTTTCCAAGATCTGGTTATCTTTCTGCTACTTTCCATCCATCTTGCTCAGAATACCTCTGATCTCAAAGTAACATCAACTTTAATTTCTTAGAATGTAAGCAGATTTTTTCTTGCTCTGGTCGGTATTTCTCCAAGGAGAGGGTGACAACTTCTGTTTGTCTGTTAGCCAAGGTCTCCCAACCATGGCCTGAAAAGCTCCCCCTCTTTCAAATGAGATTGTATTTCACAGAAAATTCCTTGCAGGGCAATAATTACTTGTTCACAAGTCAACCTAGCATTAGGTGAGTAACAGTGCGACCACAGGGAAGGACGCGTATGTACGCCTACATCTCCTTTGGGAGGAATAGAAAATGTCTTCTGTGAGCCCCCAAACCCTAAGAGACTTGATTTGTCTCCAGCAGTGGATGGCTGGAAGACGAAGGATCAGGGAATTACCCCCTGCTGTCACCCTGGGGTAGTGAACAACTACAACTTCCAGCAAATCGAAGCCGAGCTGCCCCTGAGCGCCTCGGATCTGTTACGGTGTGTTTTGCTTTTCTGGTTTCTGGCAATTTTGTAGCTGGGCTTGTTATCTCTACCTTGCTGTGTCCCTTGCTGCATACCATGTGCCTGCGCAGAGGAAAACACAGAAGAGCAGAGCAATGATGGAACAGAAGTGCTGCCTGGGATCCCCGGGTCCCAGACAGGGTGTTTTTACCACCACGCATCAGTCAGCAGCTATAGCAGCACTTCCTTGCTGTGTGAGGTGATTCAGTGATGTAGGGTGAGGTCTGGAAGGCATCAAACACGTCACTCCCGTTAAAGTGAAATGGGGAGGATTTTCTAAATGCAATAAGGGGCGATAGTAAAATATTGCGCTGTCAATCCTAACTGGCAACTGAAGGTACAGGCAGTCCTAAAAAAAAAACTATTAAAGCATTTTAGCTATTGAAGCAACAAATGTAGGAGCTTTAAGAGGGAAGGATGGAAGCTGCACGGTTTCTGCCTAGCTCACTGGTGATAAATGTAAATATGATTTTATAGAGAGCAGAGGCAACCTTTTCAGCCCCACACAAAGGGATTAATCAGGAGGGGAGCTCAGGTCTGGAATAAAAAAATACAGATGCTTGGTTTGAAATACAACCATTTTCTGATGTCCAAATCTCCTTTTTATCCCCACTAAAGGTATTACAAGGCCCAGCAGTTCTGAGTCTGAGACTCTTTTTCTTTGCAGGCAATGAGACTAATTGACAATTGCAGCATCCCAGTAAGGCCTAGATGCAAGATGAAATGTAGGCCCAGATGCAAGATAGTCCTAATGACTAACAATAACAAGGACACTGACTCGACTCTTATTAAATCTGTGTTTTCATGGAGAGGAAATAATAATTAAAAAAGGGTTACTTCCATATGAGTTTTATTTTACAGCAAATAATTTAATGACAGATAAAAAGGAGCACTTCAATCCAGGAAGATCACTGCAATTATTTTTAGTGATTTGGAGTTATACATTTGACAATTATGAATGAAATGACACAACATGGAGCGTGCCTTGACAAGCAGTGATTTCAAAAATGTCTTGGAGAGAAGAAAAGTAAGGCAAAAAAAAAAAAAAGTACACAGACGTACAATGAGACAAACAAGCCACAATACTTTTTCAGAAGGAAATGGCTTCTTTTGTGGGTTTTGTATCTCCTTTGCTCTATAAAATGCCTTTAATTTGGCAGCACAGTACATAGCTACAGTCAATACTCCAGACACCTCTGCGCTTTGTAAATAATATTTACATTGCCGAATTTTTCACATTCACACAAAGTTTTTTATTGCCATTATCATGATTCCCTTGTGTGCCATGTCTACCTTCTGACAGGCTGTCGTTTTTATTGCTTTCCTCTGCAGAAATTTCTCCTATTTCTGACTTCTTTTCAAAATGAAATCCCAATCTGGAGGATAGTGAAATTTTCAGAAGATCTGGATAATACGCAGATAAATTAGTCACTTCCTCTTTGATTTTTAGTTTTCCAGTTAATTTTTACTGACTTTTTTTCATAATCTCTTACAATTGGGCTCACAATCAGACAGTCAATCAGAGCAATCTTTGCTAAAAGCTTGATCTGTGTCATTAAATGTTCATTTCTTTATTCCTAATGCAGCTTCTGATGACTTCTCAGCCATCCTGTATTACAAAGACATCCACATGAGACTTGCAGATACCACAGAGCACCTACAGGGGACAAATAACCATCTAGACAAGCAGTTGGAAGACATTAGAATACCCCTTAGGAAACCAAAAAGACATGAAGAGGAGGCTTATTTGCTTAAAAATTACATTTAGGGTCTCTTGCCTGGCTGTTAACCAACTGAACAGAAAAGTGCAGGTTTCCGATGAGTCCTGTAGAAAAAGTGAATTCCTCAAAGATGTCCAAGATGATGGCATTTTTAGGCAGTAGTTTCCCATCCTGCCCCTGGTGTCTTGTGGATACCTGTCCAGCCTCAAGCAAGTCACCCTAGATTTCTTAGATTTACCAAAGGGACATTCATGCAGTCTATTTAGACATAGTTCAACGCAGATTTGCATAAGCAAAGGTGATAGGACATAGTGCTGAACAACTAGCTGACATCAAAGGCTAAATTTTTTATTAGCAGCCTGCAGTTAGAGCAATGTAACCTGACTGAAACTGCAGCCTTGTTGAGAGCTCCATCTCCCAGCTGTGATGGGGAAAAGGGGAATTTCTTATACAACTCTGTCTTCAAAAAGTGCATTGCCACTCTTTTTAAGGTCTTTTCACCACTATTAACAACAGTAGCAACGACAGTAATAATAATGATAATAATAATATCATGACCCTCCTTGAAAAAACTACAGGAAAAAAAGGAAGTTGGACTGGTTATTTGAGTAAAATTTAGAGGATTCTCAATCAAAGCGATCTTAATCCATGTATTTATTTGTGAGTTTTTTGGGATAGCTTTGACTAAACTGCTAGGAAGTTCATCATCCTGATTATCATGGGTCAGTCATCCTGACCATCTTAATCTCATGTAGTGACTCTTTTTCATTCTTGTCTGTAAACTTGGGCTTCCACCCAAAGGAAGCCATTATGCATAATGGCATAGATTTTTCCCACCATGCAGTTCAGGTGTATTAATGCACATCTCCTTATTGTATCTTCACCTTCTGACACAGTCATGGTGGTGTAGAGCCTCTGGTCACCCAACGAGACCCACAGGAACTAAATGAATTCTACACTGCATAATGCTACACTGCGTGGTGTTTTTCCAGCAAAACAGTGTTGAGGTCATAACCCCTCTACACAGAAATTGTTTTAATTAATTGTGTAATTGAATATTCTAGTGAGGTAATCCTAAGGTGTTCAGCAAAGTTTGTTTCATTTCGAAGGGTTATTTCAATAACACACTGAAGGTTTCATTTTCATGAGCTGGACATCAATGTAATAGGAGTCATCTAACAATTTGAAAACAGTGATGACCCAGAAAGGCAAACAAACAAACTATGACTCTTTTCCTCCATTTTTTTTAGAGAGTAATGTTTCCAAGAAGGAAAGGAAGCTGGCTAAAATTACAGCTCTATTTTTTTTTTTCATCAAACATCTATTTAGACATGCATTCCTTTATTTGGAGGAAAAAGTCTTTTCACTGGAAAGATAAAATTACCAACATACTAATCCCATTTGTCATTAAAATTTCAGTTTATTTCCCATGTCATTCAAGGAACTCTTTGAAAAAAGACTAGAGTTGCATCTCAATTAAGGAGCTTTTTAACGTTTTCCTTCTGATAAAATTGGAATCTTATTCTAAACATTTGGAGCTGAAACAAAAATAGTCAGAAATGGGATTGAATTAGTCCATGTGCACAAGATTCACTATCCTAAACTTCAGGAGAAATGCCTATTTACCTACACTGAAGTGCCCACTGTCATTTGAGATGCTCTTATGTTGAGTGAACCAGACATTTGACCCAGATATAGCCAATGTGCCAGGATGTATGAGAGGTTTGTGCCCTTGGACCACAGCTGTGAAACTATCAGGACACCAGCAACAATTTATTTAGGAATCATAATCCTGCTCTACATCCAGTGCCTATAAATGGAGCAGCCCGGGATATCCACTCAGTGTTGAATGTCTATAATATTGGTGCCCACATTTAGTGAGCTAGATCCCATTCATCCTCTTCTTACGGCTGTGTCTAACATCATCTGAAGATAACATAACAGATGTTGGTTTAGCTTTGGCCTTATCATTCTGCTGAATCTGTACAAAGAGGTCAAAATTGAAGAATCATGGAATCATAGTATGGCTTAGGTTGGAGGGGACATTAAAGATTATCAGGTTCCAGCCCCTCTGCCATGGCTGGTTGCCAACCACCAGATTAGGCTGCCCAG
This sequence comes from Odontophorus gujanensis, assembly GCA_013399175.1. Lineage (NCBI taxonomy): Eukaryota > Metazoa > Chordata > Aves > Galliformes > Odontophoridae > Odontophorus > Odontophorus gujanensis. The sequence goes on from VXAB01003956.1 coordinate 203,952, forward strand.
GCTCCCACTGAACCTGGTCTAGAATGCCTCCAGACATGGGGCATCCATAAGCTCTCTGGGCAAACTGTTCCAGCACTTCAGCACTCCTTAAGTAAAAAATCTCTTCCTAACATCTAACCTGTAGTTCAATGCCTGTAGTTTCCCAGGTCTTCCTTTCTCCCTTTCTTGAAAATGGGAGTGATGTTTCCCTTTTTCCAGTCACTGGGGACTTTGACTGACAGCCATTATTTTTCAAATATGATGGAGAGCGTCCTGGTAACCACATCACCTAGATCCTTCAGAACTTTGGGATGCATGGCATCTGGCCCCATAGATTTGTACACATTCAGCCTCATGAGGAGGTCTTGGACTTGCTCTACACTTACACTGGGAGGGGTTTTGCTCCTTTGACCCTGCTTAGACGTTCAGGGATATGAGGGCTGTGAAAAACCTAACAGGTCATGAAGACCAAGGCAAAGAACTCATTGATATACTTCAGCCTTCTCCATATCTGAGCAGGCCAGCTCTCTGTTTTTCAATTATAAGAGACTTCCTTCTGCCTGTCTCTTCTACATCTGAAGAACCCTTCTTCTTGTTTTTCACATCCCTCACCAAGTTCAGTTCCACCTTGGCTTTTCTGACCCCATCCCTGTATGCCAGACAACATCCTTATATTCTTCTCAGGTCAACCATCCGCTGCTTAGAGTGGTCCTCCACTGCCCTAGAAGAAGCTCAGTTCACTTGTGAATTCATTCCAGGGAACATTTGTCTATCATTTCTCCATTGTAGGCAAGAAGTGTTACTTTCTCCCTGATCCCCCCAAGGCAGAGAGGGACTGTCTGAACTTCCTGGCTTTGCTTGTTTGTTCAACAGCCTCAGGGGGACATACGCCAGGTGAGGAGAACACATCTGCAAATGCTCCCATCTACACAGACAGCATTATCCACAACCCATGCTGGTTTCAGGTAAGTATTTAGATGAGGAAAAGTGAGCTAAATAACCTTGCACACTGACAGACAAATCTGCTTTCATTGAGTGATTTTCTTTCAAGCAAAAGTTCAGCTGCTCAGACAAGATGGTCAAGTAATATTAACTTCCGTTGTGCTGTGCACAATGTCAATCCATTTTACATGCCTCACCGTGGTGACCTGAAAGGAATGTATTGTTTACTGCACACAGTTTCACTTCCATCTGGTTTGTTTTAAGATTGAGAGGAGGAAAAGGAGAATGGGTGGAAGCGGTGGAGTGAATACATGCAGCCCCGAGTGTTTTCAATAGAGCAGTAATTGAAATGTTGTAGATACTGTTGGCTTCAGCTGTGGCTGCTCAAAATAATTAGGGTGATGGATTCAGAGGGAAACAAAAAAAATATCTCCCTTCTCAGACAGAAATAAATTCAAGCACTGGGATAGAGAGCTAGGAGTGTACCAGACTCTTGAGCTTGGTAAATTGGACATTTACAAGTCCTGCATCTTGTTGGGATGTATCCAGGTGGGAGCTAGCTGATAAAATGCTGTCACTCTGTTTCTTCTTTGAAAGATTGAAATGATCAAGAGAGGACTGCAATACCTCAGTGTCTTACAAAAACAAAAAAAAAAAAAAGAGGAAAAAAAAGCCAAAAAGGCTACACAAATCCTTAAAAGAGGACAAGGAGGAGGGTATAGAGAATTACATTTAATTTATTAACTTGATTGTTTGCTATGAGAACATGAGTTGCTCTATAGGTAAGTGGAAAGTTGCAAATGATGTTTATCGTTACTTTAATTTTCAATATGATCTCATATAGCATTTTTGCTGTCCAACTTTGGACTAGTTTAACTAATCCAACTAGTTTACAAAGTTCATTTTTCCTGCAAATCTGTCTGCTCTCAAAGGGCAGTGGTCAACAGTTTGCACTCTAACTGGTATCAGCTATGACCGAGGTTCTCGTGAGGATGATTTTGGGGTTCTACGTCCATTTTGAGGTCTTCCAGTGCAAGACAGGCTATGACAAACTGGAGAAGGTCCAGTGGAAGTACTTAAGATGGTCAGATTGCTGGAGCACATAGAGTGCAAGAAGAGACTGATGGAAATGGGTTTTTTTATTCAGCCTAGGCTGAATAGAAATCCAACTGCTTTCTACAACAGTAATGTGAGCACATAGAAGAGGTTGAAACACGTTCAGAGGTGCACAGCAAAACGAAGAGTGGCAGTTGTCACTTAGACAGCTTTGATGTAAGAAAGAAAAGGGACTGTAGAAGAAGCTGAACACTGGAACAGAAGCCAAAAATGTCTGTGAAACCTCCATCCTAGGAGATTTTCTAAACTTGGCTTGATTCAGACTTCAGCAACCTGATCCTATCTTGAAGCTAGTCCTGTTTTGAGCAGGAAACTTAATCAGAAGACCTCTAGAGAACCTCTTCAAAATTAAATTATTAGATGATTCTAAAATTGAGACACTCAGTAATGCTTTGAGTAAGTCATTGTGCTTTAGACAGCAAAATGGTTTAGGACTCTACCTTGGGGAATCGATTAATAATTTCTATTGATAACTCGTGTTTTAGGTCCCCAGGCAGAGAAAAGGATGATGGAGCCATCACACAGGAAAATGTTTCAAGATGGTTTGCATGTTGAAAAGGTATACGTGAACTTTGTTATTCAAGGGGAAAAAAAGCGATTGTGAAAACAAAGTAGGTGGTAACATTATGACTAAGAATGATCTGCTCTCCAGGACAGGCACTGAGGAACCTCTGTTCTTTTCTTCCTATTAACTTGTTTCTTTCTTCCTTCTCAACCTCTAAATCTTTCCTCAGTACCTAATAGGAAAACTCTACTGTGGCAGGTTGGAGGGCTTTTTGGCTGCCGCCATACAACACTAATAATCAGTTCATTGAGTCAGAGAATATCCTGAATTGGAAGGGACCAGTAAGGATCACTGAGTCCAGCTCCTGGCTCCACATAGGACCACCCAAAATTATGATACTAGCAATGCTGGTTACTGCTTTTCTGATTGTCAGGTCTGATTCCTTTGGGTGTTTCAAACTACCTTCCTCACTCCCTGCAGTAATGCACCACTTCATTCCTTTTTCCTGACTGCTGAGGTCTTGTTAGATTGACAGTGAACTCAGGGCAGGCATAGATAAGGGGGCAAAGGCAAAGCACAAAACCATATTCATCTGCAACCTTCATTCTCACCTCTATGTTGTAGAACACAGAGTTCTTTCAACAAACCAAAAAGCAGCTGAGGAAAGAAAATCTACATATATTTTAGCTTGAACAAAGAGAAAAATGGGAACTGTCACAAAGTCAAGGAAGACTTTTTTTGGTTTTTCACAGTGAGTGTAAGAAATGTGTTGTTCAGTCTATCATTGTACCTTTCTACCCCATGAAAAGAAGAAATATATAAAAAGAGAAAATGTGAAATGATTTTTTAGGCATTTGTCATTATTTAGGCATTTGAATGGACTGAGTGCAAGCTGCTTTTTGACTAACTGTCTAAGTATGTAGTGATTATTCAGTGTCAGATGACACGTGCAAATAATGACTTGAGTCCCCTGTCATGAATAAGAACATACTTCTGCTCGGTGCTACACAAATGCAAAAAAAAAAGACACCCAGATCTTTGATGCTATTCACTAAGTCTTATTAGAACACAAATTAGAGCTGAACAGTCTGAGATAAGCTGGTAAGATTGCAGAAGGAAAAAAGATTGAAAATCAAATCTCTACACAGGTTGTTCCGCTGCAGGGTAGACTTTTCAAGGGACAGAACTCCTCCCTAAGAGGACAGGCTGAGAGCTGGGACTGTTCAGCCTGGGGAAGACAAGGTTCTAGGGAAACCTGAGAGTGGTCCTTCAGAATCTAAAGGGGTTGTAAGAAGGAGGAGGACAGAGTCTTCCTCAGAATCTGTTGTGATAGGACAAGGGGAAATGGTTTCAAACTAAAAGAGTAGAGATTTAGATTGGACGTAAGAAAAAAGTTTTTTCTTACAGTAAGAGTAGTGAGGCACTGGCATAGGCTGCCCAGGGTGGTGGTGGAAGCCCCCATCCCAGGAGACACTCAAGATCACACTGGATTGAGCTCTGAGCACCTGATCGAGCTGTGGATGTGCCTGTTCTTTGCAGGGGAGTTCAACCAAATGATCTATAAAGTTCTGTTCCAACTCAAACGATTCTGTCATTTTCATCTCCAGTCTTAATTTGCAATACAACACACAGATGATTCCTGACTTGCCAAAATGTCCATGCCTTACCTTTCTGTATCTTACATCTATGTATATAGGTTACTGTAACTATATCTGTTCAACATCTCCATCAGTGAATGACCTTTTTAGGGGATAGAGTCCACCCTCAGCAAGTTTGCTGATGATACAAAGCTGGGAGGAATGGCTGACATGCTGGAAGGCTGTGCTGCCATTCAGCAAGACCTGGACAGGATGGAGAGTTGGGCGGAAAGGAAATGGCNACAAAGCTGGGAGGAATGGCTGACATGCTGGAAGGCTGTGCTGCCATTCAGCAAGACCTGGACAGGATGGAGAGTTGGGCGGAAAGGAAATGGCCACAAACTGAAACATAGGAAGCTCCTCACAAATGTGCATGGGAACTTCTTCACAGTGCAGTGACGGAGTGCTGGAGCTGCACACAGAGGTGATGGAGTCTCCTTCTCTGGAGACATCCAAGACTTGCCTGGATGCCTACCTGTGCAACCTGGGCTGGGAGCTGCTTTGGCAAGGGGTTGGTTTCAATGACCCCTACAATACTGTGATTCTGTGATACAGAAATCTCTTTGCCAGTAGGGAGAAAACACATAGCAAACCCAGCATAAACCATCTGATGACTTATGTCATCTCTCACAAGAACCTTTTAGTTTAATGGTCGTTGCTTGGGATGGGGTGTTTTTTTGTCATCTCCCTTTTAGCATATCTCTGATTGCAAAGTATATTTTGTACAGAATACAAGATCTGGATTTTTCCAAGGTATTTTCAAACAATTATGCACTGCACAAAATTATGTCAACTTGCACGCATCTGATGGTATATATGACAATGAAAGGTAAAAATTTTATTCCATTCACCATTTCCCAATGATGAAAAAGCATCAGGATTTTGCACAAAGTTTTCATCCTTCCCATTTTCTCTAAAACCAGCAAATGTTATCAGGATCAAGCAGAGTAACTGCTCTGCAGCCTCCAAATCTGCCACTCTAATGAGGTTTGTGTCCAAGACACTCCACCCCTTTGCTCCTGTGAAATGGGAATTTTTGTTTCACAGAGTGCAAAACCCACATCCTTTACAAAGGAGAGTTGGTCTGCCCAGTTGGTCTAAGCTTTCACCAATTGGACAATCCCAGCTCTGATTGGACTGCTTTCTGTTTCTCAGATTTCAACTTGTTATTCACTGACTGCATCCTATTGATGTTTTTGAGTGGTTTGTGTTTTAACTATNAAAAGACACCCAGATCTTTGATGCTATTCACTAAGTCTTATTAGAACACAAATTAGAGCTGAACAGTCTGAGATAAGCTGGTAAGATTGCAGAAGGAAAAAAGATTGAAAATCAAATCTCTACACAGGTTGTTCCGCTGCAGGGTAGACTTTTCAAGGGACAGAACTCCTCCCTAAGAGGACAGGCTGAGAGCTGGGACTGTTCAGCCTGGGGAAGACAAGGTTCTAGGGAAACCTGAGAGTGGTCCTTCAGAATCTAAAGGGGTTGTAAGAAGGAGGAGGACAGAGTCTTCCTCAGAATCTGTTGTGATAGGACAAGGGGAAATGGTTTCAAACTAAAAGAGTAGAGATTTAGATTGGACGTAAGAAAAAAGTTTTTTCTTACAGTAAGAGTAGTGAGGCACTGGCATAGGCTGCCCAGGGTGGTGGTGGAAGCCCCCATCCCAGGAGACACTCAAGATCACACTGGATTGAGCTCTGAGCACCTGATCGAGCTGTGGATGTGCCTGTTCTTTGCAGGGGAGTTCAACCAAATGATCTATAAAGTTCTGTTCCAACTCAAACGATTCTGTCATTTTCATCTCCAGTCTTAATTTGCAATACAACACACAGATGATTCCTGACTTGCCAAAATGTCCATGCCTTACCTTTCTGTATCTTACATCTATGTATATAGGTTACTGTAACTATATCTGTTCAACATCTCCATCAGTGAATGACCTTTTTAGGGGATAGAGTCCACCCTCAGCAAGTCTGCTGATGATACAAAGCTGGGAGGAATGGCTGACATGCTGGAAGGCTGTGCTGCCATTCAGCAAGACCTGGACAGGATGGAGAGTCGGGCGGAAAGGAAATGGCCACAAACTGAAACATAGGAAGCTCCTCACAAATGTGCATGGGAACTTCTTCACAGTGCAGTGACGGAGTGCTGGAGCTGCACACAGAGGTGATGGAGTCTCCTTCTCTGGAGACATCCAAGACTTGCCTGGATGCCTACCTGTGCAACCTGGGCTGGGAGCTGCTTTGGCAAGGGGTTGGTTTCAATGACCCCTACAATACTGTGATTCTGTGATACAGAAATCTCTTTGTCAGTAGGGAGAAAACACATAGCAAACCCAGCATAAACCATCTGATGACTTATGTCATCTCTCACAAGAACCTTTTAGTTTAATGGTCGTTGCTTGGGATGGGGTGTTTTTTTGTCATCTCCCTTTTAGCATATCTCTGATTGCAAAGTATATTTTGTACAGAATACAAGATCTGGATTTTTCCAAGGTATTTTCAAACAATTATGCACTGCACAAAATTATGTCAACTTGCACGCATCTGATGGTATATATGACAATGAAAGGTAAAAATTTTATTCCATTCACCATTTCCCAATGATGAAAAAGCATCAGGATTTTGCACAAAGTTTTCATCCTTCCCATTTTCTCTAAAACCAGCAAATGTTATCAGGATCAAGCAGAGTAACTGCTCTGCAGCCTCCAAATCTGCCACTCTAATGAGGTTTGTGTCCAAGACACTCCACCCCTTTGCTCCTGTGAAATGGGAATTTTTGTTTCACAGAGTGCAAAACCCACATCCTTTACAAAGGAGAGTTGGTCTGCCCAGTTGGTCTAAGCTTTCACCAATTGGACAATCCCAGCTCTGATTGGACTGCTTTCTGTTTCTCAGATTTCAACTTGTTATTCACTGACTGCATCCTATTGATGTTTTTGAGTGGTTTGTGTTTTAACTATACCTCGCCTTCATTCTCCTTTATCTTTCCCAGCAGCTCAGGAAGGGCATGGGATTCCCAGAGTTCTTTTGCTCTATTTGCAAATTCATGAATGTATCCTGGAAATAATGTGGATGGAAAGTGTGGGTAGATGAGAAACTGGCATCTCCCATTCTCTGAGGAGCACATTAAATGTGACCCCTGGGCCATGAACTCACACAAAATGTAGACCAATGGCACTCTCTTTACAGCTGAGGTGTGGTTATTGGTAATGCATACTCCCCTAGTTTCTGGGGTTCAAAATAAACTGGGTCTGCTTATGTCCTGACATGACTCATTTTACCTTCAGGTTGATGAAGAAATGCCAAGCAGTCAGCTGTGACATTGTGGCACAAAAACACAGTAACTTCTCTAAAGTCAGTCATTCATGATCCTCTGGCTGTGCTCAAAAGCAATCATCTCACCAGAGGATTTACAGCTTGATAGACCACCATATGCTTTTACAGCAGGACAGAGGACACGAGATCACTGTATGTGCAATTTCATCTTGGGCAAACCTCCAGGGAAGCTGCATCTCCGGAACAGTTTAATTAAATTGCCAATGCCATGATCACGACCATACCAGAATAAGTAATTGCTTTTCCTGGCAAAATAGGAGACCAGTATGACCTTTACCTGATGCATCTTCTTTCTCCAGCCCTGGAACCATATTGTCTGCTCAATAAGAAATTAACCCAGTAAACATTCTGTTCCTTTCTAAGAAGTCTGACTAACAGTATTTGAGAGAGCATCTTCTCTGGAGATGTTCAAGACCTGCCTGGATGCCTACCTGTGCAACCTGGTCTAGGGAGCTGCTTTGGCAGGAGGGGTTGGACTAGATGGTCTCCAGAGGCCTCTTCCAACTCCTACAATTCTGTGATTCTGTGTGATCTGGGTCAAAAGCAGGGTTCCCTCCACTGACATCTGCAGGTAAGGTCCATCAGCCACCACAGATAGAGGATGACTCCATCCAGCTGCACTATCAGTTCCCTGTGCTATATAAAGCTGGTCACTCTGAGCTATTGTAATTGCGGCACTGCAGCAGTGAACTTGGAGCCTGAGTACAGCCTGTACTTACTTCCTAATTCAGATGCCTAAAGAGATTGCTACGAATCTACATAACAGACTGCCTTTTGCCAGTTCCTTTTGGTCATTTGCATCTCAAAGATGGACTTGTGAGGTCTGGAAGGGAAACAGTGTCTTCAAGTGGCTTGATCCAGTGAGCTGCCATTCAGCACTTCATCACTTCATCTTAAGTATGGTGAGATTTCACTGTAAAAATGTGACCCGAATGGAGAACAACAATTTTCCCTTGGAGAAATCCTTACCTAGCAGTTGCACTTAGAAGTCTTGAAGCAATAACAGCTTTTCATTGAAAGCCCCTCCTGCAAAAATAAAAGGGCACCACAGAAACAAATATCAAAACCTTTAAAATAATGAAGTTATTTTTATCTTGCTTTTAATTTCCACATATATTTCATTGCACATTTTAAAAGTTCTCTTCAGGAAAGGTGGGTACTTCTTATTTCCTTTTTTAATGATAGCCATTTTTTTTTCTTCTATATTTGTATGAACACAGGAACTGGGATGTTAAGAAGAGAAAAGTGTGCAGAGTTCATTTATCTTTAGACTTTCGTTTCACAGCATAGATTTATGCTAGATACAAGGTGTCTAGGCAAAATTATACGAAGGAGAAACCAGTTTCTTTTCACTGACCACAGAGGGAGCAGGGGCAGGCAATTTAGATGCCTTTATGTAGCTAAACTTAGACGAAATGAATTCAACCTGCATTTCTGAGACTTGCAATAAATATCATGACAATTGGGAACACTCTGCTTCATTCATGGCAAATATTATTTTTTCTGTCATTCTCATTCTTGTGAAAGGTTAGAATGATATTTTTCTCTTTCCTGGCTAATGAATGCTAGGCATTGCCTTCAAAACTTACACTGTGCTGAATACATCAGAAAATAAACTTTTTCAAAACCAGTTTCATTTCGATGGTGGATTGTCTTTGGTTCTTTTGCTCTTCTGAGCAAACACATGTAAATTCAGATCTAAATTTCAAATGAACACATTGGGATTCATGAGTTTCTTTTGATGTCTACTGATTTCATGTTTTTAGTAGCAAGGATAGGTTAAGAAAAGGGTTATGGTCTCACACTGACATTGAGGTCACTTCTTTTGAATACAACACGACTGGGGATGCTCAGAATCTCTGAAAAGCAGACCAGACAGTATCTCTCCAGCTTGCAGTCATGTATTTGCTCCTGCTGCTTATTTTTCAACTCAAATAACAATCCTTTGGTTGAAAATCCCCATTAGTTGCTGTGGAGATAATTACGAGGCCAGAGGAAAATGAAAAAGGCAATAATGGATGAAAAACAGAAAAAAAAGAAACAGAAAAAGAAAAGAAATTCCTAGTGCAGCACAGATTTTATGCGCAGATTTCTTAATACTACTACTAATAAATAAATAAAAAGGAAGCAAAGAGAAGTCTCTGGGCTGAAATGCTGAAGCATCCATATTCAAGGAAAACAGAGAGAAGATCTATCACAGTGGGGAGGAAAGGATTAACCTGGCTATTCATAAGCATCTGCAAAGTAGGCATTTCTACCTGAGCCATCCCCTGGGCCTCCTCAGGGGATCTAATCAATTCAAGTCAATGGACTCTATGCAGCCATTCCCCTCATCCTCAAAGGGACATCTGACACAGGTGAGATGAACCATGCCACACTAGGGTCTGTTTCTGTCCACTGACTGTCAGGGAAGCCTTGAGGGAGAAGCTGGCATCCACGATTGCATTGATTACACATGGTGAGTGGTGCAGGAAATCCCACACAGGGGGAGGACAGCACAGCCCATAAATCCAACACTTCTGATGTAAGGATCATTCAACGTCCCCTCAGACTCTGCCTCTCAGTTTTGGGTTTCACGGTATGGAAAGGACATAAAACTATTTGAAGGTGTCCAAACAAGGGCTGTAAAGACTGGGAACATCCGAAGGGCAAGGGGTGTAAGAGGAGCTGGGGGCCCTGAGTTTGTTAAGCACAGAGTAGAGGGGGCTGAGGGGAGGGCTCATGGCAGTTGGAGGTCCTTATGGCCACACAGCTCCTCAAGGAGAGCAGAGGGACAGCATTGAGCTCTGCTCTCTGGTGACAGCAACAGCACCCGAGGGAATGGCATGAAGCTGTGGCAGGAGAGGGTCAGGTGGGGGTGAGGGAAAGGCTCTGCCCCAGAGGACAGTGGGCACAGAGAGGCTCCCCAAAGCAGCAGGCATGGCCTCGAGCTTGTCAGGGTTTAAGAAGCATCCAGACAATACTTTCAAGCACGAGGTCTGGCTTTTGGGTGGTCCTGTGTGGAGCCAGGACTTGGACTCAATGCTCGTTATGGGTCCCTTTCAACTCAGGTTATTCTATGATTTGCCACACCACGCAGGTACAGTGCTTTTGATGGATACGTGGACCATGCAGCAGGGAGATGTGTCTCCTGCTGCTGCCACACAGCAGGTCTAGCTACTCAGCTACCAGTGGAAAAAAAAGCAAATCTGACGTAAGAGATCATTCAAAATCTTAGACAGCAGCCATGGAACAGACACTACTGTGCAGGACTTCATGATAACAGGAACCATCCGGAAAAAACAGTGATATTACACCCTCATGTAAGCCAGCTCCTGTATTAATTCAAGCTGAAGTTGAGCAGCACAATTAAAAGTTGCAGGAGGGCAATGAACACAACCAAACCCCTAAATGCTGAGCTCAATGGGGAAACATGAGCAATAACAGAATCACAGAACGGCTTAGGTTGGAAGTGACCTTAAAGATCATCTAATTCCAATTCCCCTGCTGTTGACAGTTCCCAACCACTGGATCAGGCTGCCCAGGGCCCCATCTAACCTTGACTTCAAGCACCAGTGTCCCCGCCTGTAGCAGGATCTAGATGATCTTAAAGGTCCCTTCCAACACAAACCATTCTATGGTTCTATGGAAACCTCCAGTACTCCAGGTGTGGCCTCACAAAGGCAGAGGGGAGGGGACAGTCCCCTCCCTGCCCTGTGCCACCCCTCTGTTGATGCAGCCCCAGGGTGCAGTTGGCTTTCCGAGCTGCAAGAGCACACTGCTGGCTCATGTCCAGCTTTTCACCTGCAAAATCAACCCCTCTTTCAAAGGTAGTAGAACAACGCTTATCACCTCTAAACTATCCAGAAAGAGGCTGAAAAATGTGCCATCTGCACATCTTACACATAATAGATGAAAAGATATAGCACCCTTGGTGACATCTGCACAACAGAAACATGAGAACGTGAGAAAAAATGCATACTGGAATTTCCATCTTGGGATATAGCTTAGATGAAGAAAAAATACCACTTCTACACAGTCACCTGAGGATTTGAGAATGATCAGGAAGACATGTCATCACATAATAGACTTGTTTTGAGTATGGATCTGACATTGAGAAGCTGGTGCAAAGGAATTATTTTTTTTCCAGGGCCATTGGGTGGTAGCGTGCTAAACTCCTGAGCAATCCTTAACTCTTGCAGCAATGGTTCAGTGAAGAAGTCTGCTTTAAAGGAGTAGACAAAAACTTTCTGGGCACAAAATAAATGGTTCCTAGAAAAATATTTCAATCTCATAGAAAACATGGCCTCCAGGAAAATAAAAGCAGGTCACAACTAACTACTTCCTTCTTCTCTCCCTCAAATAGAACTTTTAACATTTTCTTCTCGAGTTAGTCCTTGTAATAGGTCTATCTTGTATTTATGTCACAATTTTCACAGCTTCCTCTCTGGAAAACACTGATTAATGTCTGTTTCTTGTGAAAACAAAATCAAAAAGAATCCTTGGGGTAGATTACATCCAGGTTAAAGTGTTAGGAATGTGGAGAATCACTTGCTATCTGCCTTGCAGCCTTTTTGCACGATAAGCAGGAGCTGAGAAAGATGAGGACAATTTAATGAATAAGAGGTTCCAGGAAAAAAGTGGAGTCCTCCTTGGACTGCTGAAATTATGGTGAGTCTGTCACCTTCAGATTAACTTACACTTCTGTATGAAATATTTGATTCTTACCATTATTACACATACCTAGCTGATCTGACCAAGGTACAAGAATGTACTGTTACGATCTTTCATTTGTAGAGATTATGTTCTGGCTTTTACCAGTAGTTGAGAGCTTAGTTGATATGATATTAGTTAAAGCCTTCTGAAGTCATTAGTTTTTTTTTCAGAGGCTGTAATGAGCAATTTGTAGTGCTGTAAGATCCTCCCCTGGTGGCCCCAGTCAAACCTAAATGCTCACATCAGGAAGCAAAACCTGTCATGTTAACCTTTGCTGCACTATGTAAACAACTGGGTTCAATAAACTGTGAAAGAACATTTTTAATAATAATTAAAAAAAAAAAAAAAAACAACGTGGCAACAGATTAAAACTACTGCAGTAAGAAGAAGAAATCTGTGCAGAGTCAGTTCTCAAATGCAGTAAATTGGTGTCATTCCAGTAAAATCAATGGTGCTGGGTCAAATTATACCAGTAGTGGATCTGAACCCAAGAGGATAAATATGTGGTAGCACTGCTGAATCAAAGATGGATGAAAATACTGCTAAATTGAGCTAAGTATTCCTGTCTCCCTACAGAATACAGAAGAAAGAGAAAAACAGGTCATGTTTCCACTCTCTTTGCACAGCTTCCAAAGTATTCATGGTTCCCTGCTTCGAAGAGCTGTATTTTAGCACTTCATACTGCTGTATTTATGCACAGACACACATACATGCATGTAGTGCCTTTCTCATCCACATGTTCTCATTTCTCTCCATTATCATAAATTAAATTATAGGCTTAGTGATTCTGGATAATGCACAGCGAAAATACTCTCCTTGAGCTGTGATTCTTAATCCCCCTATTGTATTTCTGCTGATAAAGTGCTGAAGTATCATTCCTGTCGTTTGCTGTATCAAAAATAAGAATATATTTTTCCTGTGTGCTCATCTGGAACAGGAAATAATTCTCTTTTTCCTTCGCTGTACCACAATCAAAGTTCATAGGTATCCATTCAGTAGTTTAGCTTAATCATACTTATGCAATTACTGTCAGAGTATGACATTTTCCTTTCACCTTTGCTATTCCTTAGAGATTAAACTATCAGCCCTTCAAGATCATTATAGTTGTTTACATGAAAGTAACAAAAAGAGTCTCAGACAGCTAAAAATTTTTGTCTCTGACTGTAGCATGAAATAAACTGCATTTTTTTATTTGAGTTTTCATTTTGTAGCATGGAAGAGGTATCTATAGCTGAGAAATGAACTAAATAGGGAAGCACAAATGTTTCTGCCTAGGAACAGTAGTATGAAAGTTATTATGGAAAAATTCTGGGATAGGGACTCTATTTTCCATTGGTGAGGCATTGACATCCATGTTGAATTTAAGGCCAGGAAGTACCACTGTAATAATATATTATGAAAAACTCAAAGCCTCACTTTGCGATTTCCTCACTCAGCATATGGTGAGCCTAATTCTCTGATCTATTTCTTCACATCATTATTTCCTGTAAATGTAGAAGAAACGGTTTTAAAACAAACACGTCAGGATGACAGCAGCTCAAGATGCAGCACGATTAAGATAGCAAGCTGTACTTTCAGTCTGCAGCATCATAAATAGTTGAATCCTTTTTTCACAATTCCTTGATGGTGTTTGCCCACCATATAGATGTTTGACATCTTCCATCCATGCATTCAGAAATCATCACATTACCTTAACTAATTCGTTGTTAAAAATGTTAACAATAAGAACATAGTGAAATTAGTTACAATTATACTTCCCAAACCACCTCTTAGTTCAGTTTATGACATGGTCACACTTGCCTGGAGCAGCATCTGATGTCTGAATTTTGACACGTGTTTCTGATGCATCAAGTAACATCTCAGATCTAAGGAGGGCTTTCCTTGTTTCCTTTGAGAAGGGAAGGGAAAAGGCCCAGCTTTCACTTAGATATCTCCAGTAACTTTACAACAGAGTAGTCATTAGAAATGTAAAAATACCTCTGAAGGGTACTTTCCTCAGTCAGGAAGATGTGTCTAATTGGAAAAGGAGTGTCCTGAATATATCTTTCACCCCTCTCAAACTATGGAAACTGGCTCAGCTGGGTTATACTCAAACTATGTTCAGGGGGTAAAATACACTGATAGAGTTTAAGGTAAGCAAGGGTCACAAGCCAAATTTATCTACCAGAAGAGACTAAAACTTTTACTCGTTTATTTACTTTTCAAGCCAAAGGTCAAGCCAAAAGTGTGCTTGTGCCCTTACATCACCAAGAAGCATTGATCTTGTAGGTCCTTTCCAACCTAATGTATCTATGAATCTATGAATCTATGATCCATATACACCCCAGGATGCTTTTTGTTTGTTTTTCACTTGCTAGAAGGATGGGAACCATCTGGTTATCACTTAATACTTCAGAACTTCCCCCCATTATTAACATGGCACTCTTACCCTGGCCTGCCTATCACACTGGGGGAAAACTTTGCAGATATGTTAAGAAGCTGAGGAGGAAGAAGGAGCAGCGAAAGAGGCTGTCATGTTTTGATTATCCCTTTTTGGTTTCATACCAATTAAGCAATACCTATGGCAGCATTCCTCCTACTGAGGAAGTTAGGCAATGCTGAGTGGAAAGGTTACTCTGAGAATGACCAGCACCGAGACTGTGTGGGGTTCTGAAATGTCAGGTTTCAAAAACAGCAGATGTTTGGGTTTTTCTGCAAAGCTTGTGTAGCTGAAAGGAGTTGGCAGAGACTTAATAAGTCTGTTTTGTTTCTCAGACATCCCGTTGCTTGATCTTTAGAAAAGAGTCCTTGCTCAGGTGAGCACTTCTTAAAAACGCACACACTCAAGCAAACCCCTTGACTTTCACATACTTTCTTACAAGGATCTGCTTGGAAATACAGTTTTAGAGCATTTTCCTAATGATACACCTCTTCTGTTTTAATTACCGCACCAAAATCTGATTTCAGCTCCATTTTGACCTGCCCGGTATCAGTAATAACTTTCAAAATGCAAAGTACTAAAGAAGTTTTCATCATTTTGCTTCCTGGGGGAAGGTAGCTTTTGCAGTCCCATAGTATGTCTTCCAGTCCCTACAATTCACTGAATTTTCTGGCCATTTCTAACTGTAATTAGAATATGTTGCAAGAATATAAATTACACTAACGATATCTATGAAGAAAGAGTAGAGAGATCACAGCTGGTGTTGAAACTACAGGAATAGGTTGTTCAGGATCTCACATATTTGACACCAGAGAATCAACAGAGTGGACAGGAAACAAGATTTTGCAAGACTTCCTGTAATAGGAAGTTGTCCACAGTTTTGCTGCTCCTGCTGTATAAATACGGAGATTGTTAAATTATTTCACTCTCTCCAATTGTGAGAAGTATAAAAAGCTACTCTTCATTTCTCAATGCATTTTATCCTGAATCTCATGAAACTAAAGGATTTATTGCACTTAAAATGCACATTTAGGTTTAGATCTTCAGTTGGACAAAGTGACTCCAGGAAAGGCAGAGAAATCAGAATTGACTGAGGAGCTCTTCCTCTTTCAATCATCCTTAGTTTCTTCATAGAATAAGTCTTCTATGACTGCTACTGAATATTTCATACCAGAATTTGAAACCAATATTCAAAAGCAAGCTTGACAAATATTAGGAGTGGAAACTATGAAGAAAGACCATTTCAAAAAAAAAACAAAACAACTTTTGACCTCTATTTCTTCCCAGAAATTGTATTTTAGTTTCAGAGATAACAGTATGTTTACTTAAATAAAAACTGCCATATACTTAATAAACGTAATTCTCTAACACAGTAGAATAGATATTTTTTTAAGCAAGGTGTTTCTTAATTTTAAAAGGGAGAATGTGGTACTTTTTTTTAAAACTATTCTTTCCATTGACAAGAATTCAGAAATTATTTCACTTGGCAGAATCAATAAAATTAAAAATGAAATGAATGCTTCCTACTCATGATTGAGGAGACTGCTGTAACCCATGTGCCACTTAAACCGTGTCCATTAACCAGATCATTGAGCATATACTCAATAGATATTCTGTGCAAGTTTCAAATTCTACTATCAGCTGAACTTCAAACAACATATCCTGCTTAGAAACCCAACAAGATAATTACATTCTTCTAGACTTTGATTAAGAAATCCTTTATATGTCAACAGCGGACAGGACTTCAGGATTTAATGTTTCACATATGGAGATACAGGAGATCAATGGACAAAAATAATGCTTTCAAAGCTCAATTTATTGGCTGTGTAACTGGGATGCATGACAAATAAGCACGGAGCAGGTTCGTCCCCCTCTGATTAACATAGGCTCACCATGTCAAAGAGCAAGGAGACAAGCACAGACAGCGAGGGTCTATTAGCATTTACAATGGCTGTAGTGTTAAATGAACATAATTCTTCAAACTCTGCACAGATGTTACTTATTCTCTTTTCCTGCATGTAAGATACTGTTCAGGTTGCATTTCTCCCCTTGCTGTGAAGTACCTTCTAAAAATGTGAAGATATCCACTATCAATATTAAAATGGTATCGTTGTCAATGACATTCCTAGCAGAGACAGTTCATTTAAGGATATTTAATTACAGGATCTGCCTGTCTCAGAAGCTTCCACAAGTCACGTGCTCTGAATGTCTAGAATTCATGATAGAGAATGCTCATGCAGTACTCAAGATGTGAATCTTCAGGCTTATTTTTAGGCTCTTATTTCTTAAAAATGTTAAGTAAAAGCATTCCAATTAGGTATACTCATTTCTCATTAAATTTATACTCTTTTTTTTTTTTTTTTTTTTTTTTTTTTTTTTTTTTTTTTAAGCTTATGACTCTGCACAATAACAGGGTAAGGAACTTGACCTTAAAAATGAGAAGACTTTTACATAAACATTAGTAAGCATAAGCAAAATGATCGTGAGCAGCGTGCTCAGTGGACTCAGTCCAGTTCCCAATGGACTGTAACACTGCATCAGGCAAAATATTTCCACAACTGCAGAACACTGAGCAGAAATAGAAAAAAAAACAAACATGAACATCCTTTGATCTTCTCTCTGAGCAAAGACACTTGTAAGAGTATGGGAAATTCCACCTTATTGTTGCCAACACTTTGTAAGCCATAGGTCGTGGCTCCATCTTTCTTGCCTTGTCTTCTCCTGTACATTTCCTGAACACTTATTTGTATCAGATTTACTCAAAATGTGCTTTTGTATTATTATTTCTCTTAAAATTCAGCTAACAGGAAACAGATGGTATCTAAATAATTCCTCCTCTAAAGTAAGCAAAACAAATTTCAAACCAGAGTATCAACTCAAACATTTGCTTAGGTCAAGTTACTTACTGTTGCTCTTTTCGTATTAATTGCTTCTTTAATTATGCTGGCAATAAGTGCTGTAAATCAGACCCTTTAGAGGGAATCAGCAAAATCTTGGGTTGCTCTTGGTTCTGCCTTTAATCTCCTGTGTTAAAATGTAAGTCATCTGAGTTGAGTCCCGTATTTCAGATTCAAAGCAGAATAGCACTTCATATTTCATGTTTGTTTGCCCCCTTACATGAGGCCTGGCACCCTTCACATCTAAAAATGACAAATTATAGGGACTGATCTGCCTAAATGCAGGTATTCACTGCAAGTGTCTACCTTTCCCTGGTGAATCCCGGATCCCTCTGTAGCAGAAGGAAGGGAAAATCAGTCTGAGTGCAGGTTAAGTCTATCATAGGTAATATGAACTATTTCTCCAAAATGCATTTGTTAGCTAAAAAGAGAGCCTGAGATGACTGGTGAAGATGTGAACATCTACGTATTAGTCACGAAAAGCTTTGTGACAAAATTCCCCTGTAAGAAAATAAATAATCCATTGCTTTTACAACTTGACTTGCAACTACTTTGAAGAGCCAACAAATGCAAAAAAGATAAAAGCATGCTTATGAGCTTACAAATATACACATACAGAAATAGGTACAGAACGTATCTATGCTGCAATGTGTGCATAGAAGTACATTTTTATATACATTTGCAAGGATATGTTAAAGTTTTTGCTTTCCTACTATACCTAGCAACCAAGAGACTGGCAGGAGGAAGTTTATGTTCTATTGCAGGTGGCACTGGTATGCGGGAGTTGAGATCCACTCCTGAACACCATCAAACTCAAAATTCTCAGTCACTACAGTCTCTTATCTTCACAAGCTGTCTGGAACATATACTCTGACTTTTCCACTCGGTGTAAGTTGATGATCTAAGAACTGAGTAGCTTTATTCAGGACACAGGGAGAAAAGTTACTTTCCTAAGATCCTATAAAGTAGAATCAATAGTTGAATTCATTCCATTAGGCACAATCTCATTTTATGCAACAAGAACACTCAATATTCTCCAAGCATCTAAGCTACAGTGGGTTTTCAACACTGAATATTTGCAGATGCATCACACTCAGCCACGTTGTAAATTATCCTTTCACATTCTTAAGTAAGATTGTAGAGGTCTTTACTGTAAAAAAATACAAGTAGGCACAAATGTGTAGGGCATTTTAAGCGGAGATAACCTCCTGTGCCTTGTTCTGAAAACGAACAGCTAGAGTGTTGCCAATTATCTCTAATTACAGTTCATATAAAAGGTTTTTCATACTGCACTTCTGTATAGTGTGCAACCTTGAAGTGAAGTCCCAAGGCTGAAACATTTGTTCCATTTTCTATTAAGTACCTTTTCATAAAAATATATAATTAGAAGTTCATTCAGGAGGGAAGATAGCACTCTGACATGGTCACTTAGTAAGTACATAAGACTTATTATTTGCCTCTCAAGAGGCCTGATCCTGTCCCAGTGATTTAATATTAACCACCACAGAGTCCATTTCATTCTCAAAGCTGAAAGAGGAAGGAGATTAAAAGTACTGTTAAACTCTTTTTTTCCAGATAATGAAACCACTCCCAAAGGTTCTTTGCATGCATTTATCATCAAATCTTAAAGTCTCACTGATCTGCAAACTCCTAGTGCAGAGGTGAGGTATACAAACCTGATAACTTTGCCAAGAAAACTCTCTATGTCTATCAACATCAGTTATATCTTTGTATTGATCATTATTCTGTTTAGGATTTTCTCCCATCCACATTATGGTGTTTAACCAAAAAGCAAAATGGTCAAGACCTCTCAAGAAGGCATTAAAGGAATAATCTTTCAGTGGCTGGAAGGTGAATATAACACTGGATTTGGCAAACAGATATTGCTATTAGACCCTCTTACCAAATACTCATGATTTTGTCAGTCCATTAACTGTTCTGACAAGGAATTACTTTGTGGACATCATTTTCATTCTGAATTCTGTTGACAAATAACTGTTTCTGAGAAAATCTGGGGATTAAGACTGCCTTTTCTTATGAACTGTTGATAGGAGGCACGTGGAACCTGACCTGACAAGTGAAATAAACTCTTGTTTACATATTCAAGTAAAGATGAGATCTCAGTGCATGTCTCCTCGTGTTATCACAGGTACTGAAGACCCTCAGTGTTTGGTGGATCGTAACATTTACCTGACCCATTGCATTTACAGTGTTAAGAAGAAAGACTCCCTTGAATACTCTGCTAAATGTAATTACTGGGAACAGCAAATATCTAGATGTTAATGTCACTCCCTATCTCTTTGTTCTTAGAAGCGAGTTCAAATGTCCGTTTGGTTAGACAACAGAATAAAAAAAGAGATGGAAAAATAAAAATGCTGGTTGTCTGTAGATTCTCTCATCTTACGATTCTCTTGAAGTGCTTTCCAAATAATAAAATTCATGAAAACCTCTCTGAAGCAAGTGAGCTTCAACAAATTGTTTTTACTTGGAGAATTAGATAATTTGAAGGGTCTGTTTCTGTGGGGGAATTATTGTGCTTCCTTGCCTTCAAAATCAAAGGAAATAAGTGTCCCTTCCCAACTTCAACAAGAAATTACTCTTTTCAGTCATTATATTAATTAGTGTCATAGATAGCTTTGATTAAAACAAGAATACCTCGTTCTTGCAGAAAGCCCTGAGCTCTGCAGATGAAAATACCTATAATTATCACTCCTATTTTACAAATGGGAAAGAAAAGTGATATATTTAAAACAATTGAAGAATAAACCTAGAGTAGATTTCTCAAGTCTAGCTTTAAGGATCAAGGCATAGCTAGGCTTTCAGAGCACTGTTCCTTTATTAGGAGAAGATATGCTTCCTCTGGCAGTTATAAGTCAAACAAGTCACTTATTTTACATCAAATCTGTGTCCAAGAATAGAATTGGTTACTCCAAAATTAATTGCACCAGCCATGAAGTCTGAAATGAAATTTGAAATGAATTTGTTCATTCACATGAGCACGAAATCACATCTTGAAGTAATACTGGAAAATGAGAAAGGGTTGTTAAATACTGGAACAGGGTCCCAGCAAGGTGGTTAAGTCACCATCCCTGAATGTGTTTAAAAAACATCCAGATGTGGTGCTCAGGGACATGATTTAGAAGTGGGTTGTTAGTGTTAGGGTAGTATGGTTAGGCTGAGGTTGGACATGATGATCCTGAGGGTCTTTTCCAACCTACGATGCAAACCTACAATTCATTATCACATTATCTTATGTGATATGATCAACAGGATATGTTGGGTATGGTTTGTCAGCTTTTGTCAATTGTGGCTCTGGCAACTCTGCAGGTAAGCTAAATCTAGATAGCTTGCTGTTTTATTCAAAACAGCAATGAATAAGGTAGAATGAAAAATAATTTTAACGAATAGCTTTAGAAAACCTAATGATTGTTCATAGAGTCCAAATCAGAAAACCTTTTAAAATGGAAGATTTTCTGGAGAAGGAGGAGGTTATGTGCTTCATGTCTTTCCTCAGCAGCAGAAACTTTGCCCTAGAAACACAGCAAAGAGTATGTTTGACGAAGACATTCTGCATGCTGTAGGAAAACGTTAGTTGTCTCTATTCCAGCCCCACTTTGTATAGTGACCATACCAACAAATTCTTGGAGTCTCCCACTCATCACAGGTTTGGAAGTTTCTCAGTGTTTAAGTATATATCTTCCAGAAACATCAGGGATCAGTTTGACTGAAGATCAGCTTAGGTCCAGTCAATTACTCAGTCTATGATGTAGCCCTAATAGAGCCTGAATCAGGTAACAACTATGATCTTATTGCTATTACAGAAACATCGTGAAATGACTCACATAACTGGAATACCACACCATTGAGGGTTATAAGCTTTCTAGAAGAGATAAGTGAGGTAGGAGAAGTGGAAGAGTTGTCCTCTATGTTAGGAAGCGGATAGACTGTGAAGGACTGCACCTGAGAAACAGTCATGAACATGTTGAGAGCTTGTGGGTTAAAACTAGGGACCAGACCAATAAAGAGCATCTGATGGTCATAGAATCATACGGGTTGGAAGGGACCTCAAGAGATCATCGAGTCCAACCCCTCTGCCAAAGCAGGTTCCCTACACCAGGTAACTTGATCAAGGAGATTCTGTTGACAAGGCTTTCTTGCTTCAGCTGAATGAAGTGCTGCTCTCACAGCCTCTCATCCTGGTAGAGGATATTAACCACTCAAATATCTGCTGGGTGAACAAAATGGTGAGCTGCTAGCAATCAAGGAGATGCCTGGAGCCCATTGACAACAACTTGCTGGTTCACATGTTGGACAGACCCACCAGAGGTGAAGAAGCATTGCTGGACCTGGTGCTCACCAACATGGAAAAGATTGTATAAGAGGTTAAGATCAGAGGTAGCCTGGGCTGCAGTGACCACATGCCCTGGTTGAGTTCATGATTTCAAGTAACATTAACATAGGCCTGGCAAAAAGTGGAGCTGGGACCCTGAACTTTAGGAGAGAAAACTTCAGGCTGTTTAAGGAATAGCTGGATGAGATCCCTTGGGAAACTGTACTCAGGGACAAAGGAACAGTACAGAGCTGGCAGTACTCTCATGATGCCTTTCTGAGAATGCAAGAGCCTCCCGTCCCCTAGAATAAGAAATCAGACAGACAAAGAAGGAAACCAACATGGGTGAGCAGGGACCTGCAGGTCAGGCTGGGGAAAAAGATGAAAATTATAAGCAGTGGAAGTGGAGAGATGGGTGTCTTGGGAAGAATATACAGATACACAGGGATGAAATCAGTAAAGCCAAGGTGTAGATGGAATTGAACTTGGCAAGGGATATGAAAAACAACAAGAAAGGTTTCCTTAGATACATTGGGCAGAAAAGACATAAAAAGGGGTATGTATCACCTCTGATAAATGAAAAATCAGAGCCAGTCTCCTCAGACATAGAGGAGGCTGAGATACTGAAGAGCCTTTGGTTTGGTCTTCACAGCCATTCAGGTTTCTCACAACTCTCATGCCCCTGAACATCTAAGCAGGAGTCAGAGGAGCGAAGTCACAGAACCACAGAATCATAGGGGGTGAAAGGAACCTATGGAAATCATCTAACCTGATCAGAGCAAGTCTGAGACCACCTCATGAGACTTAATGTGTATAAATCTATGAGGGCAGATGACATGCATCCCATGACTTTGAAGGAAAATATCTGATTTGGTAGCCAAGCCCCAGTTCATTGAATTTGAAAAACTGTGGCTGTCAAAGTCCACAGTGATTGGAAAAATGGACACATCACTCTCATTTTCAAGAAAGNCATGGAGCAAATCATGGAGCAAATTCTCCTGGAAGAGATGTTAAGAGACATGAAAGATGTGGAGATAAGAGATAACCAGCATGGATTCACCAAGGGCAGACCATGTCTACCTCATCTGGTGGCCTTCTATGATGGCGTGACAACAAAGGGCAACTAATGTCATCTACCTGGACTTGTGCAAGGTCTTTGACATGGTCTTGTACCACATCCTTATCTCTACATTGGAGAGATACAGATTTAAAGTTTGGACTACTATGTGGCTAAAGAATGGGTTGGATAATTGCATCCAGAGGTTTGTCATCAATGGATCTTCTACATCCAGGTGGAGTCCAGTCACAAGTTGTGTCTATCAGGTATCTATTTTGAGACAAGCACCCTTCAACATCTTTATCAATGGCAGAGTGTGGGACTGAGTGCATCCTCAAGTATGCTGCTGGCACCAAGCTGTATGGTGCAGCTGACACAACAGAAGGGATGCCATCCAGAGGGACCCAGACATACACAAGAAGTGGGCACATGAGATTCTAATGAGATTTAACAAAGTCAACAAGGTGTTGCATTTGGATTGAGGCAGTCCCAGATATGAGTACAGACTGGGAGAACTCACTGAGAGCAGCCCTGCAGAAAAGGACTTGCTTACCTGCTTATGTCAGGGTTGTTGGAACTAGGTCCCCTCAGCCTAAACCATTCTATGATTTTATGTTGGCCAGCAGCCCCTCATGACCCTACAGATCCTCACAGGGAGCAAAGGGACGGCACTGAGCTCTGCTATCTGATGACAATGACAGCACCCAGGGAACAGCATGGAGCTGTGTCAGGGAAAGGTTGAGTGGGGGTGAGGGAAAGGCTCTGCCCCAGATGGTGATGGATGTGAAGTAGCTTCCCAGGGAGGTGGACACACCCCTGAGCTGCTAGAGCTCACAGAGCATTGGGACACCACTCTTGGGGAGAGGGTTTGAGTGAGCTTGTGTGGAACCAGGATTTGGACTCAATGATTCTTGTGAGACCCTTCTATCTCAGGGTATTCTATGGCTTGATTATTCTTTGTCCTCTTTTTCCCTGCTCCATATCACTTTCATTTGATTTTTTGCCCTACTTGCCTAAGAAGCATTCTCTTTTAAGGCCCTTTTCTGCCTAGTGTACTCTGAACAGCAACTGATGAGAGATTCTTCCTTTTACAGTCTCCAATCATCCACTCAGGTCACTCCCTGATTAGCTACCTTGGGTGGTCCAAGTGCCCTTTTAATTATGTGTTGCTAAGTTACGAAATGTGATAACTGTCTATTTGAACACGGGCTCCTAAAACATAGGTATTTAATTCAGAGCTGCTTGTTCTCAGCTCCCTTTCAGTCAATAGAAGGACCTATGTAAGATACCTAAAATTCCACTGGTATCTATCTTGGGTGCTTAGGTTGGCATGACCTGAGTTGTTGGCTGGTAATTATTTAACTGTAAAATAAGCCTATCATAACTAAATAAAATGATTAAGTCTTAGGCAAGATGATCAAAATTCTAACCCAGTAACATGACTTAGAGTAGGAGTGCATCTGAAAGGAGATGAATCCTTTCATTGTCTTTTAGTGCAATGGTTTTGATTATAGTTATATATATAGTACCGATATTGGGGGAAAAAAAAAGATAATGTGGAAAGGTTACTACAGATTCATTCACACCACACTATAATTAGAAACTCCAAGAGAGCAAATGTATGTTGAATCATGATGAAAATGCTAATATATATATACTGAAAATAACTATGATTCTGTGATAACCCACTAGTAACAGACTTAGTTGGTAGCTTATTTTCTGGGGATAAAAAATTATCCTTGACATGAGAATTTTCTTTGATTCTACGGTCTCCCAAAGGGCAACACCATTTGACGTATCCACACTGAGCTGTCAGATATAATACCACACCTCTTGAAGCTGAAATGAAGTTGAGGCAAGATAACCTACAGCATTGCAAACAGCAAGAGATGCAAAGGTGTGGGCAATTAAAACAGATCAAGCTATCTAGCAAGCACAGAGTGTACAAAAACATGTATCCCACAAATGTTCAGTTAAATTTAATTATTCACACTTGGGCAGAGTCCCATTCCACCTACTGCACCTGCAGATAGAGTCAAGCAAGCAGATTCAAGCATTCTTAGTTTTTTTGTTTTGTTTTGTTTTTTTGCATAAATCAACTTCATTTCAGAGACGTGCCTGGCAAATAAGACTGTGCAAGTTTCACCCGTTTCCTACACCAGGAGACATTCATCTATTCTGGAGGTGGCTATGCATAGTGACTGAGGTAAACGAAACAGCCCAAACACAAAACCAGTCCCTGCCTTGCAGCAGAGAGGAGACATGGACAGAATTGTAATTGAATGGAGTAGATGTAGTAGAGGTTTTGCTACAGAAAGCCCAGCAAAGCCACAGGGAGAGTGGTGGAGCACAGTTAATCCTATTATAAATTAGTTTCTGCTTCCTGCTCTGAATGCTTGGGCTACCTTCTTTGTTTCTAGAAAATATCATTTGGAAAGCTCAGCCAGCACAAACGACTTAGTCAACAAGTCCTGTGGTTGCAGGAAAAGAACAGAAGAGCTCTGGTTTGTACTGATTCACAGTTATTTATTCAGGGTTTAAAGGTGGGATTAGAAGTCACCAGAATCTGGATTCCTTCCTTAAAAAGATAAAGCCTCAATTAATTGGTTCATTTAGTTGTTGATCTCTTGCATCTGTCAGTGAATCATGGCTTAGGATGCACATCAGAACTGCAGAATCCAGTCTTATGAGCAAACAGGTGCCAATTTTCACTGAAGTTACACGTGTGTCTAGTTAAAAATGTGTAGCAAACGTACAGCAGAAAGCAAATAACCCAAAAGAATCCTAGTGTGAATCAGAAACAGAGTGGCCAGCAGGACTAGGAAACTGATTGCCCACTTCTCCACAACACTGATGATAGTACTTCTTAACTCGGTTTTGGGACACTAGCTGAAAGAAGGATGTCGAGTTGCTTGAAGGCACGCAGGGACAAGCACTGAAGCTGGTGAAGGGACTGAAAACACAGGCTTATGAGGATTGACTGAAGGAACCAATGCTGTTTGACCTGAAGAACAAGCTACAGAGGGGAGACCTCACTGCTCTCCACAACTACCTGAAAGGAGGTTGTAGTAAGGACTGCTGGTGTTTGGTTTAAGAAAAATCAAACTAACGAGTAATTGCCAAAGATTGGGTACTTTATACACGTCTGTTTTCCCTTACAAGTTTCTGTATTTTTAAAAGGAAAACTAGAAGAAGGTTTTTGCTATTTAGAATAGACTTAATAAGACAGTTTTACATTAAATAATTGTTAAATGAGCTCAACAGGCTTGATGAGTAAATAAGATAAAACATCTGTTGTTGCATTATTATCTTAAAATTACACATACAGCAGTATGAAATTAGAACTGTTCTTTCAGCCACCATGGAAAAGAAAATCATAGGATCATAGAACAGTTTGGGTTGGAAGGGACCTTAGAGACCATCTTGTTACCATCACCATTGATCTCTAAATGCCAAAATGCTGCTCTAGAAAAGCAAACATTTCTGAGGCAAAACTTAAAACATGTTAAGGAAGGCTTCCTCAGGCCAGATTTTAGTTAGGTAACTAATTGTGTGAACCATAGGCATGTACTCCTCCACTGTACTGGGGTACCACACATTCCCAGAAGAGATAGAAATGTATTTCAAGAGGTGATTCAGCATAACTATGATCAAAGCAGATACCCAACAACACGAGTGGAGCACAAAAGGGCCTAGGGAGAACATAAGCACTTAATTCCACCATCCCCTTCAAATGTTTGGTATTGGTTAGACCATCTGTGCATCTAACTGATGATCTATGCACAGCAAGTATATAAAGTAGCCACACCTAAATGTGCAGTCTGCAAACATCTGTGTAACTTCAGTAAAAAATTTAATTCTGGAGAGGATTAATACCTTTTGAACTGTATTCTAGAAACAAAATATTCAAAAAGTAATTTCCAAATCATAAACTCTAGATCTCAAAAAGAAAGATAAATAGGCAATGTGGTGTTTCATGTTCAATTATTCTGCATTTCCTAATCTGCTTGTGAACATTCTTAGGTGCCCCAAAACATACACATAGAGAAAATGAGTTAAATCAAACTTTGTAGAACTATAGGTAGAAATATACTGGCTTCTGCTGAGCTTTTAAAGTGTTGTAGCTAGCTATGACTTATTCTGAGTCAGTTTGCCACTCACAGTAGTGCAGCTGATGCTAGGATTCATCTAATTTAATTTTAGCTGCCAAAAAGTTAGCTTTCAGTTCTAAGACAGTCATTTAAGCTGACTCTGTTGTCAACACACAGAGACAAGTCCCCCCAGAGGGCTGTTCATCCAACCTTTCTCTCTGCATCGATTCCAGACATAGCACAATGAATGGCTTAGATCAGATACCTAATTATTAGAAGGTGAAGGTTAGGCAAGATGAATCGTATCAGAAAAACAGTTGTAGGAAATATTCTGTACCAGATGAGGACTCTTCTGTGCAGTGACATCTGGCAATATTCCAGCTTGCTTTCTCTTCCAAATAATGTGTGAGGGAGCAAGCAGGCAAAGGAAACAACTAGACTTCTATATTCCTAGGGTACTTTTTTTTCCCCCCCTCTTGTCCTTGTAGAACCCCAGAATCGTAGAATCACCCAGGTTGGAAAAGACCTCCGAAACCATTCAGTCCAACCATCCACCAATGACTCATAGAATCATCAAGCTTGGAAAAGACCTACAAAATCACCCAGTCCAGCCATCCACCTATCACCAATAGCTCCCTCTAAACCATGTCCCTCAACACAACATCTTAACATCCCTTGCATAGCTCCAGGGTTGGTGACTCCACCACCTTCCTGGAAAAATGGTGAGCAAAGCAGGAAATGCTTTTTGGAATAGCATGGAGTGAATAAACTAGGGTTGGTATGCCCAGGCTTATTTTCTCTTCCTTATGCTGTTATTTTCTTGCCTTTTTGTTTTGTTTTGTTTTTTGCTAGTTTCTCTGATAAGTGTTAGAAGGAAACTTCTTACTCAGAAAATGGTGAGGTGTGAGGCCCTGGAACTGCTTGACCAGAGAGGTTGCAGATGCCCCATTTCTGGTGGTTCCCAAGGCCAGGTTGGCTGGGGGCCTGGGCAGCCTGACAACACTGGCCATGGCAGGCAGATTGGAACTAGATTATCTTTAAAGTCCCCTCCAACCTAAGACATTCTATGAGCACCTAACCACTGAGACTGAGATGTTTGAAATAGGGTCCATGCCACGATTACAATGCAAGAAGATCCTTTCCATTAGCTTCTATTTCACTGTCCAAAATAAAGCTTTTTGTATTAGTTTTCAGGGCCACGACAGGCCCACAGTAAGATCAGCCTTCTCACTCTTTCAAGAAGAAAGAGTTCAAATAAAAAAATACATTCTAGGATCTGCTATTAGAACCAACAGCCACTGAGCCTAGAAGAAAGCATGGAGGAAGCCACAGAGCAGGAGAACAAAGAAACCCTCTCTGGGGTTTCCATCCTGTATTCTGTGTGCCAGCAGCATACACCACATACCCCAAGGCACTGCAGATGAAATGCAGTACCTCTATCTAGGTAAGTGCATCCCACATTGTAAGGGTTGTAAAGGCAAACAAGAAGGTGTTAAAAAAAGAAGGGAAACGAGTGCTCACCCATCTCTGAAAATCTAAACTTGCAGGAACTCCTAAAAGGAGGGTGGCAGTCAGCCCTGAAATGAGGTCTAAAAGGGGTGGAGTCAGGCTCCACCCTTTCTGGTCACACAGGTGAATTTCCTTCATCTGTGCTTCCTGAGCTGGCCAGATCTTTCCTTCAAGTGCTTGCTCAGTGGTTCAGGCTGTGACTCAGCAGCTCCCATACACACCTGGTTAAGCTATCCTGGGCAAACTGAGGAGGTCTCATCCTGTCTATTTCTTTCTGTAGAAACTTGTATATGCACTCTGGGTTACAAGAGCAGGAGGGAAACTTGTAGTTTTAAGTAGGATTCATCTGACACTTCAGTACTGCAATTAAGTTCCAGTTTTTGATATCTTTTTCCCTATATGTACAAGTCTGCAGGTAAGCTTTCCATTATACGTGGACAAGAAAGCTATTTCTCTTCACTTAACAAGGTATTTATATATCAGTGACAGGCTGTACAAACCCCATGCTGTTAGGAGTCAAAGGAGTGAAACAAACATTTCTGGAGAGAAACTCATCTGATCTCATTTCCAAAGCTCTGAAATGAGCTGATCAACCATCTGGAGAGTACCTGTTTCTCTCTACTGCCTACAAGTGATGGACTCGTTAAGAAACAGAGTAATTTTTGGACATCTAAGGTGAGATCAGATCCATTTCTAAAACACTTCAGACAAACTCAGTACCGCAGGAAATCCGTTGGCTGTACAATAACTCTAGTGGTCACCTGAAAACAGAATCTGACCAACATTAAGGTACGTGGGGTGAAGCAAACCAAAGCCATCCATAATCCTGTCCCAGGCATCCATGACAGGCTCTTGGTTTGTTTCCTTTTTTGCTGAGGGAAAATATTTTGTTTTCTCTGGACTTTCATCCTGCTTCAATCTCTGCTGAGAAATTCCTCCTGTATCATCCAGCTGGGTCTTTGATTCTGTAAATCTTTCTGTAAAAAAGAACTCAAGCCCTCCACGTAGCAACTCTTCCACTGACTAAAATTCTCAGCATGAAGAAAAGAAATGCACTATGCCTTCACTTTGGCAGGAAGAAAATGAAGCCATTCTACTCCAACCCGAAGTGCTTGCCTCACTGAAAGTGTTATTGTCAAACAATGAGCCAATTAATTCATGGAGGTTTTCCAAGAATTATGGAGAGCTTCAGGTGGAATGAAGGGACCCGTTCAGTGCATTAGTCTTTTGTAAATCAGCTCAGATGTCCTTCAGATGTTTGCAAATATTTCTGAACAGTAACTGCCCTGTGGTGAATTTTAAGTATTTTTTAGGTGCTCAAAACAAGGTGTATTTCTTCACACATTTCATCTTCAGTGGAAATGTGTTGTGTATCTGTGGGCAATGCTAAATGAAATGCACTGTTGGAGCATTCATTCTTCACCCCCTTTATCAGTACAACAAGTGGATTTTCACCTTAAAAACCCTGTAATTTTAAGATAAATCTACCTGGAAGATGAGAATCAGAAGTCCCTACAAAGATAATCAGTTCTCCTTAGCAGTCTTCTATCAGTGATTATTATCAAAAGCTAATCATCAGAAGATGTAATCTACAGATTTCAGCCTTATTACCTTCTTCGAGATAAAATTATGGATTCTGCTCAGTCTGCGTGTGATTCGTCATTGTGTTTATGTGAAGTATTCATTCCTTTTGCATGTTCAAAATGCTTACCTCACCTTGTTTCCATTGCTAAATAAAAACCTTGGGAAGACAGAGGACATCAAACAGCAGTCTGGAATAATCAAGCTGTAGGTTTCTCTGTATAATGGTTCATATCAGCTTGCAGTCTGCCATTCAGAAAAAGGGGGGGGAAAAAAAAAAGGAGATAATGAAAATAAAAAACCAACAACAAACATTTTTGAAAGCCATCGTGAAGACTGAACTTGTAAGGCCTATTATGTAAAAGAGCCAGCGTAGCAGCAAACAGCATCCACCAGAGAATGTGTGGACTTTATTACTCAAAATTGCAGCTAAATAGTAATTTTCCAATTTTTCACAAGTTATTCTTTGTCCTCAGTTATAATTCATTGCTAACCTAATTCTCATGGTGGCATCATAATCATTTCTTGGATGGTTGACCAGCTGAGGGACTTGTGTAAATGTCCATTTATCCCAGAACCTCTGCAATAAACATGCACGTCACTTGCTCTTTCACAGCGTGTTGAGCAGCTAACTGAGCAGCTAGTGAGTTTACAGTGGAACATTTAGAGAGTGATTTGGTTTATCCATTTTCTACATCTACACTGTGATGAGTAAAATCATACCTTAGGATTTGCTGATTGTAGTGATCAATCCTTTACCAACTGTTAAAGAATATGCTGTATATATCTCAAATAGAGACATATATGCTGCCAGGTTAATCCCAGGCTTGATATGGTCCTGTACAAGCAACAAACAACTGGATCTTCAGTATAAACACAGAGGCATGGTACAAAGTTGGCACATGGATCAGAATACTACAAATGGAAAATTTCCAGCTCTGTGAAGAAACGGAGAGTGGCAGTCCTCCCAGCAATTTAAGAATATAAGATGAACTTTCTTCAGGCTCAAAAGAAATGTTACGGATAGCTGGATTCTCAAGTTTGGTCATACCTTTCCCTGGTATTGCTTGCAACTCTTGGATTTAGTTACCAGCTTTACGAGGCAGTAAATTAGTGAACAGCCTTCTCAGATGGCTATTTAGGTTGACAAAAGCAGCCACTTTATTTTGAAAGCACCTCCATCTTGTATGACATGGAGAGAGAATTATTTCTTCACCTTTTTTCTCTAAAAACCTAGGAAGCATTTGCGTGCCATGAAAGTGCTTATCTAATCTCTGTCTCATTGCACAACTAACCAACACTTGCCTCTGTTAGCTATCTTCAGTGAGTACAATTATTAATAGAAACACAAAAAAGTAGCATTTAAAGCATGCTTATCAGCATCTTCAACAGCCTGATAAGTTGGCAAGCAACAACATGACTTAGGAAAAGCTGTTCATCCACAGTACCTTTAAAAATAAATGCAGAGTTTGTAATAAAGACTGTTGATTTATTTTTATCTCTTATCTTCAGCAGTTCTTTGCGATGAATAAGCAATGAAACAGCAAGCTACTGAGCAACTCTACTGGAAAAGAAAGCTTGAGAGCAACATTCAAGCTTGTAGATCCTATTGCATGTTCATACACACAGAGGAAATAATTTGGTCAAATTTACTACACTCCTCCTCTCTTCTGCTCCCTGTACAATTGCTCATACAGAATATTGGTCTGCAGAAAGAACAGATAAAAATATGTCTGACTTTGGTCTCTGGAAAAGGGAAGGAAAAATGCATGTGCATATCTGTTGCTTAAGCAAAAAAAAACAAAAATTTTTCATGCATATTTTTCCCATGTGTCTTTTCTTCAAGATTCAGGCATGACCAGCAAGGAAAATTCATTCCATAACTGGTTTATTCATTTCTATTAAGTTGTTCTCTACAGACTTATAATCACTGGGAAGAAATAGTTACTTGTAGATCTGAATTCGTTAATCCATTCAAAATTATTTGGGGAAAAAAAAAGCATTTTTCATTGCTTGGACTGTAAACTGAGCTCAAAAGACAATATTTACCTTTCAACTTCTTACATTCAGGCTAGATGGATTCCACCCTACATTTCCCGTATTCAGGACATTGAGCTCAGGCATTATACCAACTTCCAAACAGTTTCTAAGTGAAGGAAGAACACAGAAGATATTGTAACATAGAATTAACAAAGTAATTGGCTTTCCTTAGCCTAGCAGTAAGGGAAGAAGTTCTCAGCCAGGCACTGTAAAACCACTGACTGATTCATCCCAACTTCAAGTGCCTTGTCCTTGCACAAGCAAGAATAACTGCAAGGAAGAAAGTGTTGAAGTCACCAGAGACCTGAAGCTACCCACACTGAATGTTAATAAATAACTTCTGCCTATTATGATGACAAATCTTTAGGAAGAAACAGAGGACAGTTCTCCTTCCATTAGAAGCCTGAAACCTTATTTCTGCTATCCTCTACAAGGATTTTTATTTGCTTTTTCTTTTTTTGCTTTTTTTTAATTAAATCCTGTTTCAGAGTTTCTGTCTTATCCCAATATATCTGGCAAGCAAACAGCAAATGAGGACATAAACCACACTGCCCACCACTCGTGCCAGTAATTAGAAAATACGGAGTTTCTAGCAGTTCTTAAAATGCTTTTGGACTGATCTACTAACTGCAAATAGGCACAGACATGCCTATTCCTCACCTGGCAACACCACGTTTCAGAAAACAAAAAAGGCGACTATCAAAATTAATATTCTGGTAACAGCTGTAATTTCCAGGCCCTGATGCTGAAGTTGTGTTGCCAGAAGTATTCTCTTCCTATTTCTTTAAGAGGATCTAGAACACAAAGGAGATGTCATACTTCGTATAAATCCCAGTACCTTTTTGCTATAGGCAATGAGTAGTCTTGAGACAGATAAAAAGAAAAGCCATCCTTGTGTTTGCATCTATCTCAACAGAGGCAAATTAATTTGTATTTCCTCCTCTGCATGATTCTTTACAGATCAATAGAGATTCTGCTTAGATGTTTTATACCATAAATATAAGGACATAGATAGGAGCAAACGAGCAGTAACATAGAAATTCCTCCCTGGATCCTGTATTTTGGGGTGAGGATTGTTGTGGTGTTATCACAATGTCTTCTTTGTCAAGGAAACTATTATTTAAAGGATTAATAAACTCTGCCCCAAGATTGGCCAAAGCATTCAGTAGCAGCCTATAGGTGCTTAAAACACTGTTTTTTCTCTGCTGTTCCCATGTTTGCTGGCTTTCCAGTTGGCAGCTGCAGCCTATAAATAGCTAGAAGGATGATTAGCCTGAATGACAAGACTAAATGATTCACAAATGAAATAATTACATTGCATCTGGGCAGAGCTCTGCAACTGAACTCGTAACAGTAATCACTGGGCGTTGGGCACAAAAGGGGAATAACCCAGGATAAGATCGAGACCCATTTTATGTCATCGCTACAAAAAATATTCATATCCATGGTTACTGATTTTAAGGGTCTGATCCAAAGCCCAATCATCTTCTAAAAAGCTCAGGACTTGGTTCTGCATTCTCCTACCAGCACGTCTTTTCCATGCGCGTGTAGAAATTCAGCTGCAGGCAGCAACAGCACAATTAGGTTTCATTGAGTGGAAAATCCAATCTTTTCATGCCCTGCTCATGCAGCACACAGTCTTTCAAATAATATTATTGTTGACCTTGCTTAGATAGCTTAGTCAGAAAAAAATGTGTGGCTTTTTCACACTGACTCTTGTATTGATTTCTCTCCTGCAGCTTGTAAAACATGCTTCTTTTCACTATTTCACAGGAATAGTTCACTACAGGAAGCAACACACAGTTGCAAAGGCCTCCTTGTGTTGCTCTCAAATGGCTTTACTTGGCTTTTCTTCCATCTTTTCTCTGCTTTCTGAACTCCTGTGATGAGTTTCAATTCGTTTACACACTCACATATATATCTCAATAAGTAATAAATGAAATGAAGAAAATGATGACAAGATCAGGATCACTTTGCTTGAAAAGCTAGAGGGAAACAAGCATATGGAAATGTATGTATTCAAGTGGCCTGTAAATAAATACAGATAATCTTTGGTATTGCAAGTTGAAATGATTTTCATCAAATTCAGAGCTGTTCAGAATTGTCCTCTGTGGTTATTAGGTTGCTCTGTGCATTATTCTGCTCCTCTATCAGTTCATGTAGTCTTATCTCAGTGAGATTTAGAGGTTTCTAGCACATTTAAATTCAGGATTAAAAAAAATCACAATTCAGCCTCAGCAGCAGTGTTAACTTTTATTGTATTTGTGAAAATCTGTATCACGTTGTGGCATCCCCTCTCCCATTTACCACTGGTACTACAAAGAAGTTGTGGTTCTACAAAGGGCCTGGCACCTGTGTGTTTATGTCTTTTGGTCAGGTGTTGAAATGGCACTCAGCTTTTAAAATGCACTAGAAGAACTAAAAAGACAATTTTAGACTCTCATCGATTGCTTCTTCAAGATTGTTGGGGATCAGAAAGAAAGCTACACCACAAGTAAATTGTGAAAGACACTACGTTGTGTGTCAGGTGGTAGATATGACACAGATGAGGACAAAAGGGCCCTGTACCCATCTGGGACAGCATGGCAGAGGCCAAGAATGTCACATGTGCTGCACGTATTCATTCTCTATTTGACTGAAGTAAAGTATGTGGGTGTTCCACTGCTGTTATAGCATCATAGAATTGTGGAACCGTGGAAATCACCAAGGCTGGAAAAAGCCTCCAAGATGATCCAGCCCAAATATCTACCATCCATCAATATTTCCCACTAAACTATGTCCCTCAGTACAATATCTAAATGGTTCTTGAACATCTCCAGGGACAGTGACTCCTCCACCTCCCTAGGCAGCCAATTCCAGCACCTGACCACTCCTTTGGAGAATAAATTTTCCCTAATGACCAACTGGAATCTCCTGTGATCCAACTTGAGGCCATTCCCTCTAATCCTATTGCAAGTTACTCAGGAAGTGTCCGAGTGCACAGAGAGCAACATTAATCTCCCCATGTTTTAGTCATTTAAAAATCTAATTTGAACAAATTCTCTAACTTTTTTTTTTAAACAAACAAGAGATAGACTTCCACTCTTAAAACACCACCTCCATGAATGTGAGTATCTAAAAGATGGGTTACTTAATTGTCTTTGTCTCCTGAGAAGCAGTATCCCAAGATAAACTTGTGGTAGTACCATTAACTTAGTATGCAATCTGTAGTGTAACTCAGTTTAATCCTACACAGGTCAGGCAGCAAGATAGAAATCAGAATAGTGTCTTAGCATGGTATGACAGCTAGGGTTGTGACATGAAGCCATCTATATTCTAATTGTTTTAAGGTGATTTGAGACAATATCCTTGCATCATGACCTCTAACTAATGCTCACTTCTCTAATGTCTCTGTTTTTTACCATTTGGACATGTCCAAAATAGTAGATAAGATCCACTGAAATGATAAGTGTACATGTGGATCACATTATCCCATAATAAACAAGATAGGAATCAGTCTTCCTGCTTCTAGTCATGGCAGTCAGACAGGATAAAAAATAATATAAGCAAACAAAAGAAAAACAACTCATTTCCTAAGATCATATAAAACTTCTATGAAATCACTTCATACAGGAGTGGAAAATGTTCAAAAATCAGAGCTGCCATTAGTTATTCAGCCTCGTCATCACTACCTTACACACCTGTCAGAATGATAAACTGCTGAAAATGCCACTCAAAATTTGTCTCCCTCATCAGCCACCAATGGAAAAGGAGCTAGAAAGCTGAGTTCCTAGTTAGAGAATACAAAACAAAACCAAACTATTATGGCAGCAGTTCTTGACCTAGAAAAAGGTCTGGGAACAAGGGCAATATAATAGTCTGGGTGAAAAGTGTCTAGAGGGCAGAAGTCAGTCATTTATAGAGGCAGCAGAGAAACATTCATACCATGACATTCACTATTAAGACTCTTTACCTCACAGTGTTCTCAATTGTCTCCTTATGATGAAGGCTCCCATCAGGAAAACTAAGGGCAGCACAGAGGGATTTATTCTGCGTTATGGAATCTACCCCTGATTAATACTGATTTCCAAGTATAAAGAGATAAGTGATCCATCCACTTTCACATTTTTGGGAAGCAAGGTGAGCCAGGGAGCCCTATAAAGTGTGTCAGGAAATGAGGGGGCCAGCAAGGGGAGCAGGACATTGCCCTCACCTGCAGTCCTTTAGTGCCTGAGTGATGAGAATTGTGGATGTCCAATAGAAGTAGCCATCATCATCCAAGAGTCAGGTGACCAGAAAAATCGGTCATGATGGATCAGAACCAAGCTCAGACCAGTAAGTTAAGTCAGAAATATAAAGTAAGATTCAGCAGAATACAAGGCTGCACAGGCACATTTATCTCAAGCAAAGACCTAGGAAAAGGTCCTGACCTTAGATGTGGCTCCTGTACATCCCCGAGGAGGTTT
Source organism: Odontophorus gujanensis (assembly GCA_013399175.1). Lineage (NCBI taxonomy): Eukaryota > Metazoa > Chordata > Aves > Galliformes > Odontophoridae > Odontophorus > Odontophorus gujanensis. Next base: position 240,533 of record VXAB01003956.1, read on the forward strand.
CTTCTCAGTGTTGTTTATGAAGATACACATTGTTCTCTGGTAACCTCATGAGTGCCTCTTTCTGAAGGGTGAATCTTGCTTTCCTAAAGAAAGTGTCTTAAGAGAGAGGAAACTGTATGAAAGCAACAGGCTGCAGAAATCAGAGCAATTCCCACAATGTTGGGAGAAAAGAGAAAAGAAGTTACCAATAGGAGGCTGTATACTCGTATATTCTGTATATATGACCATAGACATCTTGTATCTGCCAAGTTAGGGAATCCTTTGAAAATAATGGCAGGTAATTCAAACAAAGTTGAGGAATTCCTGAAAATCAGTGAAATACCTTAACCAGAGTAAAGAGAGTGGGACAAAAAGAGGATCTGCTTTTCACAGGCAGGTGGGGTAGCCCTCTCTTCTCTACACACTGAGTGTGTGCAATGATATACACTTTAAAAGTTGTACCTCTCCTTCTCCTAGCATCAGAAAATGTGATGTTTGGCAAAGATTGTGTCAAGATATGATCTCCCCTTGATTCAAACTGGTTTGTATTTACATTTACAAACAAAGGAAGGAAAAATTTATTCCAGTAGCAAGATTCATCTGCAGTTCCTACAGCCAAAAGCACCACATGAGTCTGAGTTTGGAATGGCATGGAACAAATTAAAGGCAGAGAAACTAAGTAGAACATAGAGCAAAATTAGGAAAAAGCTCACACGTAAAAGGAATAGCATAAATAAAAATCATAGACTCACATAACGATTTGAATTGGAAGGGGCCTTTAGAGACCATCTAGTCCAACTCCCTGCAATGAACAGGGACATCTGCAGCTTGATCAGGTGCTCAGAGCCATGTCCAGCCTGAAAGAAATCTATTTTTCCTCATGTTCCTGAAGCCTGCACTTCTGTGCTTGGTGCCTTCTAAGTGTACAGCTCAGGAGATAAAGGGAAGGGAAAGCTCTTGCAACTGAATGCAGTGCTTTGCTGTTCCTCTTTGAGGCAAAATCACAATTCTGTGCACAGTGAATTTTTCAGTACTACTGGACGTGTTAATAGCTTAAAAGAACTTCTGAGAAAAATGCAGTACATGTTGGTTAATTTGTCAATGAGATATCTGAGTGATCTCATGTGCAGTGCTCTGAGCCACCACCAAAGCTATGTTTGCTTGCACATGCACCTTTTTTGATAATTCATCAACAGTTAAAGCATAATTCAGTATTTTCAAAGTATCTGCATAGCAAACCACTATGGAGCTTTCTCCTGAAAAATAGCTGACATGTAAAAATAACATGTAAGCTAATCTTTAATTTACTGGCAAGACTACTTTGCATATTTACAGAAGGATCTCTGATGAGTAGCAGTGTTGTGCTGTGTATCCAGCAGTCAAGTGCCTTGGACTCAGCTCATTGCACAGTGCTGACTGTGGGGACGAGAGCAGCAAGGCCAGTCCAAGCACTGCACTAAGCAAGGGGGCACAAACCCAGTGAGAAATTTCTAGAGTTGGATTGAAAGTAAACAGATGTTAACAATTCATCAACTGCTTTCAGGGACCGGCTGGAAATTGGAAAAGAAATATCAGCACAATACAGCAGCATACGTTTATCTGGTTGAAAAGAAATACATTCAGCACTAAATGTCAATGTGAATTCTTGCCTACTGCAGTGCCCATGACAAACTCAAGCAAATATTCAGGCTAATGGCCCTTGACTAGCAAGATAGGCTGTTCTGTTTGCCAAGCAATTCTACACCCTGGATATTCACTGAAAATAGTATTTTTTTGCTGAAGCTGAAGCATGCAGGGATTAGCAAACTCTGGGGACATTAGCCTACTGAAAAATGTGGCAGTTGTTTAGTCTTGAAAGCAGATCAAGTCATTTTCCTTTCTTCTTCCATTAGAACACAGAACTACCAACAAAAAGAAACGTGCGATTAAAACCTTCATGGCCACTTTCATTGTCACTTTCTGAAAAACAAAATCCACCAACTGTATGCTGACTCCCATTCAGTTCACAAAACAAGCACACAATCTGCATGCACCAGAGAGGACAAACTTCAACGTTACAAAGGTCATCTAGAATTCAGCTGCTCCAACTGCCCTGATTAAACAGGGACACCTACAAGATTGTCCCAGGGAGCGCCTGGTTTGTTTTCAAGTATTTCCAAGGATGAGGGCTCCAAATCTCTCTGTGCAACGTGTTCCATTGTTAGACCACGCTCATGATGAGAAGGTTCTTCTCCTGTTGAATGACATTTCATAGAATGAGTCAAAGAATGCCTTAGGTTGGGAAGGACCTTAAAGCCCATCCAGTTCCAACCCCTGCCATGGTCTGGTTGCCCCCCACAAGTTCAGGTTGCCCAAAGCACCACCCATGGCCTTGTGCACGTCCAGGGATGGGGCACCCATGGCTCTGGCCAGTGTCAAGGCCTCACTATCAGATATATTTCCTGTATTTCTGTTTGTTCCTGAGGCATCTTGCTCTGCCACTTAGAAGAGCTTGCCTCCATCTTCTTTTCTCCCTCCTGTCAGGGGTGAAAACACTTACAAGCAAGCAGGGAACTTCAGAACAAATATTATAATGTGATGTACAACATTTCTACTTCAAAGAGATTGATTGGTTGCATAGGCTTGTGTACAGACAGTGCCATGATGAGAATTGTAATTAATACAGAAGCACACTGATATCATATTGATGCATAATATGTTATTTATATACACACAATCAACTAGCTCTGGGTTTGATGAGCCAGCCCTGGATTTGTTGTAGCCTCTCACCATGTTATTTTTGCTAATGAACAGGACAAATGGCAAAACTTACCAGAAAAACACACAGAAGCTTTCGAGCTTAATTGGCTTCTACATTTGGGTCAGCAAATGTTCCTGCTACAAAGCCAGCAAGGGATTCTTGCAACCTATTCATGTTTCTAACCAGCACAACAGCAGCTAAAATGATAGGCAACCATGGCTACCGTCGTGGGATCAGCAAACTTCCTTTCACAGCTGTAAATATTTGTAGTGGAGCCAATTAGAGGCGGCATGCTTTTGTCAGCATTGCCTAGGAAACATCAATACCTCCTCCAAAGAATCCCCCACCCCTCCTTATTCTGCAAGCATTTATTGAACAGTGGTGTCAGCTCTAGTGGTTAATGTTGCCTCCCACATGCACGGCGTTGGAAGCTCTGTTGGCACTAGGTGAGAAACTGTCTGTGACATGGCACAAAGCTGCTCCTGGGGGCACCAAAACCTGTGTTCCTGCTCCTTAGCCTTCGGATGAGCCTGTGGAACCAGCAGAGAGGCATCTGTAAAGTATCCTAGGCATGCATGTTCAATTGACTGCATTCTAAATTGGCTGAAAGATTTCAGGATTATTTTGTATAGTCGTTTGTATGCAAAAAAACCTGTTCTGAGAAATGCTTTTCAGGGGCATTTGGGGACTGATACATCTGCTCACAGGTTAATTCTGTAAACAAGGTAGCTGTGTATGGAAATAATAGATAATGTGCTGTCTCCTTGCACTCAGAGTTGAAAAATATACCATATAAATCTCCGAATATTCAGAAAACAACTCCATCTTATCCTTCTGTGAATAGTATCCAAAACACAAGGCACCTACATGCAAAATACCTCAGGTATCCATTTTTCAAAACTCAGGCCTCAGTTCATTCTGACAGATTTATACGATCTTTTCCAGGTTTGAACATCCTCAACTTGCACTTGTCAAAAACCTCACTAATATTCAAGGCAAAATCTAGTTCATGTTAAAAAAAAAAAAGGTAAAGCACGTAGGGCAAGCCAGGATGGTAATCCCAGAGCTGATTATGCACTTTTATGTCACGTAGATGACAGACCATTTGAAAAACCTACTGTTAGCATCTTACTGACATTTTTTCTCATTTTCGGAAGTTTTCCAGCTCATTGTTGTGACTGTTCACACAGCTCCTGCTCAGATTTTGGCTAACACCAAGCTAAGGGCTGATGTATGCTCAGAGTGGTGTCATTAGGTCAGTGTGAGAGCAGCACGTAGGCCTGACATGATGGACAAGAGATCTGGAGGCCATTATTCACCTGCTGTCACCTGCAGCTTGCTGATTCCTGCAGCTATAATCCTTGTGCATTTATGTCTGGTATTTTCTTCAGAATCCACTAACTTAATCATAGAATAATAGCGTCACCAAGATTGGAAAAATCTCCAAGGTTGTCTAGTCCAAGCATCCATCTACCACCAACATGGAACTGGTATAGACCAAACTTCCAAGTTGTAAGGTATAGACATATTGGCTTACCCAGAAGTCCTGAAGCAGATCAAATAGCTTCATACTTCCCAGTATGATACTGGGAATCCTTGCACCGTGAAGGAAGATGGAGAATGAGCATTTTTGCTACCAGCTAGGGAATTATTTTGCTCAGCCTTGCAAGTTACAAGCTATGAACTGCAAATGATGAGTTATGAGGTAGAAAACATGTGAGTTAGAGACCTCATTAGGCAATGAATTAGTGAATTCACATTAGGCTAGTCTGTACGATGAGGATTGAGCCCCTGTTTATCATGTTTGTTCTCTTTCCTAATGACTTCATAAAACATAATTTTATTGACAGAGTACATTGTCCTGTAAGACAGACATTTCCCAAGATCCATATTCCTATTTGTTAAGTGACTTAAGTATGGAGGATGGTTACAAGGACATGCATTCACATTCATTATCCATCTCCTTAATTCCTCTGGTTTCATAATACAAAGGAGACATCATTCATACCAGCTGTTGGTTGATCAGACAAGCAGTGCTGTTGTTCCACAGAGGATTTAGGAATACATTTATGAGAATTTTGCATGATTCTTTCTCGTGTCAGTGACAACAGAACCAGTGGTGGTGCAGTGACCCTGGCACTCTACAGAAAGCATTAATACAAGGCATCTTGCACTGCCCTAATCAGTTGTGCAACTGTCAAGTGTTGCTGCTGCCCAGCAGACACTGAAGCAAGTTGTACCTGTATGACATGAAAACGAGCAAGAAAAATGGAGGTCAAAAAGACCTTTGTTTACCATTATATCCCATCTTCTTGCTCCATTTCTTTGCAGGTATTTCTCAAAGCAGTGAGAGTTTGTGCCAGATATCCACTGGGATTTGTGTATTTCCTGTAGGTTTCTCTCTTCTACTGCTAGCTGCCACAGAATGACACATTAGCAAGGGTTTTCCCACCCTTTCTAATAGCATCTTTGTCTATCCATTGTATAGTAATTTATTTATATGTATATTTGAGGCTGACACACCTTACCATGTAGTAGTCCATTCTTTCTTGTTATGACACACCAAAGTAAGCTCTCAGGATTGCCACAACACAAAGAGCATCACAAACACTGTAGGAAGATGGCATTTCATCCTATTGGTCCACCTGAATGCACCTTGATACGTTTCTGCTCAGCTGAAAATTTTGTGCTAATGATCTGAAAACCCAGTGTGCTGGGGGTTGGTGAGTCTGCACACAAATGTGAAAAGATTGCAAGTGTTCATTTAATAATTCTGCCACAGACACAAGATCATCAAAGCAAGGAGAGACTCAGTATCATTGTTCAACAAGCACAGGATTTGTTCATTTATTTCAAAGGCATTTTTTTTTTTTCTGTTAGAGATATCACAGTTCCTGTCATTCCATCTTCAACAACTATAAACTGCAAAAATGGAAGAAAGCAAATAACAACAATAATAACAATAGACCACAACTTATCAACCTTTCACTGCGCTGCTTCATGAATGTTACCAGTAAAGCTTGGATGCCACAACTTCCTTCTTATCAAAATTTGTTTTGCTGTAGAAAAATACTCATCTGCCTCTTACAGACTTTTATTTCACAGAGATGTGGAGCTGGTCTGTGGATCCCAGCAGATTCCACATGATGTCTGGAAAAATGCTCTATAGAATATGAACTCGACTAGGACACAAACAGTCTGCAGAGATGTTATTACTGCAGAACTGAAAGCACTGATGATGAGACAATCTGGCCAGCAGTGTGAAGGAGGAAAAAGAGATAAAAAATAGGTGAGTTAAGAATAAGCTGAAAGTTTGCATAGATTGAGTTCAAAAATGTGGTGTTATATGATGTTCAAGCTCTCTCCAACTGCCTGCATGCAATTCAGGCAAGAGCACAGGTTTCCCTAAGCCACTGCAAAATACTATTGGCATTCTAACTAGGCTGCATTCAGCCCAAGCTGTCTGTGCCAAATCTCTCCTAAACACCAGTCAAACAATTTTATTTCTGCTGTTTATCAAATGGGCTTTCTTTCAGCTTTAACTCTACCTAGCAGTGACGCTTGTGTAATAATGCAAGATCTAATGTTTCTCAAGTGCTCTTCTCTTTCTGTGCTTTATGGTGAAAAAGGGGTGGAAGAGGTGAGAGAGAAGGGGAGACCACTGTGCATTGCAATTTACTCTGACACTGTCACTGCTAAGCACAGCAAAGGGTCTCTTTGAATCTTGCATTTTCCTATTATGTTCACCCTCCTCAGTCACTTCTGTGGTGAACCTACATCACACAACTGTATGCATTTCAAGAGGAGACTCCAGATCCTTTCAGCTGATGTTCCCAAACACTCTAGGTTATTTTATGTAAAATGTACTTCTCACTTCTTCCATTTCCTGTGTCCCAAAAGAAAAGAGATAGAAAAATGAAGTACATATTGTAAAAGTCCATTTCATCTACCCCTCTGACTGGCTGGTGTGTTATCAGATAGGGAGTCAATGGCACAACGAAATCCTCTCCAAGTTCACTCTCTCATCTTTCAAAGCTAAAAACTCAATTTCCATACCTGCCACTTTCCTCATCCTCCAGAAACTCCCTTCTGTGTTCAGACCTTTTGCAAACTTTCATTTACTAAAAGTAACAGGCAGAAATATCATAGGGGCTTTTACAAGCATTTTTTTCCCTTGTAATTTTGAAACTGAGATTCGTTTTTCAAAGCTTTGCAGAACTGGATAAGATAATGAGCCTTCCTTTATACAAGGGAACAGATTAGAAGCTTTTAATGGCACTTGTCAGACCTTAAAAACAGTGAGTACCAGGAATAGCCCTTGAGTCTCTACATTAGAAATTGGCTACTGACTTAATTTTAGGCTTTTTTGAGGTGCTTTATGCAACTTGAATGCACATCAGGCCTATTCTTCATGGAACAGTCAGCAGAAAGAGGGAATCTCTAAGACTTTGAGGGGAAATGAATGGGCTTCAAAATATTGTTGTAAAAGACTTCAATTATTGGCATATACGATCTTCAAAGGCCATTCTGGACATATACTGTCTTCTGTTCATGACTGTAATTTGATTTCTTTTCATACTGCATTTATGTTCTTCTTCAAGTAATTGACCTTGTGCACCCTTAGCTCTTAACATGTTGACTCATCTTTGTATCGGGAGAAAGAAAAATGTTATCTCTCTCATTTTGACATATACATCCCACAGTATCTTGATGGCTGACTCAACTTTCTGGGTACAAGTTACTTGATACCATTCTCATTTGGCACCAGAAAGTGCAGGTTGAAAGCAAACACACAGAGACATATTCAAAGCATTTTTATTCACCAGTGATTTCTCACAACCAGTCTCTGAAAGATTATGTCATAATTCTTCCTCTTTCCACAATGCACTGTTACCAAATCCCTTCTTCCAAAGGCTTTATCTATCCATACCAATGTGGATATACTGGCATGGGCACTGCAAAAAGGCAGTAAATGCTGAGATCAAATTTGTCTCCCAGAGTTTCTCTCTCAACTGTTTTGTCCACCTAAGCAGCCTTGTGGTCCTCTCCTGTAAGCCTTGTCCAGAATTAACATGTATGGTTAAGCAGACAATTCACTTATGCTCATAATTCTATCCTCCATGAATAAAGCATTGGTTTCTCTGGGCTCTCAGCAGAGGTATTGTTTCAGAGGTAACATATGGGAATAATAGGACAAACCTTTCACATTTCTGGGTTTTGAAACCAAGTTACAAGCTGCTATTGTCTTAAATTTGACAGAAATTTTCTTCAGTTTGTTTACCAGTTCACATCCTCCATTCAGACACAGAAAATCATATCTCAATTGATAAGGAATATCAACTTCCATATGGTAATGGAGTAGGACCATACATTATAATGACAGCCAGCATCTATTCTCCCTAGGAAAGTAACATAAGTAACAGGAAAAAACTATTTTCCCCTCTCTAAGGTACTCTACAAGCATAAGTAAATACATCTATCTTTCAGAGACAGTGAACTGGGTTCTTGATAACAGAAGGGTGATTCTCCTTTGAACCTTGCAGGTTTTCTGATCACCAGGCACCATTGAGATGTGATTTTCAGACCTAGAGGAGCAATGTCTCCTTCACAAAATCCTCTCCTTAACTTATTAGAAGGTTTTTTTTTCGGACAACTTGCCAGATAACCGTGAGTACTAAACCCAGAAGTCATCTATAAAACTACACTGCAGCTTTTCTTCCGGCATTTTATTTTTATAAACTCAATTTGAAACTTTTCATTGCGCTGTAATGGCTTTCATGGTTCATTGTTCAGTGCAGTGGTACAGCACAGTCAATAATAATTCAGAGCCCATTTAAAATTTAACTTATTCTCCGCGTCATTTCTGATGGCTCTTTCAAATTACTAATTAATAATAGTTCAAGGTGGCAGTGCAAAACTTCTTGTCAAAAATACAGTTAAGACAGAATGCGTTTACCCCATGTTCAGTTTTCAGACAGCACCTTTCCTTCCCTCTGCAAATTCAAGGCACTGTATGTTAGCCGACCTTGTTAACACAACTCTGCTGGGAGCCACACTTTAAAACTGAAAATATCTAACTGCATCTATTGATTCCACAGCCTGCTGGTGTTCTGAAAAACTGAATTGCCTTTGGGAAAAAACTAACTTTGTTGTTGCATACTGACAAAGAAAAAGCTCTCTGGTTAAGGCTAGTGCAAGGCTCTGCCACCTGCCTGTAACAGGGAAAGTTAAAGACTGTTGATTTGGAAATGGGAAAGAAAATATAATGGTAGAGGAAAAAGAAGCTGGCAATCAAACAAGAGGTGAACAGTAGTTTTCAGGGATGAGAACAGTGAAAAATGAGCATGAAGTGGGATTAAAAGAAAATGGGAAAGATTTGAGTTGCAGAGAGGAGGGGAACTGAACAAAACACTGCCAAGAGGCTCATTTAGACCCTAGCCAAAAAAAAAAAAAAAAAGAACTCTTAGAACTCTTCCACTGAGAGCTGCATGGAAATGTGACAATGGAGTTGGGACTTTGCAAATAGGATCACAGAATCATAGCATCACCAAGGTCGGAAAAGACCTCTAAGACCACCCAGTCCAATTGTCCACCTTTCACCAATATTTCCCCACTAAACCATGTCCTTTAGTAAAACATCTAAGCATTTCTTGAATACCTCCAGGGGCAGTACCTCCACCATCAACCTGGGCAGCTTGTTCCAGCTCCTAAAGTCTCTTTCTGAGAAGAAATTTTTCCTAACATCCAATCTAAATCTCCCCTGGTGCAACCTGAGGCCATTCCTCCTCATCCTATTGCTAGTTACGAGGGAGAAGAGGCCAATAGCAGTCACTGACAAACATCTGAGATAACTGCCAGATGCACACCTCTGAGAAGGGCAGCCAGATTATCCTCTGCATATGGTGCTCCACGTTGACTGGGTGGGGCAGCCCGTGGGGAGGTCTAGTTGATGAGATTTTCTCTTCTGCACTCACTTTAGAGGAAAGGAAGAAACAGTGGAGAACATCTCAGGGCACTGGAAGTCGGTATTGGCATTGTCAACTGAACTTTCAGTGTTGTATCTTGCATAACTACAGGTTTCCTCAATGCACACAGCAGTGATTTCCACAGTAATAATCTATACTCCATCAGCACCCCTCTGGAGGACTGGCAGTTGCAATGTCCCAGCTATAACGTTGTTCCATTTATTCAACGAGGAAGATAAGGAGGGAAGAAAAAATATTGAAAAAGTTGTTTCTAGAAGCCAAAAATATAATAATAGTAGTAGTAGTAGTAATAATAATAGAACGAATAAAGCCAAAATAAATAAAAAATAAATCAAAGTTAATTGTTCTTGAACTCAGATATGCTAATGTCAAGTGGAAAGCACATGTTCAAGAGACAGTGTTGATTCCTAGGGCTGCTTTTCTGCCTTTGAAGTACCTTTGGGCTGATAATGAAACTGCTGTCAGCAGGAACAAGAGAAAAATACCAGAGGTTCTCAAAGAAATGAGAAAGCTTTCTACTGTCAGGCTGGTAGACCCTGTGGCTAGCTGGATGTTAGACAGAATGAAAATCTATTATGTTTTCTTTGTGAAAGGCTCCTTGCTGATATTTCAAAGACAAGAGACAAAACTTTCTCCTCTAGATCATAGAAGTCTCTCCAGTCTTGAGAAGGTACATCAGTGCCTACATTCTGAAAAATCTTGTAGAAACAATGGGAACAATTTCTCATAAATGTCTTGCATCTGGCCTGTGGAAGTTCTTGCCAGGTACAACAGCCACGTGAACTGACCATCACTAATATAAGATGTTATTAGAGGGTGTTTATTCTTGGTAAAAGCAGTGGAGTTTAATGTTCATTGAGTATCGGTCCATTGTGTGGGATAGACTGCCCAGTGGGATGAAACCTGACTGGGAACACTGGAACTGGGAACAGAATAACTGAATCCAAGGGTTGACCTCATGTTGGGATGAAAATTTTTGTGCACAGGGTACCTGCAGAAGTTTAGGTTTTTAGGTAAAAGGAGCTTTTGCCAAGGACCTCACCTTATTCCAGTAAAGGGAGGGAGAACTGCAGTCACAAATCCAACAGAGAATGTAAACATACAAACCAGGAACAGAGTGTCCCTTCATGTCTGCCTATGTGAAACACCTACATGGGTTCCCTGGTTACCTCTCCCAAGAAGGGTCATTACCATAAAGGCCAGATTTTGAACAGCATCCTCCATTTTTTTTCTGCAAAGTGGGAACTTTCCCTGTGCGCTCTAGAAAAAAAAGACACTGAACTTGAGAATGATTTCATAAAAAAAAATCAGATTTGGAACCTCATTTTTAGGTTGTGCTGTTCTGACAGAGGGAAGAAGCTTTTTTTTTTTTTTTTGGCTGGGGGTGGGGGGGATATGCCACAGCAAAGAAGGAACTTCCACATGCACAGAACAGAGGACTTGAAGAGAAGCACACAGAGATGTCCCCTCTGTAGGAGAAACATTCAGCATGACCCCATTCCAGTGCCTGCAATCAATTCTAATTCACTGTGCAGACTCATTTCCTGTTCTCTCTCATTGCTAGCTGCAGCACTGATGCTTTCTCTAGATGTCACCTTATGCAGGGTTAGACCTGCCTGTAATAACTTTGGGCATTCATTGATTTGTTTTCCCTCTTGGTTTGTATGAGTAAAGACATAAAGGCAAATACAGAAGCACCTGCAGGAAGAGTCCGTAAAATAACAGAAGGAAACAGGCCACAACTTCAACCTTTACCTTTTTCACAAACACTATCTTGCCTCTGAAAGTTTTTAATGAGAAGGGTCTTCCCACCTGAATATTGTTCCCTAGGACAAGAGTCTCCCAGTTTCTGCTTCTGATTCCCACTGGAGTGTTGTTGACCAGTGTTTTGATCACCAGCAGAGCAATATTAAGGGATGTAATAAAGGCTTGTGATTGTAAATGACTAATATTGCATGTGGAGACCGACAGTTAAGCATTTTGGCTTCTGAAAATGTCTCTATCTCTGAAAGCAGAACAAGTATCCTGGAGAAATCAGAAGAAGTTAAGAAAAATAACTAGACTCAGTCTTGAGAGGGGGCAACGCATTAATGTGTATAAATCCAATCTTCTATTAATGCCTACAGGTGCTGTTCCTCTCTCTTTAATTGCCATCTTGGTGCTGGTTTAGCAGTGTCAGGCATGTGCAGGAAATCCCATGCCCTATTAATTGGGGCACCATGCTGAGCTTGTTTCTGTAAGGCTCTGTGATAAACACCTGAGGAGAATGGGTACTGTATTTCTGTTAAACACATCAAACATCCAGGGACAACTTAGTGATACTGTGGGACATGGTTTAGTGGGCAATACTCGTGGACTAGATGATCTTAGAGGTCTTTGCCAACCCTAATGATTCTATGATTCTAAGCTTGATCCAATCTAAGAATGATAACAGTGGACAGATGATTCTGATTTGGTCAAATTTGGTCAAAATGTATGATGATTTTGGTTCTGCTGCATAAAACAGTGTTTCATCAGCAAACTGTCTTCTGTGTGAAAGCTTCCTCATTTCCATGATCTGCTATTTGCCTCACCTCCGGAGATGTTATTCTGTTAGGAGATCCTGGCATGTGGAGGAAGGCTGACAGAGCCTAAAAGCATTAAGAAGAAAAGAAATGACAGTTATATACAGCAGTAGCCAGACATGACAAAGACAAAAAACATTTTACTGTGTACTGGATGGAAAATATTTTGTTTGTGTACCACATTCTCATTCCCTGCAGGGTAGAAAGTGAAAATGTCACTTTAAATTGTAACTGAAGTGACAGCTGTAGTTAAACCATAGGCCATGTATTAGTGGGAGTGAAAAATACACATAATAAAACACAAAAACAAATTACAAATGCCAACATAGTAATATGCAACATGTGCAGCATGAGGTGCCCATATGTAATAGCAATGTATATGAAGTTTCTTCTAAGGCATTGAGTGTTACATGGATTTGTATGGCAGCAAAATGAGACTCCTCTCTAAGCAATCCAAGAACTGGAAAGGGATTGCCTTCATGTACCTAACTCATTGCCACTGATCTGAATCTATTATGAGTCTCTATATATCTAATGAGGAAAGGGCAGAGGAGTCACTAAAGTCTGAGGCTTGTAGATCTGATAGCAGATGCTGAGGAAAACCAGAGCTCTTCCAGAGCCCAGGAGGTTTAATCCTCAAGCTTTAGGAACATAATCAACACTCATGTAAATTGCCGTGTTTTGGTACAACATCTTTCTAGTTGGTCTCTGGTGAAATTTGAGGTGACGACCTTGAACACGCCTTGACCCCTGAAGGCTAACAATTATGGAGAAGACCTCTGGATTCTAAGGACCATTATGAAGGAATTGTTTTTACATTACGGATGGATCCATTTTCTGTGAAGTCATAAGGCGACAACATGGTTAAGAAATGTTAGAGCATAGCAGCTCCAGAGTGCTGAATTATTCTGCTACCCAAAACTAGGTGTCCGTGTGTGTGCCTGTTCAGAGCAGACCTTTCTCAGACTGGCGCCAAATTGTGCCTCATCACTGTCAGGGTGGTTTTAGTTAGCACGGATTATCTGTCTAGGATTTATTAAGGCCTTTTGTGCAGTCTTCTATAACATCCTTCTCTCCAAAAGGGAAAGATACAGATTTGAGGGGCAGAGCTTTCAACGGAAGTGGAACTGATTGTGAGATCATAAGCAGAGAGTGGTGATCAATGGCTCAGTGTCCAGATGGAGATCAGTGACAGTAGTATCCCTCAGAGGAAAGTACTGAGACCATCTTCATCAATGACAGTCATCAACAATGGATCAAATTCACCCTTGGCAGTTTGCAGATGACACTGTGCTATGCGGTGCAGTTGACATGCCTGAGGGACAGGATGCCATTCAGAGATACCAAGGCAGGCCAAGCCTGCTCCAGACCCAAGTGGGCCCAGGAGAACCTCATGGGGTTCAACAAGGCCAAGTGCAGGGGCTACAATTGGTCTGTGAAATTCCTACTATCATCGCAAACTGAGGGTGTAAGGGTTGAGTACCTGGATTCTGCATTCAGATGTGGAGTCCTCAGAAATAAAAGAGTGGAGTGTGTCCAGAGGAGGGCCACAAATATGACCCAAGGGATGGGACACCTCTCTACGAGGACAAGCTGAGAGCTAGGGTTGTGCAGCTGGAGGAAGGAAGGCTGCAGGGAGAGCTGAGAGCAGCCTTCAGTTCATAAATGGGCTGTAGGAAGGAAGGGGACAGACTCTGTAGTGGTGTCAGTGTGATAGGGCAAGAGGAAATGGATTCAGACTAAAAGAGGAGAGGCTTAGACTGGATATAATGAAGAAGTTATTTATAATAAGGGTGGAGAGGCACTATGTAGGTTGCCCAGGGACGTGGTCATGCCCTGTCCCCTGATCTTGGATGTCTCCAGGGATGGGGAACCAGTGATCACCTGATAGAGATGTATGTGTCCCTGTGCATCACAGGGAGTGGGACCAGATGGTTTTTAAGGGTGCCTTCCAACTCAAACAGTTCTATGATTCCAGATCAAACCATGCCAGAGATCAACGTAAAAATTTAATAGCGTAGATTACTGTCAAGAAGTGCTTGTTTCCCACCCCTGTTTAGTTTTAGCAGTGCACATGCAACTCTGAAGGACAAATAACAAGTAACAAGTTATTTTCCTGTTTTTTCCTAACTAGTATTAACCTATGTTAACTGCTTTCTTTGGTGATGCAGCCTGGCTGCTGCATACAGCAACTCTGGTCATGTGTGTACATGTTTTTATGACACGTTATTGTGATGTATAAAGAAAAACACATCTGATTATGTGGTGGCATTTTCATGATATAATTCATGAACAGAAGAAAATGCTCTGTCAGTGGCTGCAGAACTATGTGTTTTGTAAGAACTTTATGTTTTATAAGAACTTTATGGCTTTTGGGGGAGAAAAATACCAAGGCAGCTGTGAATATGTATGCAAAGCTCTGCAGCAGAGTGGTAACCTAGCAACACTGACAACCCAACCTTGAAAAGACTTTTATCTTATGTTCTGGTTCATATAGTGAGCAAGATACAGGGGGAAAGTGTGTGGCTGGTGTCAGCAAAGTTTGTCTGTAAATTAGCTTTGATAATTTCTTATAGCTTAAACCTATGAAGCAGGAGCACAGCAGCTCTCAAAGCAGGATGGAGGTATTATCACCATGCTGCTGCACTGCTGGCATAAAGGCATGGAGGAGGAGTCATTTGCTGGCAACTCCTTGCCCTTGGAGTGATGTCTGTACTGCTGGAACCTCCCAGATGGAAAGAAAAACTCTCTGGTTATTTTGGCAGGGAATGACTGGTGGGAGAGCATCAGCTCTCTGGAGTGAAGTACACATGACTGAAGAAAATGAGCCCCCTACCTTTCCTACCCCTCCAGATTAACATGCACAGGAAGCAACTATTCCCTTAATTAAGTCCCAGCACAGAGACAATCTACTTGCATTCATAAGTTAAGCATAAAATCTCTTTGTTTGTTCACATATTTTCTTCCAAAATATCCTTCTAGCCAAAATGGAGAGTTATGGACTAGAACAGGTGTGTGAAAACGTGGTCGTACCAGTAGGCTGCAGAGGCAGCCATCAATAAATCTAAGCCTATCTGGTAGCTGGTTATGAGCAGCAGTCCTCAGAAGTCTCACATGTCCCACCAGAGTCACATTATACATAGACAGTCTTCAACATAGCTGGAGCTTTGGAAACAGCCTAGTTTTAATAAACCGTGGCATTCAGGAGGCTTTGGTGCTCATTGTGTGGACGAGGATTGAAAGCAGTAAGATAAGAAGATCCCATTACTGTGGGAAAAAAAAAAAAACCTAATGGAAAATGTTAAGCTTGAGGGGTGCAGCACAGAAATTTGGATTCAGCACTACTGACTGCTTAGTGAGCATATTGCAGCCCCATGCAATTACTACAACAGCTTAAGAAAAAAGGGAAGACCCAGATGCAGACATCTGTTAACAATAAAAGCTGACATGATGCATTTATGTATTGCACAAAACATAATCAGAATTCAATCTGCTAGGCTTTATTTTCAATGCTGTTAGGAATTCAAAGTGCGTTTTCATGTATGTGATCATTTTACTTGAAAAGCATCTGTCTTTCAGCCATTTGTGTAGAAATGGGTGTATTTCTCACCAGATAAATTCTCTAACTGCTACTGCTGTGCCCCTCTAACATGTATCAAAGATCAGCTGCATAGACTGAGAGGGAACTGAAGTGAGTTTCAAAATGTTATCAACCATTCATTAGATGATGGGCTGTTCTTTCTCTGCCCACAGCAAGTGGTTGGAGCTAGAAGATCCTCTCCAACCCAAGCCATTCTGTGATTCATTCTATGATTTTATGATTCTTCATTGACTTCCCAGTGTTGGAAACCAGACAGCAAATATATATTCCTCTCTTGCTAATGCACGAAGATGCCATTCTGAAACATAAACATTAACTTTTAGAAACTGCATTCTGAGAGATTTAGTTCTACTAAAGACAGCTTGAGAATCCTTTTTTTTTTTTTAGAGTAGCTGGTAGGAATATATATCAAGAGTAGGAGGAATTAAATATAAGTTAAAAATTTTCTGGGCCATGCAAGCAAGAAATATGTAGATGAAACGAAGAGAAAGATCAATATTACATGATGTGTCTTTAATATGCCTTGAGTATAACTTGCAGAAATATGATGGAATGATACAAATTTAAAACTAAGCAAACTGGAAAAATTTCTCCATAAAAGTAGTCAGGAACTGGAACAGATTGCACAGGGGGTGGTGGAATCACCATCCCTGGAGCTGTTCAAGAAACATTTTGATGTTGTACAGAGGGACATGGGTTAGTGGGAAATATTGGTGGTGGGTGAACGGTTGCACTGAGTGTTCTTGAAGGTCTTTTCCAAACGTGATGATTCTATGGTTAGTGAGTCCAATACTTATGAAATGTCCTGTAATTTTATCAGTCCAGCTGAAGAATCGGAAACGGCAAGTATTAGATACTGTGACCTCTAGTACATGCACATATTTTTCTATATCTACATGAAGAGAACAATGGACATAGAATCATAGAATCATTAAGGTTAGAAAAGACCTCTGAGAACCCTAAGTCCAGCATCTCAAACGTCTTCTTGATGCTTTCATTCCGTTTTCCCTTGACCTTTCATGTTGGTACTTTACCCTCAGAAAAACTCATGAGCTCGCCACTTACAGGTTCAGAGTCTCTCAGACTTCTTCTCAAACTGAAAATCTGTTTTCATCCCTCAGAGGTAGCAATAGGATCATAGCCAGAAAGGTTAATTGCTTTTTACAGACAGCATGTATGAATAAAGGAAAAGCTTCCCTGCTTTTCGTGTTCTGTATAATTTTTGTCCTTGTTGAAAATGTGGCTGTGAGCAACAGAAAAAGAATGACCTTAGTAAGGTGTATTTATTCTAAATGAAAGGAAGTAGCCTCGGGACTTCAGTGATCATTTTTCAACAGAAGGATGATAGAAGCTGTACTCAGGGGGGCACAGGATGGAAACCCTCTTCTTCTTGAGCTTTTCAAACAAACAAAGAAGTGGGGGGAATGAAAGAAGTGGAACAGAAAATAAAATTATGATGAAGGCAAAAACTTCAGCATGAGGCTTAATCCATGCAAAAACAAACAAACAAAACAAAACAAAAAAGAAACACATCATCCAAAGACATCAAAACAGCATTCTCATATGAAATGAACGTGTTTGCTGTTGGAAGTAAGGATCTATCACACTGACATAGAACAAGTATCTCCATGTACCCAAAAATGCAATATGCTGTAGCTAATCTCTGGATCTGCTTGACTGAAATTACCAAAATTGAGATGAAATTCTAGGCAGCACTTTGGATCAGAAAGTACAGAACATCCAGTGATTCCAGATGTCCTCCAGGGTACATCACGAGCATCAAGAAAGATGCTGAGTATGAAGACTCAACAGCTCAGTGTGAACTGTTGGCAACAAAATGCCAGTGTTTGATGTTAGCTATGTTGAAGGAAATCGTGTTTAAAACATTCAACAAGCATTTTCCTTTTGGCCAGGATATTCAGAGGCTCAAACTCAAGAGCATAATAACTATATAATAATTCTGTTTCTTATGATTCTATTTTTCTAACTTCCTTTTACTTTTCCCTATTCCCAGCATTACTTCTTCAAAATTTCCCTGTTTTCGTGTCTGAGTTCCTGGATACTTTCAAAGGAGTCTTTGTTTTTAATTAATTTTGGATTTCAGTTGCTATGTTTCTGACAGGTTTCTTTTTCTTTACTTCTCATTAAAAATTTTCATTTGAAACAAACTGTAATTTTTAGATACTATGGAGATGTTTTATGAAGAAAAGAATTAAAGTAAATAGTGACTGGGACCACAAGAAAGCATCTTAACTGAAAAGTACATATATGCATTATTTAAATATCTAGGAAGTCTACATGAATAATTTTACAGAAGGAAAATCACTGTTTCAAACAGCAGTAGAAAAACATGCAAGAAAATTCATTTATCTTTCAGATGATCATCAGGACTTTTGTCAACAAATTTGGGTTTTAAAATGAGTTTTGAACGTGAATTTTGAATCAAGTAGTTTCTGAAGTCCAAAAGCCTCCTCTGGGAATTTAGCAATTCAGAGCAAACAGAGTTCAGAATAGCACACAATGCACAGAAATAGTTTCTGCAATGAAGGAAGTGAAGTTTGTACAGCGGAAGAGTAGAAGAAAGATTAACAAACCATTAACATCAGAGAATGGTGACACACCAACTCCACATCAGTCCTTCCCTCTCTTTGGATAGAAATAGGTTGAACTGATATAGAGTCAACTGAAGAGACATTGATTGGAACAAACATGGATTAAGACTTTGCTATTAGAACAACAGAAGGAAAATAAAACCAGAAGGAGGGGGAGAACAGGAAGAAATCTCAAAAAAGAGCAGTAATCTCTTGGGAAAGAGATGAAGAGGAAAACGGAAAAGGTAAAAACTGTGATGAGCAGAAAAGGAGAGCAGGAAATTGAGACCTGTGATGGAAGCATATTTCCATCTAACAAACAGGAATTGGTAGGTGGAAAGCTGACAGACCAACACTTCCTCTTGCTGTTGATATCTAGAATATACCTTGGTACCATCGCTTTACATCTGTATTTATACAGGATGCAAGGCAACATAATAATAATAATTACTAGATAATCGGGTTGAAGAAAAAATGGCTGAACTTCAAAGTCTGTAAAGGACAAAGTTACAATATATTAAAAATGAGATTAAAATAGATGGGCATTGTCTTCAGAAAATAGTAAGGAAAATAGAATTTAGAAATGCAGCAATGATTTTAAAGGAACAAGCAGTATTTGTTTCAGAAGAGACAGCAGGTATTCTTGGACATATTACAAATTTATCTACCCTTAATTGAAAAAAGGAAAAAAATAGTCAGATTATAAATAAATACTCTTGCTTCATTTAAGAAATTAGAAAATTCCTGAATCTCGTCCATACCCTACTTATAGAAGAAATTATTATTAAAAAAATAATACAGAAGAAGTCCAGAAACGTTTACGACCTAATGTTGTGAAGGTGTTCTAAGCAGTGTGAAGTTTTGTAACATTAGACTTGTTAACCTCATCATTCAAATCAAAAGTATTCCTTCCTCTGGAAAGAAAACAATTATAATAATTGTAATATTCATGGGAAACTCACCAAACAATGCAGTGTGTATAATTCTGTGATTAGCAGATTAGTATATTAACAGATCATAGTAAAAGCAATGGCAACTGGACAAGATGGATATCCAGATGTTATACTACTGGAGATCAATGATTTTTTCACTTGTATTGTTTTTTTCCTAAAAAAATAATGCAGAAGGCAGGGAAGGGACATATTCCATCTGATTTTATTAGTATGTACACACACACATACGTACACAGACGTGATGCATTTGCACACATATGTAAACGTATTTATCTCACACACAAGAGCTCTAGGCACGGTTTATTATGTCTTTTGTACACAAAGAAGTTTTGTTTTCCAAACAGGGGATGTCAAAAGTAGATGTCATTTGGGGGACAAAAGTGATTTCAGTGTTAAATCTAGAATATCAGTGTTTGTTTTCCATTAGGATCCTTGAGTTTTTATACTCATTAGGGGAACTTGCTCAGATTAGCAAGACAAAACAAGCTGCAGTGATTATATGGGTGGGGATGACTGCCTTATCCATGAAGCCCCTTTTTCATTAATTTCAGACATGAAGAAAAGCAAGCTGATCAGGAAATGAACACAAGCAAACAGTCATTCAGATGGCATTGCTGTTTTTGTGCTACTCTCAGTCTGAAGGCACTAATTCTGCATGCTATGTTCCAACTCCAGACACAAAGTCAGCCAGAAAAAAAAAATTACCTCAGACTGCCATTAATTCTGAGAGGGTTAAGTAGAGTTTATATGCATATGTGATTTAAGCAGGTGAAAAAGCATTTGTTGTATCAGAGAACCAGCAGAGGCAAGGACTTCGATTTCTACAAGAAGAGGCTGTACAAAAATGTTGGAATCCTCTCAACTGAGGTGATCAAATAAAAAGGCTTGTGAAGGCAGGATGTGGCATTCTCAAGGTCAAACAGACAACATTTCAGGTATTGTTTTCCACTGCCTCACCCTGCAGTGACTCCAGAATTCTCCATTCAACAGTTGATTAAACATCCAGTTCATCATCTCGTTGGGCTTTCCATCTCTTAAGCAGTTTAGATGTAAGGCCGTGCTTTGCACTGGTTGAGAACAACCTGCTGGGTACCCTAACTATTGGACACCCATTTCATGCAGTATTTATCCATTTCACAATCAAGAGGGTCTGGGGTTATTTTTGGATGGCCTGGGTAAAACATAAACTGCTTATGAACAGAAACGAACACGAGTCTTACATTTTTTAAGATACAAGTATTTCTAACACAATTAAGATGACTCGTCACCCTTTTCAGAGAGGAAGTATTTTACAGAAACAAAATCTTTTTCCAGAATTATTATTATCTGTGAACACTTTCTGCTGTCAGTATACATTTTGCTTTCAGTATTTATCCACAATATCCACAGCACCTAAACTGGAATTTGCTATTTCCAAGTAGGAAGAAGGTAGGGAGTAGTACAGAAAGCACAAGACCATCATTTATATACCATTTTTTTTTTAAATAAAACAAAGTTGTCTCCAGCCCACCATGGGCTAGAGGGGGGAGGAAATTAAGGGACCAAACTGGAAGATATCACAGACCTAATTAATGTGAACCAAATTTTTAAGCTATTTCTGCGATCAGACAAAAACATTTTGGGAGTAAATGGCAGGCAAGCTACAAATACACAATTAAATATGACTGACAGCAGCAGAACGTGAAAGCCAATGCCCAAATCTAACAGTGATCATTTCTCTGTGCACAATGTCAGTCATCACATACAGGAATTGTCTGAGTATAGAATGTTGTGAAATAAGGTCAGGGTGAATGTGTGGTTTAGTTGTGCTTATGCACAACAGAGTGAAGAAGTATTAGGGCAGCTGAGATGTAGTATGTCAAGGAATGCCTCTAACAAAATACTGTATAATGCTCCGTAAGCAAAGGAGAAGGATAAATGAAAGACAGTAGTCAGCAGGTTTGGATTTGTTAGCATTAGAAAAAAGAAAGCAGCATCACCCAATGTTTCTGAGCACTTGAAGAGAAACTGTCACTTATTTCAAGATACAGTGGCTGACACAGGTAGTCATGGTAAGGGTCACTACTAACTTTTCAGGTTCTATTACTGCAGAGAACTACAGCTCAGCAATCATTCTCTCCTTTATACATTTATACCAAATCTACTTGTCCCTCCCATTAGGTGAAAAATGGATCAAGGACATCTTATTTCACGCAATGAAATCAAAGGCAATGAAAAGGAGTCTGCATTGTGATGTGTTTGTTACATCAGCTGCAATGCTCTACAGGTATCCATCAGAGAATTCAAAACTTATCTTTCATTTTTCTCACGTCAGCTAGATGCCTAAAAAATTGGTAAGAGACACGTTCAGACAGAAAGCAAATACTGAGCTACTGAGGACTGAGAATGCCTTTCTAGTACAGCTTCATTACCACATCCAAGTCATTTTTTTTTCACTTCTTGGGGAAAAAAGACAGGAAGATAGATAGAGAAAGATAAAATCTTTTTAGGCATACTTTGGTTTAATATTGTTATCCTTGCTTTACCTGTTTTCACAAGGTGAGCAAGATCAGAATGTAAAATTTTTCTGCCATAAGAAATGGATATTACCACTTGAGACACCAAATCTATTGTGCCCTATTCCAGCTGCTCTGGGCCTTCAAAGCATGGTCTAGGCCACTTCTTTCACCTGCATCAGGACTGGAAAGTTCACACCATCACCCAGAATCTCATTTTTTACCTGTAATATCCTCTCACACAAATCAGACAAGTTGAACAGTAGTTTCAAAATGGATCAGTTGCCTCAAATCCTTGTACCAGGTTTGTATCTGTGTACAGAAATGTAATGAGCCTTTCCTCCAAACCCTCCCAAAGTCACGTTTAAGGGAAGAAGATGATCTTCCTGCCCAGTGCTGTATGCCCAAGATGTAGGTAGAACTAAGACTGTCTTTGTGGCAGAAACAATATCTAAGCAGCACCGAGTGTGCTGACTTATGCCACACAGAGGCAGCCTTTCTCACAGTTTCAGAAGAAGGTACCAAGGTACAGGAGATACACACATCTCAAAAAGCAAAGGATGTTTCCTATCCCATGAAAGAAAGCCTGTGCAAATCTTCACTTATTCAGAAATCCAGCTATCATGGCTGCAACTGTTCAGCACCATTTTCTGGGATACAGAATTTGCCTCTTGTCCATGTGTCAATGCAGAAAACACTTGGCAGAAGAGACCACAGGACAAGAGAAATACGGTAGAATATTTGAAAATTTATACATCCCTCTGAGCTTAGTTTACAGTTTGTGTTGATGTCTCTGTGCCTTATGATAGTGCTTAAAGCTGTATACTACTACATGAACTGAGCAAATTGATTGCATAGCTTTCCAGAAGTTAAATTAACAACAATAGCAAGTACAGGCAATTTCACCTGAATCTCTTGCACCTTCTCATATATGTATGTATAGAACTTCCAAACTTTCTGACACAAAATTACTGTGAGAATAGTAAGTTG
Organism: Odontophorus gujanensis; assembly: GCA_013399175.1. NCBI lineage: Eukaryota > Metazoa > Chordata > Aves > Galliformes > Odontophoridae > Odontophorus > Odontophorus gujanensis. Next base: position 263,432 of record VXAB01003956.1, read on the forward strand.
TGAGTTTGTTGACTTCTGCTCTCTTCAGTGGTGGTTACTGTTTTACTCCAGCATGGGAAGTGTAAGATAACATCCAGACTGTCAGCATGCCATCAGACCAGATCAGAGGAGCTTGCATCACACAGATTCACTATTACACTTCAAACATTTCATCTACTACTGCAATCATCTAAGGATTTAGAAAGATAATTCCCCTGCTCGTTCACAAATCCCTGGCAGGCACAACGATCAGAAGAATCCTTCAAGGTTTGTGGAATGGATGCAGTCATCTTATTGCAGACTCAAAGCAGTAGATTAGCCCTTTGGGCTGTATATTTTCATTAAGGATGATGCCAAAGTCTCCCACTCTATCAAGAGCAAACAGCAGAATCATGCTTCAGATTACATGATGCCTCTGAGGGCACACCAAGTAACACTATGTATCTGCCTCCAAATGAATCCCTTCTAATACTCAACATATGCTCAGTGATCTCCAGAGTGTTTAAGGCTGCATACAAAATGCAAAAAGAATACTTTGCACAAACATTCTCATGCTGTAAGAATACAAGGCCCAGGAGCAATCTGTTTTATTGACAAAAAGAGGAACAGTACATCAGCTGTTCGTACATAAATTAACACATATTGTTGTGGGTTCTTATGCTACACGTGGCAGTTAAAAATAACTGAACATACCCAGCATGGAAATGGTTGGAATGCAGAAATAATGCTTTTGCTCTAATTAAGACTTACCTTAAATTTTCTGCCATTAAGTATTTTACTGTTCTGACTGAAGTCACGAATGTCACCATCTTTGTAATCCCTGGATAATAAATATAATTCAGGTAACTGGAGAACGTATCTGAAAAATGATGTATCTGCCTTTTATTTTGATTGCCAAAGCTAATTTTGAGTGTGATAGATGTTTAAACAGAACATCAAGATCCAGACCTTAAGGTTTATGAAATCTACTGGAAGTATAACAGCAAGTAAAGTTAAGAAGTTATTTCCTTTTGGCTTCTCTGAAGGCTAAAAGAGAAAAAAAATATTCCTCCTGCTCTTTTTGGAATAAAGAATCATCTTATAAAAAGGCCCATAAAGAGGCCCAGGTTCCCTTTCTCCTGCATCTTCCATGTACTTCGCCAAGCACTACAGCTTAACGTGATTTCTTTAAACAACTCAATCCTGAAAACAACTCTGGTGATCTTTCTCCGAAAAGCCAGAAGTCAAAGACATTGAACACTAAAATATTAGGTTAAAAAATCACATTAGTAAGTGAAACTTCTGGGCTGGATGCGGTTTGTTATGTGTCACAGGGTTTGTGTGAAGGAAGGCTACTCAAGCACCGGGTTATCTGGTGAGAATTTCTCTGATGTTTCTGGAGCAGAAGAGCATACTTCATTCCCTCCAACAGAACAAAGGAGGAAGCTGTGGGCTCAAGGACTATGTCTGAAAGACAGCATTCCTTTTGGTCAGCCATTCTCATCAAAGAGAAGAGAGAAGTGCTTAGCAATCTCAGCCATATGCTCTTGTTTCTGTCCTGGATACACAAAAATCCCGGAGACAGAAAGAAAACGCAGAAGTTCTGACAGCCAGAGGGTTAGAAGTAATTTAAAGAAAAACAAAAGGATCATTTACAAGCTAATTAAGATATTACTGATATGTACATAGACGTCCACTGCAAGTCAGGACACTTCCCACTTACCAGAACTGAAAATGACACAGGTTGGAAAATAATCAGTATGATTTTTAATGTGGATGCATTATAGCAAGAAAATGGGGGTCCTTCAGTCTCCTAGCTTCCAAGTTAACACACTTTCTTGTGCTGAACAAAATCAGCGCCCCAGCTTGTACTCAATACAGCAACATAAGAGCAGATAGGATTATCTGTACTCATCCTAACAGATGCCACAACACCTTGTCGAATCCCATGAGCATTTGTGGGGTGAAAGGATGAGCTGGCAAATAGACAGTAGGTGCCCAAAATACATTAAAAATCCAACCACGCTTTGCAAATCAAAACTTCAACTAGAAAGCAAAAGCTTTGACAACTCTGTTGTAAATAATCACAGGTAGATTTGCATCAAGAAAGTAAATATATTCTAAGTTTGAAGGCTTGAAATCTAAGTGGTAGCTACCAGGTTCCTAAAATGCCCCATGTGAGGAGAAAGGTGGCCCGTATGAAAGCAGGAAAACTGACATTTTTTCTTGGAGGAATAGCTCAATCTGTCAATACTATTAGATTATTTTCGAGTTCTTTCTTCTTCCTCTAATGAGGCATTATTTACTAACCCAGATTATCAGCCAATTAAATAAAGTTTGCATATAATTTGAATAATTACAACCACTGAAAATCATACAACCCATCACAGTTACCTGCTTAGCAGACATTTGATTATCAAGTGTCCTATTGCATAAAACCCAAGCCAGCAAATGCCCACTCTATGAAGCTAAGGAATATAAAACCCTTCAGTTGCAAATATTTCCACTCAATTTCTAATCACAGTTCTTCCATATCACAATAGCTCAAAACACTTACTCTTCTTTTATTTATTTTTTCCTCCTCCCCAAGGAGGAGACCCCATCAACTTCCTGAGTACCTGTGCCAGTCTTTGGTCACCTGGACAACACGGAAGTGCTTCCAGATGGGCAGAGAGAACCTTCTACATCCCAGTTGGTGTTTGGCAAGAAGCCTTCTCTTCTCAGCCTGTCCTGATCTTGAAGCTGAAGCAGTAAACATAACTACATTCGACTTTCTGGCTGTTCAAAAGTGCAGTTTGACTTGCAGAGATCAGTAATACCATAATACGATTAGGACCATGGAGAGGGCTTCAGTGAAATATGCTGCAAGCACTGAGTTGTTAAGACTCAGAATCTACTGGAATATAACTTTCTTACATGAGGAAGCTGAGAAACCTTATACTGAAGCTATCAGTTTCAGAATAATCTGCCTGATTTTCATGAAAAGGAAATAAATTTGAGCACGTTAAGAAGGCAGCCTCCTAAAGTTGCTTTTTTGTTTTCAAGGACATAACTGTTAATGAAAGTCAAAAGCATCATTTCAGCCATTTGAGCATCTCTTGTAAGAATCAAAACAGTAAGGACATATCTGATCAATAACTGCTTTCTTCTGGAGAAAAATCACAGCATGGTGTCCATTTTTCAGACTGTTAAGAGCTGTGGAATTTTCTCAAAAGATACTTCTGTATTTTAGAGCCAACACTGTATAAGCAAAGGCTTTGTGTTCTCATGGTGCTGTCCAAAAAGTTGTTAAAGACATAGCTCAGATTTTTCATTGGTGGGTCTGATGAGAACTCAGAATGATGTTCAAGCAACTGAATCTTCCTGAGCAAGTTTTCTCTCACTTCTCAATGTAAAAAAGTTTAGACACCAAGAGCATTCAAAACACCCTCACATACACCTTGCAGTCAGCCCTTGTGGCTCCCAGGTGGAAAAGAACAGAGCTGGCTGGGTTGTTTGGAAAGAAGAAAAGCAGAGCCATGTGGTTTGATGCTACGTTAAACCTCACCTTACTATCAGGTCTATAAAGTGCAGATAGTTGCAGCTGTGTAGTTGGCAAAAGCTGCTCATTACCTCCCTTTAAAACATTCCCCTTACAGCACAGCTGAGGTGTGTTTGCTTACCTGGCACACAGAGAGCAAGAAATCAAGTCAGGTCTCATGAAATACTCTCAGAAAATGGAATGAGCGTTGAGATGTCCTGAGGTTTTTTTTTTTTAATTTATTTTCTGTGAAAGCGTTAAGTGAATTTTTTTTTTATGGTTGCTTGAATATTTGATACCAGATCACAGACTGACTTTGAATCATAAAGGTGACTTGCTCTTGCAGCTTTTTACTATCCAAGGCAAGGTAACCTTGGCCTGAAAATAAGTAGAGGACGTTTGTTTTGTATTTCTGCTGCTATGACATCGAGCAAGAAAAGAAAGCAGAGTAACTGTATGTTCATTATTTTATTTTCTGACTGGAAATCTAATATAAAGTTAGGGTTCTCAATTTACTGTTATGTATTACAACTCAAGGAATTCAGTGCACTTTCCTAATGAAGACCAGCATTATGTCATACACAGTTTTGCAGAAGTGCTAGTGTTCAGTGACCAAGTAGAGCAGACTGCCAGTTCCAACAGCCTTCTACATCCCCATTGCTTGGAACAGTTGCAGCCAAGTAAGTACCTGGCAATTTTGGCTCTTCTGAAGTTCCTCATGAAGACATAGCTCTTTTCCTTCTAATTCCCAAGTAAAAAACAAAAAACACCAAACAAACAAACAAAAACATATCAAATCTACTGTCAAAAGTCTTCCATTTTTAATGAAAACTAGTAATCTCTCATTTTCCCCATGCTCACCCACTCACCAGTGTCCCTTCTCAATCTGCTATGTTTTTTCTTGCCACAAGCACTTCCCTGGGACAGAGTTGATTTTTTTTCTGTAATGCACAGCTGGATCACGATCCATGGTTAAAGTTCACAGATGCTACAATGATAGATAGAGACAACATGAAACATGCATTATTGGTGTGTGAATCAACTAGTGCATGTTCTCACAATGATATTTTGCATGTGGAGTAAAAAGCTGATTGAGCACGAAAGGCATCCAGATTAACAATGTCACAATCAAACTAGTGCTTGTACTGGATCCAAAGCCTTAATATGTTTGACTTTGAAAAGGCTAAGTTCATCCTCTAACTATCAAAGCTTGCAGCAGACCCTGGGAACATATTGTAAATTGCTGTTCTGACAGATGATTGTGAAGATGAGGAAATGATCCAGAAAAGTGGCATTGATTTTGAAGAGCAGAGGAATTTGCCAGTCACTGCTTGTTGCTAAGCTGCAAAAAAATCAACCTCCATCAGCTCTCAGCATGTCACTCACAAATATCAATGGAAGATGGTATTTACAGTGTTTGTGTAGAGCCCCAGGAATGATTTAGACTACATTATTCCACTTCGAGCAATTTGGATGAGACCTTAAATATCAGGATCCTTCACTTGGCTTCACAAAATGGATTGCGTGATCTTTTCCTTTGAGAAATTTGTACTCTTCATCCATAGTCTGTGATCCATTTACACAAATACAGGGAGGAGATTTTACAGAAAGGGAAGTCTGCAGTGTCTAGTGCAAGTAGGTGGCTTTTCAGAACCCCCTCTCACAGATGACCCTTTAGAGGGTTAAATCTCAATTCCCAGCCTGGAATTCATTAAGAGTTGAATGGTAAGACATATCCAGCATAAAACTTTTCATGGCAAGCTTGTGTAGAGAAAAAGGCTAACTGTTCTATTTTTGCCTCACTCTAAATATTGTGCATTTATAACAAAACCTAGCTGGTGCCTCTTTCTCATGTTCTCTATGTGCCCAGAACATCAGACACACCAGACTTCAACACAGAAATTTTCCACTTGCTTTGTATCCAGGGGGAGGAAAGCACTGGCTGCCTTACTAACACAAAACGTTTAACCCCTTCACAGAAGAACTTCCAGATGATTGGAGGGGGCCAGTGCAGAGGTTTCAGGGTAAATGGTGCTCAAGGCTGTAGAGTCTGTTTATGAAGATTGCTCTGAAAGTAATGCCTCCTGTTTATTTCCATGGAACTGAGAACAGATGCAAAGAACACAAAACCACTGCTTGATAGAGCAAATTCTTGGCTACAAAGTGTTATCTTTCAATACAGTCACCATCATTAGCCATGCATTTTCACCAACGATGAAGAAGAACCTGCATGTTGTGCTTGTACAAACCCACACCAGTGGAGATGATCCACTGTCATTGTTACCACTGCTGTGCTCACATCCACTTCAGTTTCCATAAATGTTCTGCAAGAGTTGATGCGTGCCATTGATTCCAGATGGAATAATTCAGTTACTCCTCTTTGCCTCATAGTCACTTCCATGTCAGACACCATTCTGTCAGTCCCCCTGCTGCCATCCATCACACAGCAACAAAATATAATGGAGTAATGATGGGAATGTTCAACCTCTGCTCCTTTACCACCACTGTCTGCCTCTGACATTGTGGGCCACCATCATAAAACAGGAGGCACTACTTTCAGAGCAGCCTTCATCTTTACAAACAAAAAAAAAGTGCCCTAGGCCAATGAGAAATCTAGTGATGAAGAATAAGACGTAAATCCACAGGTAGCAGCCATTTCTTTCGAGATAGACCATCTCTGGACTTTGTGCAAACACATTACCTCGTTATCATCTATAATATGTACTCTCCATCATAGCTAATAGCTTGCAGAAGCAATTTAAAGCATTAAGCTCTGAGCACTGAATTGAAGGCTTCCCTGCACACCTTTTTCCCTTCCCCCTCTTCACATCTCTAACCCCAAGGTTTACAACTCGGTGACTTTCTGCAGGCATTGAGACATTTGTCAATGATTGAAAGACTGGAAAACAGAGGTATAAAATTTCAAACAATTCATTCACTGTCCTACAACACATCAGAGGTGGAACAGATTATGAGATGGTAGAATATTATTTTCAGGAACCCTTTCCTTCCAGCTTTCCTTCTAATGTTTGTTGGTTTTTTTTCATTTCAATTTCTGACAGATTTGGGGGAGTTAAAAACACTCATTTTTAAGAATTAATACATATAGTTTCCTGTCTAATGCCCCATGTAACATAAAGGAATCTGTACTGTATGCCACTTTTTTAAAGTAATATGGAGAAAGGGAGCACACACTCCTACATCTTTTATAGATGCAGTTTTCTCTCTGGCTAGTCCTTTTCATAGCAGGGAATACACATTCAAAGGGAGTTGAACTCTAAAACCCAAAGTACAGCACTCCAGCTTGGCAAAAGCAAGATAGTTCAAGTTCCGAAGGCAGGATTATGTATTAGCATGGATGATAAAAGTTTTTTTTCCTCATAGGAAGATAAAACTAAGCCACCTAAAGAAAGAGGATGACAAGCCCAGAGCAAATATTGTGCATGACCAACAGATTTCTAATGATCTCTTTCTTTTTCCCCAAGGCAGCTTGTGCTTCTGAAAAAGGTATTTTGCCACACATTTGAGATACAAGCCAGAATGGATGATAGAGTTTTCACAGAGGGGGACTGGATGGTGCTCACATTTTCCTCACTCCCATTACCTCCAGTTGGATGGTCATGTCTTCATCTGCCTCTGATCTGTACGACCTGAATCAAAAGTAAAAGCTTTGGTTCCACTTGCAAAGAGGAATGGAAGAGGGGCTGAACACCCCTTTTTTTTTGTGGTGCTGTTTGGAGACCCTGGATGGTCCACACATCAATAGAACTGAATGGAAAGGGCTGAATAGAAACCTGATACTGTAATATTTTTGGCTGTAATCATGGATTGGGCCACAGTACTTCACAGCTCCTGCCTAAAGCTCATTTTTGAGGGAACAGAACACCCATCAGGCACAAGTTTACTGAATTTTTACCAAGTTCTGTGCAGTGCATCATACAAGAACTTTCCTAAAATTAGTTTTATTGGTTTAAATCCTCTAAGAGTGTTCTCCCGCCACTAAGCTGCAATTTATCTCTCTTTTGTTGCCCCAGGACGTGCCAATCTGCTGTGTCCCTTAGACAAAGGATTTTGCAACCCTTGCCCAGGACTTGCTTAGACTTGTACATCAGCAAGCTTTGAGGCAATGGTATAAAAAAATAATAATCTCTTACAACACTGAATTACATTCTTACTGCAGAACCAAAGAGCCTGCAAAGAAAATCATTTAATAATACAGGAGGTTGATTTCTCAGTTTGGTTCAGTGGCCAGTTTTATTTTTCATGGAATTATTACCAGCTTGTTTTCTCTTCATCACTCTGGATTTTTCAATATATATATTTTTTTTCATGTAGGAATAAAATTTCTGCTGTAATTTTTGCTTATGTTCTTTGAAGTGAATGAAGCAAGAAGTCTACGTGCTTCTATGTCATCCATGAGAAATCTCATCAAATTCACCTCTGGGATTAGTAGCTTTCTTGGTAACCCATTAGGTACGTGCAAGTACTAAGAGCAGTATTTCACTTGATTTTTACAGCCCACACAATCTACAGAGTCCCAGGGAGATGGAAGATGAGGGAGCACACCCTGACCTTACTAATAAGGATGAGACATTTACATATGAGTGTCACCTGATAGCAGCCTGAAGGCATGGAAAAAAAGAGAGTGAAAGAGTTAGTCCATGAAGGGAACCAGTTCTTGATACCCAAGGATGTGCCGAGTGTTGCCATGCAGTATCATTCTTCCACAGAAGTTACTATCTCTTGTCACATGCTGAACCACTCAGAAATGCAGTTTTGTGAATAACCTGCCCAGTTTATCTAGCTACCTGTTACACCATCCAGCAGCAAACATCCACCAAAAAGAAATATTCAGTAATGTGGCTGTCCATACCTCAGATGGTATTGACTCTTGTCCTCTAAAATCTCTTATTTCCAGAAAATAACCTTTTCTCCTGAAGTTTCTTTTTTATTATTATCTTATACACACTAGCTTTGTAAAATTCCTTTTAAAATTCCCATTCTTGCCAATTGTTAATTATCTCATTGACAGGATAACATTTCATCCACTGGATGAAGTTTTGGGTAGTGTCAGGGACTCACTGAGTAAAGAACTTCCTCCTAACATCTAACCTAAATTTCCCCTCTTTTAATTTAAAGCTGTTCCTCCTTGTCCTCTCACTATTAGCCCACGCTAAAAGTCTATCTTCCTCCTGTTTGTAAGCTTCTTTTAAATACTGGAAGGCTGCAGTGAGGTCTGTCAGTGTATGGGGACTTTGGCCGCTTTGTAACTTGTTACACACTCCGCTGAACTGAAGTTAAAACTAAAACTACAGTTGTAAAGATCATCCTTTCATTTCAGAAATGGTTTTCAGATTCTGGGTTAAATGATCTAATGGATGAGTTTGTCCACAGCTCACAGAAGATGAATGTGGGAACAAGGTTGGTGCAGTGGGGAGGACTTCCCTGTCTGCTGGTACTGAAATATTATGCCAGCTACTCTGTCTGAACATAGAACAGATTTATTGGTGGCTGAAGAGGGTTTAAGAAGTCTCTAGCACCCTTTGACCCCAACCCGTGCATCCATATCACAGTGACAGCACTGTAGCACACAGCCCTTAGCAATTTAGGTGAAATGAGCTATGAATCATGTTTCTTTCTCTTCTTGCAAAGCAGTGGTGCAAGAGATATGAGTGCATGAAATCCTATAAAAAAACCCACAGCGGCCCTAAGGGAGGCTAAAGATCAGATTGTAATTACCTCAGCACACTGAAGGCAAACAAATTGCTTACTCCTAAACTAGAGATTATATATGAATCTTACGTGCCAATGGGCTCTTGTTCAAAAACAGAAGTGAATATCAGAACCTAACCCAACCAAGGAAAGAAAGAGTACAGGGTATGAAATCTGCATCTACTTGAAAAATTGGTAGTGCAAAGGATTCCCTAGCCCTGAACCTCCTATGCTTTCAGGCTCCACATTGGCTTTGGCTCAAAATACATTCAGCTTTGCTGCATGCCAGTGCTCCAAGGCTGCCTTCACAGATATGTCATATGGCTCTCAAACATGTTGTGACTAGGAAGACCTTTTTTGGCACGAGAGGATATTACTGAAAAGTGAAATCTGAAATGTTATCCTGTCAATGAGCTAATTAACAATTGGCATGAATGTGCTAAATGCTGCAGAACTTTAACAGCATATTCTTCATCGACCAGATTAACCAAACTTGATCAGCAACACAACAGAAAGCACAGATGACCACAAAGAAACAACTGTGTTCCATGCTCCCTTTCCTTTTCCAAGGGGATGTCAATCATCTGCCCCAGGAAAGATGGGGGTTCCTCTTCTCGTTGGGCTGAGGAAGGTGGTCATGGGAAATTAGACAACTAAACGAGGAAAATGGAAATCCCCAACCCACAAAGAGTTAGGGGGGAATTTAGTGCTACAAAGAGATACACGTAAAAATAAAAAATACAAAAAAAATAGACATTTCTGTGAGTACACAGCTTTGTAAAAACTCCATCATGGAAACAAATTTTAGACCTATTTTCCCTAATTCAAAGCAAGAAAGGAAAAAGAAATCAAGAAAAAACTTTCATTTTAAGTTCAATGCAATGTATATTTTGGGTTTCAAACCTTTTCAGTTTTTTGGAAGATGTTCAAGCAATGCAAGAAATGTAACAAAGGATTTGCTTGAACATTTTCTTTGAAATGTTTTTCATGTGTATGCAGTTTTTTTGTCCTGAGAAAACAGACAATGCACAGGGATCAGTGAAACTGAGGTTAGTTGCAGAGATTTCTGCTTAACTGAGAGCTCAAGGCAAAAATAGATTCAAGGCTGGAGCATGTAAGAAGGATGTATTTGTATGGAGGGACTGACCCCGCACATCTGCTCATTCACTGCTGCTTTACAGAAGAAAGAAAGCCTTAAGGAAAGTTTATAATATAAAGACATCATGAGAAATCCACTGCAGTCAATGAAAAAATGGTTACTACAGTATTTGGTCTAATAGCTCTGTGCAGAGGTCTGAGAGGCAAACTGGAACCCAAGATGGATTTATCAAACCAAAGTTTGGCCTTGTGATATTTAGGATTCTGATCTAAGTTAGTCAGAGAGTGCTCTTTGTATTCACCAGACAAAAGGTGGTGTGGTTTGCTCAACCTCTTTAGGAAATGTTTTAAGGTAACAACACATCAAGCTGTAGGTGTCTCTGTTCATTGCAGGGGAGTGAGTTGGGCTAGATGACCCTTAGATGTCCTTTCCAACTCAAACCATTCTGTGATTACTCAGCATTTGAAAAACCCTGTAGGAAACTCGCTCTTCTCCTCCTCTTTTCAATTTGTCAGTCTCTCTTATTCCGTCTGATTGAGCTCTCTCATGCAAATCAGAGGATGGTAAAGCAGCTCTATGTCTTTGCTGAACAGAGACATCAAGATCTGACCACAGAATCACCAAATCACAGAATCTCAGGGGTTGGATGGGACCTCAAGACTTCATTGAGTCCAACCCCTTCTAAAGTAGCTACCTCACAGCAGGCCACACATCCAGATGGGGCTTGAATATCTCCATAGGAAGCTCCACAATCTCTCTGGGCAACCTGTTCCAGTGCTCCATCACCTTTACCTTAAAGTTATACCACGTTTTTTTTATGGAACTTTCTGTGTTCAAATTTAGGCTATTGCTCCTTATCCTATCACTACACACCACTGAAAAGAGTCTGGCCTCATCCATTTGCCTCCCCCTTCTCCTCCCTGGGCTGAACAGACCCACGTTACTCAGTCTTTCCTCATACTCGAGATGCTCCAGGATCTTAGGCATCTTTGTGGCCCTGGACTCCTTCTAGGAGATCCCTGCCTTTTTTGAACTGGGGAGTCCAGAACTGGAGACTGTTCTCTAAATGTGGGCTCACCAGGGCAAAGTAGAGGGGGAGTATCACCTCCCTCACCCTGCTCCATGCTCTTTTTAATGCACCCCAGAGTCTCATCGGGTTTCTTGGCCCCCAGGATACACAGCTGTCTATGGCCCAATTTTCTAGGTTTACTCATCATTGGAAGTTAGTATGTGTTTACATCCAAAAAACCCAACAGAACTAAAATCATATCCAGGTGCCCTTTCTCAAACATTTCTGAATAATTTCTGATGGTTCCTGCTTGGCTTACTATCATTATAATGTGATCACAGGGTAGTTCATTTCTTCATCCATCTGGAGGACTACATCACAAACTCTTGTGCAAAGCAAGGTCAGATTTGAGGTCAGAAATTATTGCTCAGATTTTTGTCTGGATAGATCTTGAAATCCTCTCAGGATGCAGACAGCACAGCCTGAGACCTCAGAGCTACTCTGGGCTGCTTTTTCTACCTCTGTACAGTCCTCAGGGGTGAAATGTTAATATCCATCCAGAACCTTCCATGTCCCTGATCATGGCTGTTTTTTTTCATCCTCCCACCAACTTCACTGATCTCATGCTTAATATTTATTTCTGCCTCCTGTATTTTGTTTATCACTTTTGGCATCAAAAACATAGCCACTCAAGCCAAAACTGCACAGAAGATAAAACCATGTCTGTATCATACGAAAAGAAAATGTTGAACAAGCCAGAGCTCCTCCAGATTCAGACAAAAGTCAGCAACAAACTTCATGGTGAATCTCAGTTTTAACTTCAGCGAGGAAAGCAGTGAAGAGTCCATTTCCAAGGTTATCAAGAAGTGTGACTGAGATGTGTGAAGGTCACACCTGGGAGGGACAGTAATAGCAGGGCAAATGCAGCGTGTAAGTTAGAAATCCAAATAATTATCAGGCCTTCCACTGAGCTAACACAGTTCCACTTCCTCGAACACTGTGGCTCATGCTATCTGAGAGTGCTAGATTAAAGTTATCAGAAATGTGGTTTCACATCTTCCACGTATAAAATGTAACACATCTAAACTTCACAGTATGCCAAATGGATCTACCTCCTCTCCTGCCTCTGAATTGTTAATGTCCATTGGAAACTTCTCAAACATTTGAGCTTTGCTTCCTAAACGCTGTAATACAACTGCTGATTTCTCTCTCCCTGTGCAGATGTACCAAGCTCACAGAGGAGAAAGCAGACAAACAGTAGTAACTGACTGTATGGCAGGTAAGCACTGAAGTAATTTTTTTTAATGCCATAAACTACACTATGACACACTGTCAGCAGAAATGCAAGCATGGATTCCCATATGGTGCCTTTGTAGGGGCTGCTCATACCAAAGAAGGACCAGAATAAGCATCTGAGGGCAAGTTACTCTCAGCTGCAGCTGAGACTGCTTTAGCCAAGAACCTTGCACTGCTTGACCTTAGAGTGTGTTCAATTGAGCTTCATGGCGATTGAGATCACTCTTTCATCCCAGCATCCAGCAAGAAGCTCCATATCTTTATACAGTGCTTTGAAGTCATGCTTGACAAGGTTCTCCAGAAATACCCAGCATTTGGATAGAACCAAGGTGACAATTCTTCCAGGGAAGGCTTCATTAGGACAGTTGTGCAGAGCTCAACTGGAAGAGGTTTGATACAATAATCCTGAATTCCTTCATTTTCTTTCTGTTTAAGCCCAGCTTCTCTTCTATTTTTTTTTTTTAATCATTATTCATGGCTTCATGTTATTTCCTGTTCCAAGCAAATAATCTATCAAGACATTTAGAAAAAATGATAATATTTTTAAAAACGAACACGCAGCTTTCAAATTTCTTTGTTATGCTGTGCTCAGTAGCAGCTTTATTTCCTCTCCTTTTCTCTGTCCCATTCCACTGCAAGTGAGTAACATCCATTAGTAATAAATCCCTTTGGAGACAGTTCCTGAGTGCCTGTGTCCCTCATTTGATAAGCCATCTGGAAAACAACGGTTTCCTGACAGCTTTAACTGTTTTCCTTTGAGCTCAGGCATTGTTCACACGCAGAGAGCACATTTGATGCATGCCTTCTTAGGGTTTTTTTTCTGGCATGGAACCTAGAGAGATAAGCACGGTGATATAAGAAGAAAATAGCATGCATGTATGGGGGTCTTTCAGTTTCACTTCATCAGTTCACCCTTGTAGTTCTACCTTGGTTTCATCTGATTAAAAGCTCAAATCAGTCTACACCTGAGGAGAACGGAGTATTAATTAAAAGTAGCATAAAAGCTCTGGAATTGGTCATATGGAAATCTATATAGTCATTTCAGAGGGAATTATGTAGGAGTCTGTTTCTGTCATATACCAGTTAATATAGGTATAGCTTGTAGTTAGTGCTATGATTTATCCAAAAGAAATCCTAAATACACACACTCTCTTGGGTGACTGTAGTTTCAGACAGAGTAGGAAAGACTCCTAAAACTGCAAAGAAAATGAAATTACTATTATACCTTCCTGTAGGAAGCAGAGACATTCATCTTCTCTTCCTGGAAAGCAGCAAGAGCACGGAATCTTATGATTTCAGAAGAATTGAAGAATGCATTGGTATTTGAAACAAAAAATAATTGTGTTTTTGTAGAAAAATATGAGATAAAGTGAAAACCGAGAGGAAAAAATATTCTGGATTTCTTCATGGTATCAGTAACAGATAAGTAGAGTTACTGAATTACTTTTTATTTAATATGCATTTTACCTTATGTACGAAGTATGCACAACTTTACTGAAAATGCATATGATATGTCTCCAAAATCCAAGCTCTAACAGCAAACCCTCATCTGTTTTAATTCTTAAAATAACAAACAAAAAATCTAAACAGAAAAAACACAACAGATTTTGTCATTATTTATATACTAATAAAAATACATTCCCATTTACTGTTAAATATAAAGATATGTCTGCTTAGGACAGCAAACAGAAGAGTGAATCAGTTGAGCTTCTATTCCTGTCATCCCCCAGAAAAAAATCAGCTCGTAACCAGACAGGCACGGTGGGGCTCCTCCAAAGCAAGTGTAAGATGAAAGAGGGAATTAGAAGAGAGAAATGCTGTTTCTTATTCTCCTATAGTAGAAAGATGGCTTGATGATGAGGTTTCTAACTTAGTCTTCAGTGAACTGTGAACGCCCACGGTTTGGTGGGATATATCTAAAATTAGATACTGATGTTCAAATGGGGAAAAGGAAGAAGCAGATGGAGAAAGAAATGGGTGGACGTGTTGGCAAGGCATTTATGTTGTGCTTCATGGGAGAAGCATATTTTAAGAAAGGACAAAAATGTCCACACAGGGAATTTCAAGCATGTAAGAGACTACGTGTGAGACTGCTTAGAGCTAAACATGGCATAAGAGATGCAAAACCAGCAGACATCTCATACTACTTGCATGAAGAGTATCCTACTGTTGAAAACGTGAACAGAAATGCAGCAGATCACTGATTATCAGCTCTCATAGGTAAAACCACATTCACATTTCTTCTTTTTGATTTTGTTGTTCTTTACAAAGCTGGGAAAGAACTCTAAGAAACCAACACTGCTTGCATTACTGTAAAAAAAACTAAAATGTCTGACTCCTTGAAAACAAGGTTTTGCTAGGAGAGGTCAGGAGATCAGTGCCTGATGTGGTTCTACAGAGTAGTAAACTAGTATTGTTAGAAGTAGGAAACACCAGTATAATAAGCACGCTTGAACAAGACTCATTTGGAACATGCATTAGGTCTGGTATGGTTAAAGTAGCACTGTCTTAGGTCCTCTGTGATGGCTTGGCTCCACTTGTTTTGGAGTGTTTTGTCATATGCACACTGTAAAGGTTTTTTGCCTTTATAATCCTTTGTTCATTTATTGTTAAATATAGCTGAATCATAAAAGATTCCATTAATGGCTGTTCAGCAGATGTGACAGTAGTAAGAGACAGGAAAATGGACAAATTAAGCAAACAAATACACAGATTAACATCAGCAGGTAAATGAGACAATAATAAAGAGTGCAGCAATGAACTCTCCAAAATCAAGGTGAGGATCTCACATCTTTTCTTCCCCAATAGAAATTTGGTGGTTTTGGGTATATGTAGATCATAACCTTTCTATGATACTCCAGTCCTAACTGCAGTGTTCAGACTTTGCTCTAGCTGAAGATTCATCATTTTGAAGACTCAAGTCAGCCATACCTCTGAAAACAATGTTTTCTTGTCTAAATGTATCCACAAAGACACAGTACGGATCTCCAACCAAAAATAAATTGGTGATTGCTTATTTCACAGTATATTACTCTACACTTTCATTTAAGCCTGATCTGAGATAGAGAAGATTCTGAGAACAGGAGAGCATGGTGTACCAGGAAGTGGAGGAAATCTATTCAAAACATATTACAAAGTGGAAAGAGAAAGGAAACAACTAAAGAGGAAAAAAAGGGAGTGTAGTATTTTATTTCAGCACACCAGACTGGTAGTAGTAGATTAATACTTAGATTTAATTAGATTAGTACTAGATTATTACTCTGTAAAAAAAGGAAGTATATATCCTGGTGTTATAAATCAGAGTTTTTACATGCTAGTAGGAAATGTGCTGTCCTTTCAATCTATTCGTTTGTTTGTTTGTTTGTTTGTTTGTTTGAAATATCCATTTATGTTGTGGTAGAAAACTCACTCCAGTCCTTAATCTAAAGAACTCCATTATTTTCAAGAGAAATATCTGCCACCAGAGCGGAGGTAGGGGCGCTTAGGGCTCATGAGTGATATCAACTGCTCAGTTTCTCTCAGAAAATGGAGATGGGAAAGACCAATAGTCCTGAGATGTCAGTAAATATGTGTTTCAACAGAAAAAGCAATGGGCTATTTTAACACCTTTAAGACAGAAAGACCTGAAGCCACGTATGAGAGTCTTCTCTTTAACCACCAAACACTTGGTATGCCTGGCCTGTCCAACCCTGAATCAACTGTAAAGTGTAATAGCATTTGTTTTCCATATTGTAATATATGTCTTCAGCAACGAAGAGGGCTAGATTCTTGTCAATACCAGACTACATTTCCCCAAGCCATTGTTAACATGTGCCAAGAAATAAGCAAAAAAAAAAACAGAACGGTAGTCTGATAGGCAGAGGTAGATAGATGGGTGATAGATTGATGGATAGGTCAGTAGGTAGGTAGGTAGATAGATAGATAGATAGATAGATAGATAGATAGATAGATAGATAGATAGATAGATAGATAACATGAGCTTCTTATGGAACAGAGAAGCACTGAGGGAAGTTTAGTATCTCTTCTATAAAATTATCATTATATTAAAAAATATCCACCATTACTGAGATAATCTTGAGCTCCCACACACCTCATGCAACTTTGCATCATCTCCACTTCACAGCCATATATACAGACATTGTTAAATTCTGACTGCTGGCTAAAGACCAGAAAGAGTAAAACATCTGGGACAGCTGCAGTCAGCCCAGCTGAGGAGATTGCCTTCTACACACGTCACCCAAAGCTTCACTGAGTGTACAGGGAAGTCGGATCTGGTTATCTTTGACTTGAGAAATTCAAATTGCCCATCACTGATTATTATGTTTATTAATTAATTACACTGCCTTGGCAATGTCTATGCCAATTTTACATTGCTTAGTGGTCAGTGCATGAGGTCACCTGTTATCTGAATTAACTTTCATCTGAGGCAGCTGTCAATTGGATTCTTCTAGAATTGCAGTCCATGGAGATAAAAAGACAACTAGAGAATTACTTCAGTTTATGTGAAGGTCACACTCTGGGAATCAATCTGAGCTGTAATTTTCCTCAGCCTTTGGTGTCAGTTGCACAGTTTCACTCCATATCAGTTGGTGTCGTAAGTAATCTCTGTTCATTTTAATTCTCCTGGGCAAATGCCATCTCAGAAGGAAGCTACCACTTCCTGAAATAATCTCTTCATACGCTCAAATTACACCTGGCACAAGATGGAGCTTAAGCAAATTTAGTAGAAAAGTCAAAATACTGGAGGAGTATCAGAACAGTGTTTGCTTTTGCTAAAATCAGCTCAGACAAACCCTGAAAAATTTTTCCTTTCATTCAGGTGCTGCCTTTTCAGTGAAAAACTGACAACAGCCCCAGCCATACAACAGTAGCAATCTCCCAACAGATCTTCAATTCAAAGCTCAGCAGAGGAGTATGTGTTTTTAATTATCCACGGCTCCAGGATTCCATTCTAACACACACTATTGATGTTTTCAGCTGATCCTGAGTCCATGGGGGTCTTCCCTTCTCAGGTCACCTCTATTCACTCAGTTTGGTGTGGCAGCTGGGGTCAGGAAGATTCTGCTGGCAAAAGGGAGGTGAGGTGAAGGTATATACATATTTTGTTTGTCAGGGGGTTGCAGATTTCCCCTTTCCAAACCTCTTTCTGCCCCTCAGCTTTTCTGAATCTTCATACTGTTTTGCCAAGGGTTGAAATCCAGTTTTTTTCTCCGATGGAATAAAGATTGTTGTAGGTAACAGCATACCTGCCATGCCTGGTCAGCTGCTCATTGCAGCTGTGTTGTCACTCAGTGGTGAAGGTTATAAAACCCTAATTGTGTGTCTGCATACAGTTTATAATTATGACAAAGCCACAAATAAGGTGAAAGACCAGGTATTTTGGTTCCACGAATCCCTTTTTAGACTATTTCTTCCTCACTTAGAAAATCTTATTTCTCTTCCTTATATTTTCTGACTTTTTCTCGTACTTAGTTACCAGAAGGAAACTAGAAAATGTGGCAGCAGGTCTTGTCCAGATGTCATTTCCTCACAGTGGTGAGACAACGGGTATTAAGAGCTGTGCAAGGAACTCACTCATTTACTAAGCTGTTCTTCCAAGTTTTCCTTCAGACCTTTTCCTCTGCTCTCCGTTTTAGGAGTCAGGGCTCACTGAGATCCTTTATTGACTTAATGGATCAGATTTGGTTCACTGGGGGAGATTCGACCCTGAAGCCATAAAGTTATACAGTTACCCTTTTGCAAGCACTCATCCTGGAGTTTTACTCATCCATTTCATCTCAGTCATAATGGTGACAAATGTTTTAATGAGGCGGTTGCGAGAAAAAAAAATTGTTATGCAAAGAATTACGTAATTGATCTTAACATTGCTTCCAAAATGTTAGGTTGCAGCAACCATCTGGGAAATAAAAGCCTGAATCATCTGCCATGCATAAATACACACACATATATATAAATATATATATGTGTATGCACATTTGATTGTTTACATGAATCACACACAAAGCTCGACTAAAACGCATCACCAGCTGAAATCTCTTTTCAAAGGTGTCATTTCTGAATGAAAGCTATACCCCTTAATGAATGATGCATTTGAGCCATTATAAATGTGCAAAGACATCTTGTTCCAATGTAAAGGATCTTTCAACACTCAACAAAGCTTTAATTACTCATTTCTTGTGCTACTTCAGCGTATGACTCAGTGTAGGTGCCACAGGACTGGTGAAGGGGAAAAGTATTGCTTTGATGAAGGATCAGATCTGTGACCACTCTCCATTGTATGTTTGAAGGAGTAGCTCTGCCATTCTTCTTTGGAGGGCAGTACACAATGCAGAAGGTGACAATTAGCACTTTCGCAACTACTGTGATAAAATGAACCTAAGATTTTCAGGCTAGTCTTCATCAGCTCACAAATGAAGTGTAAATGAGTGCTCAACACGGGGAAGTGGTGGCTTGATCTTAACTAGACTGAAACAAAGAAGACTTCTGTTACAGTGTAAGTCAGGTGGCAGTTATGGTGTCCATCATCCAAGATCTTAGCACCACAGGACTGCCCATGAAAACACATATAGTATGACACAAATGTGACTGCACAATTGCATTTCTTACCAGTTAGTAATAATAATAGTAATAATAATAATAGAAAGATATAGTATTTATAACAACTACTCTTAAAGAAAAAATTATATCTACTGAAGTGTACTAACGATACTTGATTTGATCTTGAGGATGTCAGGACATACCACATTGTCATCATCCTTGCTGTATTTTTGGAATGAATTTGAAATGATCTGTACGAGTTGCTTTTCTTGCCTTGCAAGTTCACATCTGGGTTGATCTGGTATTGAGCTGCTTCACTTCAGACTTCTTAAACGGAAATATGGTACATGTGTAAATGGTCAGGTACCATCTGTATTGCAAACATTAGGCATCTAAGAAAATATTTCATATTTTAGAGTAATATAATATATAGTTTTATCAAATGAATAGAAAAAAAAATAATGTATTGACAATAACGTTGCCTGTAAAGGAAGGAGGAGTGGTAATTCATTACTTCTGAAAGAAGATATTTCTCCACAGCAGAAGCATCTATGCTGGCAGAAGACCTGGAAGGAAGCCATATTCTATATAGCTTTTAAACAGGTATAAATATCTGTCTAAAACTCTAGACTATTAATTTAGAGCTTTCTCAAAAAACAACAGTTTCTATTGAATTAATGTCTTCACCTGAGGGCATTTTGAAAGTGACCAAAACACTTTTTTTCAAGAATCCTTCCCAGGAAAACTTTTTTGAATTTTCCTTACATAGATGAATGCCCATTCCCACCTGAGGGAAACTATTACATTTTATTCTCTTTCAGTATGGATTCTGACATAATTGAGTCAAACTTGTTTTAAATATACTGAATAAAAGAGAAGGACATAATGTGGGTAAATATTTGTATAAGTCAGAAGCAGGATAGGAATAAACAACCATTTCTCCTAAAGGAGGAGGTTGGTACTGAAATTCCTTTGACTGATATTCCATATCCTAAAATTTTCAAACAGTCTGTTTTAAAAGTCAGGATGAATGCTGACATGACATTTTGCTGATGGTGGCATTTGGAATAATAAGGACAAAGGACTACTACAAGAAGAATTTGGAGAAGGATGTCATAATAAAGATATTTGTAGGGGAGCAGATGACAAAAGTATAGCAGAAAATAACTTACAAATCTAATTTTGAGACATAGTAGGAAAATAATAAAGAACAAAACTGCAAGTGTCAACATAACACAAAATCCCTTCATCTCTCACATGTGAGATTCTCATCGTCCATCTCCAAAATATAGGGATTGAGAACAAGTGCAAAAAAAGAATATTCAGAGGAACTGAACTGCTTTTGTGTGAATTGAGCTAGGATTCCTTAGGAAATAAGATGACCACTGAAAGATGCGTTAGAAGTCCATGAAATCATAAAAAGCCTGTTCAGATGGATGAAGGCACTAACTGAAGATGGAAGAAGTATCTTCAAAACAGTAAAAGAAAAAAAAAAAAGACAATTCTTCATATAAATTGTAAAGTGTCATGGAACTCCTGATCAAAGGATATTTCAAAAACTGAAAGTTTGCATCAATCCAAGGCCAAACTGGAAAGACCTGAAATGATAAAAGCAGAGGATTTAAAATCTCACACTAACTATTCTTGATCATGATACAGTAGAATCTAGAAAAGAAGATGTGGACAGTATAACTAATATGTAAACTTCTAATTTGCTTGTATTGTTCTATTATTCTTCTGTAGGCATCTTCATTTGGCCACTGATGGAAACAGTGTACCAGTCTGAATTGTGGAGGCTGTGGGTGTCTCCTCTCTGGAAGTGTTCAAGGACAGATTGTACAGGATCCTGTGCAATCCAGTCTAGCAGAAGAAGTCCCTGCCCATGGCAGGGGTTGGAACTGGATGATCCTTTAGGCCCTTTTCAACACAAATTTTTCTATGATTCTATGATTGAACTGCGGTGCTGCCAACTCAATAAAATTGCTTTTATGTTCCCAGTGCTCTTCAGCCCTTACCAAGATGAAGAAGAAACAAATCAAGGTTTGCATTATTGTAGCAGATTGCTATGATGTCAGCTTAACAGGAGACTGGGGAAAAAAGTCATTGTGCTTCATAATGGCTTATGGTTTAAGAAAAGAAAGTATACAGCTTATCATCGTAAAAAAAACAAACGACTGAATAACTTTGCAAAGAGATAAGATTTTCTTGGAGTAAATAAGGTTAGTAAAATTAAATATTTCTACTTTAATGCATAATTTTGTGAGAAAGTTAACGTTTTAATCAATACATGTTTATAGTAGAACAGTAAATTGCTTGTCATTCCTTTCAGTATAGATAATGAAGAATTCACAGACAATTTTATCTTTACAGTTTTGGTGAAGGTTTTGCATATTTCATCTTCCATTCAGCAATCACCTACCTAAAGAGAAAAAAATCCTAAAACCCAAAAAGTCTTCTCCAAACATTGCTATCTGTTGCATTTTTGGCAACAACATTGGCAAGAAATGTATGGTTGGAAGTACCTAAATATTTTATATCCAAATGACCGCCTGAAATTCCACCATTTTCTCTCAATAGCACTATACCCAATTCCTTTAACCAACAAGAATAAAATAAAGTGTAGTATTAGAAATGTCCCACAAAATGCTAAAAACCTGGAGGAAGACAATTGAGTTGTTGCTACCAGAGGGTTCAAAGCTTTGGTTTTCCCAAGAAGCAGCCTTTTAATTTCAGTAAATAAATATATATTTAAAAGATGTAGACGAATTGTATGACTATTTTGGGAAAGCAGGTTAATACTGATATTTTGAACTGGTGGAATTATTTTACCAGCAATGTACCTTTCTATCTGTTTCAGCATTCCTCAGAGTGTTTTGAATGGATTTTATAGTGAAAAAAGTATCAGGTCATATATACAAAATCATTCAGACTATCAAGCTCTCCAAGTCAGCCAAGATAATTTTTCTACCATGTAACCCAATATTTAGGATCGTACTTAAGGACAAGGAGGGCGTTGAGAAAAGGAGCATTTTAAGTACTGGTTCACACTTCATTATAAAAGATGTGCAAAATATTGAGTAGGTCTTCAATCCACCTGTAACTTCTTGGTCATAGGCAACTCCCATCTGAGTAAGAACTAGTGACTCTGCAATTCAAATAACAGGAGTTCATTAGGCAAGAACCAATGCTCCAATTGATACACGGAACATTTTGCACTGAAAACACAAATACATCCTGTTCCAGAAAGGAAGAACTAACAGACTCCCCTAAGCCAATCTATTCTGTACATTGTTTCATTAGTGTCTGTAGGTTTTACACTGCTGAGAATCTGCAAAATATATAGAAAAAAAACAGGACATGTTTGAACAATCTGTCGTGCTATGCAGAAAGTGTACAGAAGGAGCCTTCTGAAGTTGCTTGAAAATGCCTTGTGCTTTGTGCTATTGCATTCCAGTTGGGATCAGTGGGAACAAAGAATGATCTGAGACATTTATTTTCCCCTACTACAGTGACAGAAGAAAGAAGTGGAAAACATCAAAATATTTGTATTTATTTATTTATTTTCACAAAATTGTAGCTTCTTTACTTTGATTCCCTGCTTTCTCACTCTTGTAATGCTAGTGACAGAAACATGACCACTGGTGCATGTACCATGTGATAAAGACTGACTTCTGGGCAAGAATCCAGCTTCTCAATAGCATTCTGTCAATTATACGTACTTTATGTTAAAATATTTTCTTCTCCTCAATGGACTTTTGGTATTTTTAACTCATGGTTAATGGTAATTCAGATTTCACAGACACACGTCCTCACTCTTACATATTGGATGTGTGGAAATGATCTTTCTACATTAAGAAAAATAACATGGCAATTTTAAGTGACTTCTGCTTGGATTTGCTGTTGTTATGAAGGCTTTTTTCTCTCTGTTCTTTTCAGCACTATTGAAACCTCGGAGTCCTTGGGCAGCATATTCTCAGGCTGACTGGCATCAAAGCCACCCTCATGCCACATGAGGGGATGCCTTAAAGCACATGCCAGCAGGCATAAGGCCATGAAGTACTTTCACATGTCAAGAGAAAAAGAAATTAACAGTATCCACTGTGTTTATGGTGCATGTAGGGGCTACTGGCAAAACTGTGGGAACTGTTGATGGCATTTAGTGACTACATCGTGTCATGATCATAGGGTAGTATTAAAATGCATGAGGTCTAATTATTTTGACCATTAGCAGATATTTGTTCGTTTATTGATATCTTTATTTGTTTTGAATTATAGAGATATCAAAACTGAAGGACAAGCCTTTTGGAGTCGTCATGGAAACTGGCCACTTTTCTTTGATCAGAGATTATAGTTGTACCATTTTGGCATCAGGCATGAACTTTGATTGCTATGGTAACGTCACAGACGTACTTCTATTTTATTCAGCTCCTACTTTGTGCTCAAGGAGCCTCTTTACGTGTCGCTTGTGAGGAAGCTGAGAACAGTGTCAGCTGCATGAGAGAGAAGCTGTGAGGAGCAACACGAAATGGGCTTTCCTAGTTTAAAGAACACTTCACATCAAGAAGTGATTCACTCAACACTCACTTGGAAGCCGAGCTTTTTTGGCTGACACAAATGGAGAGAGCTCCATTAAGGGCAGCAAAGTCTCCTGAATCCAAATTGGACACCAGAGCTAATGCACAGTTCCCTGGATGGATATGAATTTCTGGAGGTGAAAAATTATCACTGCCACTTATAGAAGGTCAGATTTGGGTTTCAAACAGTGAAAGATGTTGTACAAGGACAGGTATTTAACAGCTAAAATCAAACAAGGAAATCTATAGGAAGTGTTTACAAGACTTTTTAAATTTGTCCCAATTTATAGATGAAAAAAAAATAATAATAATCACTGTATGGATATTTGGTGATGAAGAACTCATGTGCTCTCTTATGAGTTTCTGTAGTTCCAACGCTATCAAATTGACCTGAGCTATGAGAAAAATAGGGAGAGAGATTCTGAAAGACTATTTGGGAAAGCAGAAATGATGACTTCTTGTGATTCTCGTGGAAAAAAAACAAAAGCACATATTTCTTCATGTAACATACATTCAGCTGGAACTCTTTGCCAAAGGACACTTCACAGCCTAAACTTTTTCAGGTACAGACAGCTCTTAAGAAATTTAGGATGGTAAAGTCAATTGAAGGTTATTAATATCAAGAAGCCTCTATAGTACAGATCACTGGAGGCTGGGAGAATGTGTCAGAGTAACGCCACTACACAGCTGACCTGCTTCTAAACTCTTCTCTGAGTGAGCACCAGCAAAATTTGTATACTAAACCAGGGGAACTCTCTGTTTGACCTGTGGTGGGCATCTGCATGCTCTCCTCTCTCTGGTGACCAGTGAAAAACCCAAAGGAAAGCAGTGATGATGAGACAGGGGAGGGTCTGGTTGGATATAAGAAAAAGTTCTGCACCAGAGGGGGGTGGAAATGGAACCAGCTCCCCAGGTCATGCCACTGAGCATGCCAAAGTTCAAGGTGTATCTGGACACATGGTTTGGGTGGTCTTCTGTGGAGCCAGATGTTGAACTCAGTGATCCTTTTGTGCCCTTCCAACTTGGGATATTCCATGCTTCTATGATTTTATCAGAATGTGGAGGAATATATAAGAATAGTTTAACTAATGGGACGTTTGTACCCTGTAGAGCATGGGTGTCAATCAATGTAATTTCTGGAGGTGGAATATCTCACAACTAACTCTACTCTTTCTGACATCTGCCTTGCAGACTTAAGTAAGTTTGACATACTAATTTTGCTAAAAGTGAAATAACAGGAAATGATGTGTTGGAATAATTATTATACTTCAAAAAACTACTCAGACTTTCTTAATTTATTACACTAATTTCAGTTTATACCACTTAGTAAAAATGCCTGAAGTCATGAGCGAAGAGCAGAACTTTCCATGGGTTGCTAAGGAGAAAGAATTTCATGATACTTTAATGGGCATAAGATGTTACTCATCTGTACCCCAGTGTAGCTATTTCTAGAGCTAAACTCACCTCTTCTCCCAAGAAATATATGAATAAATTCAATGTTGTAATAAATAAATAAAGAGATGTCCTCACTGTGTGGGCTTCAGTTAAGTATTATTCATCTTTCACCAACACCTTCCAGACACTTCGGGGCATTAGATCAGTTTGTGTATTTTAGTACCCAATATCTTAATATTTACAGGACAACAGGATTTAATCTGTTCTGCTCAGTTCAATCTGATACTCCAGAATTCAGCATCGATTTCCGTAGTAATATAGAGACATGAAGCTACTGAGAAATGCTAAATAGGAGGCCATTAATCTGGTCTGAAATGTGCTGGATTGCATGGGGATGTGCGCTGTCAAGGTGTATTTGTGTTATGCATGTCAACACCCCTAACTTGCTTCTTGAAAGCATGGTGTAGGAACACCAGTAATCTGCGAAGAGCTGACATTTCTCAGTATAACTGATCAAGGAAAAGATGATACTCCAGAAAGTTGTATTAGCATGATACGGTGCTGAGCAATTCTGCTGCTGGGCTGGAATTGGCTCATGAGCCCTGAGCTGTGTTGCACCAACCTCAACCCACACCCCCTACAACCTCATGGGGTATTTCAGAGCGTTTCCAAATCCTACATGACAAGACAATGCCTTTTTCTAAGACCTAGGTCTCACTGATGTATGATTTTTGCAGAGTGCTGAGAAAAGAAGTAAACAAGTGCTTATAGAAAAATGTATCATTACTCATAACAAGAAGAGCAAGCTTAATAAGAGATACAGGACAAGGGCAAAAATAACAGCACTTACAGATGAAAGCTTTATAAATAAGAAAAACACCATGACTACTTAGACTTCCTGGAATTCAGCTTTTAATAAAACAGGTCATTAAGCTTATACTTTTCTGGAAGAAAGAGTATAGAGATTGTCTTTAAATCTTCTGCTCTGAAGTTCATCACAATGGAAAATGAAGTTGCTGATGCCTCAGAGTGCTCTATCACGAGGAAATTACATGAAAACTTGAAATGTTTTCTGAGCATTTGCTTTTCAGCTAGTTTAACTTCCACACCTCCAGATGTTGTTTTTAACTAGGTTGACAAAGGCATTTATTGCTCTTCTAAATCCATGAGGCCAGAAATTCATAGTTGCATTGTCACAGCCATGAATTTGCTCTTTGTATCAAGTCTAGAGATTTTGGGGGATTATTGTCAGATTGTGCCTAATTCAGGCAGATTTTTTTTTTTTTTTAAAGTAACAGTAACCTGATTTACAAATTACTTTGCAGGTCTTGCTGCGTGCAGAATCCCTGTCACTTTTCTTCTCAAAAGCATCAGCACAGGCAGACAACTTTTTTAAACAGTTAATTCTTTTCAGCCACATCAGGCTGTCTTAATTCCTGTTTTACAGAATAATGGCGCTGCATTTCAGGCAACCAGTCAAACAAGGTTAGACTTGTATATACGATGAAGAAATCAATGAAGGTTCTTTGAGACAAGCTCTAAAATTAATACGTATAGTGAATCAAATCCAGAGAATATTGCTCAGCTGGGTGCAGTCATTAAATCCTGCAGAGCTGTAATGAAGTGTGTGGAAATTGCCCTTAATCAATGAGACTGAATGATTTCCATCTGGAAGAGGAAATGTTAAACACAAATGGAGACTTCCATCTTCTCCAGCAACATAAAAATGTCCATACAGGGTCAGAGAAATAGCGTAGGGACTTCTTTCCTGAGAAGGAACACTGACTGGAGAAAAGTGTAAAACAGTTCTTTATATGCAGATGTTACAGTCTGTAACTCAGATTATCTCTTCTGAGCAACAAAAACTAAAGGCTAGTTTAATCTTTTCCAATCTGAATATTTTATAGTCTTCCTGTATAATTTTATCTTTTGCACTCTATCTGGATATTCTTTTCAACCATATGTTTCTCTTGGAATCTTACTCATTTTGGAGTGGCATCAGTATGTTGGTGCAACAATGAGGTCCATAGCTCATTTCTACAGTGAGAGGAGAAGAGGACTCCTGTACCTATTTTCAACTTGTCTGTCCTCCCAAATGACTGCTGTGCACATTGAGACCCTACTTCCCAAGACATGGAAGAGCTTCACTTGATAATGGGAAGGAGGGAATAATTTTTTTCTCTCCAACTGAAGACTATCAGATCTGGACACCAAATTTAGGTATGCTATTGTTAGGGTAGTTTGTACCTTGAACAACTGTGACGAAAGAGCACAACCACAGTGAAACCAGTTTTTTTGTTATATTTCTTTGTCTCCTTCCAAATGCAAACTATGTCATTCTTTCTGAATCCTTCATGGAACAGATTTTCCATGATTTCCCTTATCTCCTGGCATTTATGTAGAATTTCTTCCATGGTGACAATACATTTTTTTCACTCAAACTATCATAACTGAACATACATTCCTTTTGAAGCTGCTTGATGGATTCACATACAAGGTAATGCACTCCAACTTAATATTTTTCATCTTGTTCCATGTGCAGCCCAGTTTATCACTGGCATTTCTACTGCCCATCAACACTCAAAAGAGCTTTTTTGTGGCTGCCTTTGCTGATGTGTTAGTCCTCTACTACGTTAATACTGTGCTTGAATTAATAAATGAGGTGATGCCTCGCATCACTTCAGATATCTGTAGTGAATGCTTGCTAATAAGCTGGCCTCACTTAACAGCAAACAATTCTGAGATTTGAATGTCTGATCTATTTTAGATATGCAAAGTGAGAAGAATCATTCTTCAGACTTAGTTGATATGTAACTAAATGTTCATAGACCTTTGCAGAGTGATTATAATTTCACACCTTCATTTGACTCATTCAAAGGGAGGTTCAGTGCAAAGACCAGAAATCTCTAAGACTGACTTCTTCTTTTTTGTTTTTCCTATTGTTTCCATCTTTTAATTTCCTGTAACAAATAGAAATAAACATTTTCAGAGTTTGCAGCAATTTGAGAATATTTGAAGCCCTGACTCAGTCTCATTTTTGCATTCTGGCAACAGATGTTCAATGCTGGCTAGAAACCCGATGAACAACTTGCTTCCAGAAAGGCAAAAGAAGCTGTTATCACTTGTAATGGCTTATTGGTGTTGTGAACACCTTTTGCTGGCACACTGGCCTTAATTTTATTGACATGGGATCTTTACCTGACTCAGGTAAAAGTCTTTTGCTTGATTCTCATCAGTTACTTTGCTTCCGTGTACATCAGCACTCCAGTTCTAATAATGTGCATGATGCAGTATATCTACTGTGCACTGGGATCTCCCAGAGAGAAGAAAGATTGAAGGTCTAAGTGTTATTCTCATGGTTTTTGGTTGATGTATGGGAATAGTTCTCTGAGATTTTCCTTCGTGTTTTAGACAGAATGGGACTGATCTTCTCTGATTTAGAAAGAAGCATCAGGTTGTTTCAATTTCGGATCTCCAGATATTCCTCTAATATTGGCCTCTCAGTGTCATCCTGTTTCCCTTCACCTGTGTGCACCAAGATAGGTTTTTCTGAGAAGTTTAATTAAAAATTTCCACAAAACCTGTATACTCAGTTCAACAACAAATTACAAGTTGGGCGAAGACGTGAGAATTGCATTCAGACGTACAAAATGCTGATTAGAAGCTGAAAGGATGTTTTCATTGGCTGGTATGAACCATCAGGACTGTGGCAGAAGTAATCTCGCAGCAGTTCCATCAGTAAGAGTGTATGGCTTGAAGCCAAGAATGTAAGGATAGCACAACATGGAGCAAGTGCTATACCTACTAATTTAATTAGGTAAATCTAGACTTGACACAGCTGACTTCTTATCCATGAAGAAATCGAATCTTAGTTTTTGCTACTTTTTCAAAGTCTATAACGTCTGCCTGTTTATCATCAAGCCCTACGTTTTTTGGATGATCAGAGAGTACATGAAATGGACTTCAGAGGATTAAGGTTAATTGTGAATAAACAGTTCATCAAAAGAATTCTCAATTTTAAACAAGGAAGGAATCTTGATCATCTTCCAAGTATTACAAACCAAAAATAAACCAACATCAAGGGACGTGGATCAAGAAGAAGAAGGGGGTGTTAGTAATTCTCAGTAGGCCACTTCACTTCCCACTGAACCTGAAAAGTTGCATCAGTACAACAGACTGCAGCCAGAATAGCCAAAAGCAGCCAGTAGGGAACAGGTGAAACTCCTCACAAACAGGAATAGACTGATTTCAGTCAGAAGGAATATAGATGAAACAGTGGGATTTATCCACTTTCAGTCTGGAAACAGCTAAAGCCCAAAACTCAAGAACTCACAGAATCTGAAGCTATTGAAACAGGAATAGAGGGACAAAAGTGTATAAGTGTAATTTTGTAGACTGATTATCTCAGGTTTAAAGACAAGTCAATTATTCTAGACAGAGGGCCAAGTTGACATCTCTGGACTACTTCTGCTTTCAGAGCTCTCTGACTGAAAATCCACTCTTGTCCATAGAGACACTGTGGTATTTTAATTTGTGTCCAGACTCTTGTGATTCGCTGCCACTTCAACAAAAGCAGTCTTCTCCTTTATTTCTATACATTCATTTTCCTCCCTGCCAGTTTAAGTACTGTTGATTCTTACTGAGTATTCTCATTAGGCCTTCTGAAGATGAAAGGCTAATACAATTTTGCAGTAATGCATTTATTTGCCTTCCAGAAATGAAACCCCTGTGCCTAAAACTTTTACTGGATAGTTAGAAACCCACACAAACAATACTTTCTATTTGGAAACTGCTATTTTTTATAGCTGCTGATGCAGAATAAGGAAACATAAAACCCATAG
This sequence comes from Odontophorus gujanensis, assembly GCA_013399175.1. Lineage (NCBI taxonomy): Eukaryota > Metazoa > Chordata > Aves > Galliformes > Odontophoridae > Odontophorus > Odontophorus gujanensis. Next base: position 293,373 of record VXAB01003956.1, read on the forward strand.
CAGAGCTGAGCATGGGGAAAATAATTGCAAGAAATTAATTGGGTGAAAACAAGAACTAGAGAATGTATTTTTTTTATCTTACAGCTCATCAAAAATTAAAATGAAATGCTATCAGAAATCAAAATAAATTGTTAGGAAATATTTACAGGAAAATGGAAGGGGAAAAAAAGCTCCGTATGATGAGTTGAGTGTTGGAAAGCAGGATCAGAGCTATCAGACCTAGGGGTCCCCTCCAACTTAAACCATCCTATGAGTCTGTGAGCTCTGATTTATGGATAGAAGATGGCCTACTGACATATTTTATAGGTTTTATTTTGGGAAGATTTTACATGTTTTTCTTGAAAACAAAATAATGATTTCCATTGAATAGCTCGACAAAATGATACCAAAATTATGCTAAAAATAATGCCTTGACTGAGAATTCCATCATATAGAACAGTTTGCCCAATTGAACAGGTTAAATCAGTGTTAAAAAAGAGAGGTCTATAAATAAACAAATATTCAATACCTCAAAGGTTTTTAATTGAGTCAGAAGCATCTGTCTTTTCTTATATGACAATTTCTGGGAAACTTGGTTACGTATTTAAAAGAAGCTACTTCAGAGAAGAGGTATGCCTGCATTGCTGGGAAAGTTCTGCATGAAGAAATCAGACTCCAGATGAAATTTTCTAGATGCATGGATGAATAATTTTTCTTCTCTATCGAATGTGAAAAAAATTGAAATATGATAGAAAGTGTGAAGAACTGAAGGAATAACTTGTAGAAAAGGGAAAAGGCATATTCTCAGTGATTTTAAATCACTGTGACTGCAGAAACTCAGTAGCACAGGGAGCTCAGTCTCGTGCTCTTTCTTATGGGTAGTGATAAAGAAAAAGCTTCAAAACTAGAACCACTTGTTACTATTTCTCTGCCAAAAGTTTCTTAACCTCTAAGAGACTGGGAAGCAAATGGGTTTGTGCTCAGTAGAAGAGTAAAAAGAGGTAATCACAGTAATGAGATAAGGAACAGTTGGAGCAGAGGGCTGTGTGAAAGCAAGGCATAACTTTTCCTAACTGATTTCTCTTATCTTGTGATAATGTGAAAATCTGTTAAGTACCACAGGCAAATGTAGTGGGGGAAGGCAATATCTTGCAAACTATGCCTGAATACCTAAGAGGATCAGCCAGCAGTCATGTGGTTGGGGGAGAGTGAGACCCCCTAAAGCCCCTCCAGCCCCCCAACACGTTCCAGAATATTCCAAACTGAACTTACACAGGAGTAAAGCCATGCCTCTATCAAAGCTTTAGAAGGGGCCTCACAACCACTCCAGACCCTAGGGTTATTTACAACCAGGGTCTGAGCTTCTTTCTCTCTCCTCTTTTCAAGTCATATGAGAAAAGCAAATAATCACATCTTATTGACAATAAGGCATAGCTGTACATATCTAAGTATCATAGCAGGATGCAAATAAGCATTTAACATACTATTCTGCAGAGTTTCACCTTAATTTATGAGAATCTCAAACACTGTGATCTTCATATATTACCCAGGGAAGCACAGAGTCAAGTCATGACATAACCATAGCAGAATCAGTAGAGAGAACTGTTCCTTGCTTGCTCCAGATTTTGATGTCTTATCTGAAGCCTGCCTCATTTGGATTAGATGGCCTTGGAGGTCTTTTTCCAACCTTGGTGATTTTACGATTCTGTGATTCTGTGATTCTATGATTCTCATCAGCAATTTGGTCTTGGTTGATCACTTTGATTTTTGGACTGGAGGTAGATCCTCTTTTCTACAGAGCACACTACAGTGGCTGAAACTTCCAGGGGGAAGTGCTTTCTTCACAGTGGTACTTTAAATCAACTCAAAAGTGAGAAAGAAACAAATAAAAAATGCGGGATTTGCATGAATAAGCATAAACATTTGTCATTGCTGAGGTCTGCATGTGGCCTTTTCATGAGAGCAAGAATTTAGAGTGGTGATCTTGTCTGTGAAATTTAGGGCATTGGTCATCCAATTTTATTGTTAATATCTAAAGTCAAGTTGTTTGTAATCAGGAGTGCCTGTTCTGCAAAGGGATTAATAGGAGTCCAGATGGCTGAACTGCTGTTGGAAACATATAAAGAGTGGATATCTGAAGTCAGGTGTGATGAATCTCAACCTTGATATCCTGATTGAGCAATACAGCATGATAGGACTTACAGTCCTGTGCAACCAAGTGAAGTGGTTTTCCAAGGCTATCAGAGGAATAATGAACCTTGAGTGGTTGCCTTGATGAAGAGGTATACTCAAGGATGGCTGTGCTCAGCTCCCTAATGCTCATGTGCACAAGTGATAAATAGTTGTGTGCATCAGTGAGAACAATATCTCAGTTCACGCTGTGTTGTCTGTCTATGAAGATATGACAGCTAATTGTTGGGGATTTTCACTATCCTCTCATAAATATCTGATAAAGAGAACCAAGAAAAAAAAAAAAAGGAAATGTTCGTGTTACATTTGGGTATTTCTTGTTAGGCAGACTGAAGAATTCAGTAGTGTGGTCACATATCATATGAGTCTTAGGGTCAGAAAAGCATGCCTGGTGTGCTGTACTAATTAGTGAGGATGTAACTCTAATCTTTTAATATCAGTGGCTGAGTTCATGCTATGGAGTTGGGCTTATCAAAAGTAAATCAAAGAATTTCACTTGATTAACTGATTCCAGCAAGGGCTCATTCCTAATGAGCATCCCAGCCCCTCCTCTATGCTCCTGTGGAGAAGGCAATACAGAAAAATGTGCTTTGTTTGAAGGTCCTTCTGCTTTGGTGCTCAGAACACATATGCATATGTATTCATACATATGCACACATTTATTGTGTTGAAGGGTCTGCCTAATTCTTGTGGATTTGTTGTTTTATTCAGTCCTTCAGTTGGGTAAGAACTTACAGTATTTATGTCCTACAGAAAATAAGGAACTTGGGAAAGTTCTCTTTGGAGATGATGATCTTGGTTCCAGATTGTCTTGAATAACAGACTCTTTGTGTGTTGAGTGTTCTGAGATTAATTGAATTTGGAAACTCATGTACCTGCAAGCCCCAAGACAAAGGATCTTGGTATATTATGATGAAATATGCCATTTTCAGGTCTCAGATATTACCACTTTTTCCAAGTGGCAGACATTGTCATTTGAAGTTCACATGTATGTGTCTCCTTATAAATTCAATTCAGTATAATACTGTTCCAGCATGTTCCACATCTCACTTACACTATTTCTTCATTATTCTTTTAAGATTCTGAGATTGCAATCCTGAAGTTTTCTGTAAGCCTGAAGCAGTGGAAAAAGCAATGGGTAGTACTTAACAATAGCAATGTAAAACTAAAACCTTAGGGCTCTCTTTGAAAAAGCAGAATCAGAGGCAGAGGTATAGTTTTCATTTGATACTGGGTTTTCTTTTGGAAAAATAAAGGTGATCAGAAAGTCTAGCAGATCTAAGATAAGCCATCAGCAAAGCCATTTCTACATGCCTTCTAAACATTTGTAGTTGACTCACTAGGTAAATAATTAGTTTTCAAGCTGACAAGCAAAAGTAGAACTCAGGCATGAAAAAATAGGGATAAGCTTCATGCAGAAGTGAATATCTGTATTCCAACCTACTCCACAATTCAGCTGTGATGCAGATATGTCTTCGTATTGCTTGTTTCTACTTCATATACCATCTGAATCCATCTGTGCTTGCTGTAACATTGATCTTGATCAGCAGTACATTGGAGTGGCATTTTCTGTTAACGGAGTTGTATTAATAAAGCTCAAATAGTATCTTGTTTCATTCAGCCCTATCAAATCTCTTCAGTCTATTATTAGATTAAAATTAGAGAAGTCTCAGTTAACATCTGTTAATGCCTCCACCTCCAGCTCTCAGCAGTCACACTAAAATTATAGCACAGAGATGAAGACGTATTTTGGAAGAAATCAAGAAGCAGAAGGGACATTCTTCATGACTAAAAAATCAAAGTGTTTTTAGAAAGAAAAGATAAAGCATCCTAGAAGTTCATCTTCCTTTCCATATCGCTTCCTTGGCCCAGCAAAATTTGACCAACAGATTTGAGGGTTATCTTCGAAATAAAATGTAAAAGATTATTGTTCAGAAACTACATTCGTAAGCCTTGCCTCCTGATTTGCATTGCAATTTGTATGTATCTTAGAACATCTTCCACTAATTACCAGTTCATTTTGACTGGACATCACACTTTGCCTGGTAATTTAGTGTAGACATGATGACCTTCAAATCTTTTTTGCAAATACAAATAGATTTCATGAGGTCTGCCCGAAAGTAATGCCTCCTATTTTATGATGTTGGCCTGTGATGTCAGAGGCAGATGTTGGTGGGGTGGCAGTGGAGTTTGAACCTTCCCACCAATATTCCATTACATTTTGTTGCCTTGTGAGAGGTGGAAGCAGGACAGTCTGCCAGAACGGTGACTGACAAGAAAGTGCACATGAAGCTGTGACACTGAATTCCTCCACGAGGAAAAATATAACCCATAGGCAACGTTTATGGAGATCCAAAAGTGGATGTGAGCACAGTGAGGGGTGGGTGGTGCGTTTCTGCAGTGGTGACAGCAACAGAGGTGTTGCTGGTGCAGATTTGTATGAGTGCAGCATGCAGACTCTTGTTCATCGCTGGTAAAAATGCATAGCAAGTGATGATGACTGTTGAAAAATGTTTGTTTGTTTGTTTGTTTGTTTGTTTGTTTGTTTNTATTAAGCTCTTTGTAACCATTTGTGTTTCCATAGAAATAAATAGGAGGCATTACTTTTGGAGCAACCTAGTCGAAGGGACTTACCAGCACAATTCCTTTGCCTTCCCAGACGTGTTAGGGATGACTCTAGCTGAATATTTTAAAGAGATTCCTCAGATGTGGATTTCATGAGATGCATAATTTCTCTCTCCAGTTCTGGGTGTGGAGTTCTGCCTTGATGCTGTAAACTCTCAGCTCAGGTTGTGCCACATTTGTATGCATTCACAGAACTGCTCTCTTCTCAGGGGAACTCATTTCCCAACAACACCAATTACTGTCACCTACTTTTACTTGAGATTAATCACAAGACAAGCAGAACTAGCTATACTTAGGCCTGTCAGGCTGATAGGTAACTGATGTAACAGCTGCATTTATGCTTACTGTTCAGTCTGTTGGTACAGAAAGCTGTTAAGGTACTTTTAGTTCAGTCTTTTATTTTATTTTTTGCTATTTTTGACATAAGAAACCCTACTAAGAAAAAAATCTCGTTGGGAATTGAGCTGCATAAGCAGCATCGCTTATGTATGCACTTTATCAGTTAAGTTTGGGTTTGTTCTTTCTTTCTTGGTTAAGATGGCCAGTAGGAAACTCATTTAACACAAGTGATTCCATGCAGAGCATGCTTGTAGGAACGGTAAGGGAAGAGTTACCATAGCTTTTAGCTAAATTTTGACATCAAAAGTGAGAAAAATAATGATAATAATAATAAAAAACAACTGTTTCTAGCTATCTTTTGTCTAGCGTTGAGAAGGCAAGAAATAAAAGATTTTGTCTGTATTAATCTCCAGTTAATCTTATCCTGTTTCCTTCCTGATTTCAGTGTGTACCTCTGCCTCTGTCTCTTAGTTAATCAGGAATTTAATGGCATATATATCTCTGACCACCTGATGGATCTGTAGGTGTCCATATTCATTGCAGGAGAGTTGGACTAGATGGCCTTTAAGGCTCCCTTCCAACTCAAACGATTCTGATTCTATATCGTGCCATTCTAATGTATTCCAACATTATCATGAGGATAAAGTCCAGGCATATCCTCAAGGGACAGGAGTTGAGAGCAGGCTCTGTTTTTAATTAGAGTAATGGAGTTCATTACCCGTAGCTGGCATTTATTTAGAGCATTCACTGAGTGGGAAGGCAGTATGACCTCATGGAGTTGTAAAGCTCCAGAAATCTGATGTCTGTGCTGTTTTTGCCCTCAGTGTTCTTCATAATGTCAGTTTGCTCTCTTCTCCACTGACATCATCTTGCCATCTCCTTTCAGATATTTTAATGCTGAAAGCAGGAGCTGTCTTTCACTGTATTTTTATGTAATACTTGAGAATGATGTATTCCCATCTGAGCTGGAATATTTACCTGCTACTGGTACATAAATAGCAGCTTATGATTATGTGCTGTGATAGCAGACTTTCCAGTTAATTATCTAGCTCTCACAGGTAGAATCACAGAATCATAGAATCCTTAGTGTTGGAAGGGATCTCTAAAGGTCATCAAGGTATTTAGATATGAAATTCCTGTAGAAGTATCTAGAACTCATAAAATCCCAGAGGCTAACCACTGAAGGAAATTAAGATTGTGTTTGTAGTTTCTTCTAGGATGCTTCAGTTGCTGTACTACAAGCACAGAATTGTAGTATCATTAAGGTTGGAGAAGACCTCTAATATCACCTAGTCCAACCACCAACTCTCCCCCACCATGCCCACTAACCACGTCCTTCAGTGAGACATCTCCACAGTCCCTAAACTAAGGCTCACAGACTACACCTCCCCAGGTGATTAGTGGTGAGGTATAACTGCTTCTAACTTCCTTGGTGGTGAAGAAGCTCCACATCGAAGCCTTTTGAAACACATGATGTTTTCTCCTTGTGTTAAGTTCTAAGAGCCATCAAAAATCTATGGAGGATTCTCAGGGTGCAATTCTTTTAGCCAGCTACCAGCACCCGTACTGAAAATATCTCTGAACCTCTTGATTTGCAAGACTATTTTACACATTTCCTCTGATATACATATTTTTAAATCTATTTTCAGGTAAGATGATCTGCTGCCCAGAAATTTTAGTTTCTCTCTTCTGACACTGAGAAGAATTTGAGATGCCCACCCCAGCAGAAGACGTCTACATTACACATCTGTTAGTGGTCAGGCACTAGTCTAAATCTGTAATGTCAGTGTTCATCAGCTGAATCAATCTGGAACATGAGACTTCCTAATTCTTAATATTCATTCTCTGAAATTAGAATAAAATGTAAACTACATTGTTGCAGTTAGGCAAAGGCAATTCTCAAAGATACCCTTCTGCAAAGGCTTTGAACAAATTGATATGTGTCTCTGGAGGACCTCTGCTACTTTTGTCCTAAGAATATTATGCCTGTATGTATGGAACAGGAAAGGTCACCAAACATTAAGATTTCTGGATGTTTTTTTAACTCTGTGTAATTTCATCCTACCAAAAGCACTTTTTCATGTACTAGCTCTTCCACGTTTACAATCCACCCACAGATGCACATCTATCTCACAGTGCATACAACTAAATGAATAGGATTTTAATATCAGCAGGGGGAAGTACGCTAAAAACAAACAAGATTATGTTACAGAAATGAAATTAGATTACATTTCAGCTACCAAAGACAGTGGGAGAATGGAAGAAAGGGCGGTATTAATTACAAAAGATGATGTTTAAACATGCATTCACGTCTATAAAAAGGCTGATTGATACCAGCCTACTGCTGAGGTCACCATTGACTGAGCCAACTACTGATACTGGAAAGCAAGATATGTCTCTGGTTTTAAATGCCATCCTTTGGACTTGGTTTGCCAAGAGTAAATGTGGCCACAGAGCTGCTATATTGGAATGCCTTTAGGGAAACTTCATCTTACTTTCTATAGCAAGCTCTGGACGTGGCATTCATAGCATATCTGCACAGTGCCATGCAGCTACCACCAAGCTAGCTTTCCAAAAGCTTGCACAGGAGCTTGGTGCTAATGGACCTTTCCAGTGCGTTGTAGATTGAACTGCTTATAGAGCAAGATACTGTGATGTGCAGCATAGATAGACTCTGGTTGCCCTTAGCTCAGCAAAGGGCTAAGTTTACAGAGGAAAAAGAATTCCTAATCCTGAGAACCTTTGATTTCTCCTCAATAAAAATAATCATGACAATTTTGCATAGTTTCCTGTCACAACAACAAAAAAAAAATTGCAGACTTCCAGATTTCCTGTGGTAAAGTAAACCCACATCTGAGAAACAAAAAATAAACCAGAGCAAGAGGACATTTTTCCAGGAAAACTGCCTTAAATCAGTCTGAAAGCACATTTAGCTGCCTGTAGCATTTCTTTTTGACAAAGGAAAAGTAATAATCATCTCCAGCTGTGACCCTAGCAATAAACACATTCCTATTGTCATTCTGAGGCCATAAACCCACAGTTTCTCTGCTGGAAACAAAGATTCATTCAGGTGCCAAGGATGAAGGCCTGTTATTTGTACAAAAAAAAACTCCACATGTACTTATGGGAAATCCACAATCAATGGAAGAAGTATATATGCTTTCAAGTGGAGTGGATCCACAGTTCTCAGCAGTTTTCATACATCTATTTTAACTTGTCTCAAGCTTCCTCCCAGCTGCAGAAGTCATACAGTTTAAAATATTATTTTATTCTTCCAATTCAATTTACCATCTCATGTCTTACACGACACACCTGCTGTGGACCAGATTATACTCTCAGATATATAAGGGCAAACCAGCATGATAAACTCCCTGCAAGCCCCAGTTACATTGGAGGAGCAAAGAAAAGCTGTGTGAGTTAACTTCCATGCAAGGAACATAACAGTAGTTCCAAATATCTTAATATAGAAGCAATTGTAATGAAGAGTGACAATTACATAACTTTTTCCTTTCACATAGCAAAAAGTATGGGGCTTACCAAACATGATGGAGACTTACACCTAGACTTATGGGAAACTATTAAGTATTTCACTGTGAATTCATCCAAATTCATTGAATCACTGGATCACAGACTATCTCAAGTTCAAAGGAACTCATGAGTTCACTGAGTCCAACCGATGACTCCATGTAGGAACATCCAAAATCACGGAGTCATAAAGTCATGGAATTGGTTGAGTTAAAGGCCATCTGCTCCCACTCTCCTGCAATGAACAGGGATGCTTACAGCTCCATCAGGTGCTCAGAGCCCCATCCCTTGACCTTAAATGCTTCCAGGGACAAGATAGCCAACACATCTCTGACCAAGCTGTTGCAGTGCCTCACCACCTTTGTTGTGGACAACTTCTTTCTCATATCCAGCCTAAACTTCCCCTTTTTCAGTTTAAAGCCATTTCCCCTTGTCCTATCATAACAGACCCTGCTACAGAGTCTGTCATTTTCCTTCTTACAGCCCATTTAGGTAGTGAAGAACTCTCAGCTCTTCCTTCAGCCTTCCCTTATCCAGGTGTACAGCCCAAGCTCTCAGCCTGTCTTCTTTCTGTTGTTACATACATGGGATCATTTTTATGACCCTCCTCTGGACACACTCCAACAGGCCTGTTGTCCAGAGAGGGGCAGATCCTCTCCCTCACCTTGCTGGTCACATGTCTCTGGGTGAAGCCCAGGATATGATTGGCTTTAGAGCTCCAAGGACATAGTGCTAGCTCGCGTCCAACTGCTCCCCACTGATGCCTTCAGGTCCTCTTTGTCTGGGCTGTGCTCCATCCTTACACTGTCGGCTTGTGCTAGTGAGGGTTGCCACAACCCAGGTACAACTCTTGCATTTGACTTTATCCAACCTTATGAGGTTCTTCTTTCCCCACTGCTTAACCTGTCTAGGTGTCTTTGGATGACATCTTGTCCCTCAGGCGTGTCTACTGCACCACACAGCTTGATGTCATCCAGAAACAACGGAGGGTTCACTCGCTCTGCTGTTGACATTGTTGATGATGATGAGAAAGAGCATTGGTCCCAGCACTGACCCCTGAGGGACACCATTGTCACTGGTTTCCATCCAGACATGGAGCCACTGACCACCACTCTCTGGGTATGATCCCACAGCCAGTTAGTTCCTCATCCATTGAACAGTCCCACCTGTCAAATCCTTATCTTTCAAATTTGGGAAGAAGGATGCTGTAAAGGACTGTTGAAGGCCACTCTGAAATCCCGATAGAAGACATCAGTGACTCTTTTCTTGCCACAGATTTCAATAGTCCAGTTTAACATTTCTAAGTGACATTTTGCTAAAAGTTGAAACCACTATCAGAATCAGGCTGAACATCGTTAACCTGATCATCAAAGCCAAACTCTGTTTCCATATGAAATTAATTTATTGTTGTTGCATAATGAGTACCTAATTATCTGTGATTTATATTCAGACTTAGTTTTGTTCCTCTGAATGTCTGAGAGAAGTCGTCAGGGTAAACTATAATCAAGCATGTACTGAAAATTAGCTTGAAAACTGTTTTCCCAGCATGAGTTTCATCCATCCCTCTGTTTACTATGAAAACAATGCTACAAGTCATCACTGAAATCTGAAACTCTTAATGGGACAGTACTTCAGTTTCACTGGATTTCTACAGACATAGAGGCTGGCAGGAAGAGAATGAATTCTGAAGAATTATTAATTACACACAGGTTATAAACAGTTTGAATATCTGAGTCTTGACATGCAAATCTCAGTGCTGCCAGATTAGAAACTCTGAAGTTCAGTGTTCTCTGTGGTTTCTCATATTTTATGTGTCTTTTGGCTCTTTCACAGGTGTTTAAAAACCTGAGTGAATGCAGATACTATTTTTTTTTCTTCTTGTTCATGATATCAGTGCAGGTCCCTGCCCTTTATGCTGCTGTTGACTACAAAAGGGATCACTCTGCTCCTAATCTATAAGCATATGGTCAACAGTCATTATATTTTTCAGTTTTCTTACTGCAGGGAAGACAGATTGGTTAGGAGAAAACAGGAAAAAAAGGGGAAAAAAAAAAGAAAAAAAGACCATATTCTCAAGAACATTTCAGGAAAACTTTTTATCCCTAGGACTAAGAGTTGATCTTTTAGTTCTTTTCCAACCTTGGTGATTCTATGATTCTATGTTCTATGATGGTATGGTGATATGATGGTGATAGAGTATAATGGTAATGTATGGTGAACAAAGTTTTTTCCCCTATAGCTGTTATTACAGACCTACAGATCTGATCAATTTTAGTTAGAATAATAAAATCATAGAATCACCAAGGTTGGAAAAGACAGTGTTTTGTGTGAACTTCTTCATCTGTCCTAATTGCCTCTGTGAAACCCAGGGAAGAGGCAGAGTGAATGATGAAGTTACACCTTTCTCTCTGAATACTCTTCCTCGTGCTATTCTGCTCTTTAACATTCACCTAGCATCCTACATGGAGAAACATGGCTGGTCAACATCTTTTTTTTTCTCTGTTTTGTACTTCATGGAATCACAGTATCACCAACGTTGGAAAAGACCTCCAAGATTATTCAGTCCAACCATCCACCTACCACCAATATTTCTCACTAAACCACGTCCCTCAGTAAAACATCTAAATGTTTCTTGACCACCTCCATGGATGGTGACTCCACCACCTCCCTGGGCAGCCCATTCCAGCACCTGACAATTCTTTTGGAGAAGAAACTGGTCCTGATATCCAACCTGAACCTCCCCGGACCCATCTTGAGGCCATTCCATCTCATGCTATCACTAGCTACGTGGGAGAAGAGGCTGACCCCCCACTTTGTCATAACCTCCTTTCAGACAGTTGTAGAGAGTGATAAGGTCTCCCGAGTCTCCTCTAGTTTAAATAATCCCAGTTCACTCAGCAGCTCCTCATAGAATTGTGCTCCAGACCTCTCACCAGCTCCACTGCCCTTCTCTGGACACAGTCCAGGGCCTTGATGTCTTTCTTGTAGTGAGAATATTATTTCAACTTCTAAAGTCAAAATCTGCAAGAACACCTAAATCTTCATATGAAACATCTCTTTTCCCTTCTTTGCTGCCCCAACAAACTTTTCTGATTTAAGCAGTGGAAGTTGGAAAACCACCTGTCTGTATTCTTTGCACTTGACAGGGATGACACATTGTCCTTTCCTACAAACATTCCTTCATCCTTCCATGGCCCAGTTCAGTTTGTGCAACTAATACAATCTCTGAGACACTATTTAATTCCAGCAGAGGAGGAGAGATTTAGCTGACTCTGATAAAGCAGCATGTCCCCATGAAGACCAGCAAAGTGGAGAGTATTCTCAGTTCCTTAATAATTCCATCTTCATTGTGGGTGACACATAGTTCAGTCAATTCTTGGCTGGCATCTGATAGGATTATCGTAAATAGCCTCTGTGAGGCATCATTTTTATGCACACACACTCATCCAAATTAAGTGATAATCTTGTTGATACTGGAATTAAATAATAAAGCAGGCACCAATCACTTCAAACAACAACAAATAGCAATCTGGTATCTTATTAATCATTAAAATTAGCCCTGTGAAAAGCAGCAGATCTTCAGCATGTACAAAGTGGTATTTCTGCAGTGAAGTCAGTGGTACTGGATTAAGTTTTTCCTGTGGGGGGGTTCTACCCTTTATGCCCTTATACAACCTCTTTAGCATGTTGCATGTTACAGTAGGGCTTGCATTATGTCTCATCTTTATAGTGATAGATGTACAACAAGGAACATTATCATGATGATGAGGTAAACTGTGAAACCTTTTCTGTTTTGCAGTGTTTTTTGAGTATGATTCATGAAACAAAAAGGATACACAGGGCAGACAGAAGTTCAAAGAACACAGTATTTCAAGAAAACAGATGGGACTGGATGCAAACCAGTTATTCCTTCTTGTGCACCTGGGCATTATAGCAAGTGATAAAATTCCCCTTTGTTGCTCAATCCTGCTACAAGGCAGTGAGTAATTTTCCATGCAGAGGTCACCATTATAAAACAAATGCCTAAAGAGCAAAGAAATTATTTTCTCTTAATATTCAGCTTCAGGTTTTAATTATCATAATGTGGCAAGTCAGGTAAGATGGTATGACAGCTCATATGCACAGTATCAACCCATAGGAAACATTAATGCAGCAAGAATCAAGCTCTTCTATACAGTTTTTTTGTTTTTTTTTTTTTTTTTTTTTTGCTTTTTTGTAAATGCTAAGTAAGGGAACTTAGCTTCAAATGAGTTCAGTGAACTTAATTTATAATACAGTTCATTACATATGCCATACAGTTGACAGAGAGCATCTGATCAATAACAGTTGCTCCGTTGATGATGCTGTAATTTTAATTGAATCATTAATTTGGACTTTCAGCACAGTTTTGCCAAAATGAAGGTAACAATTCATGGAAGCACAGGAGCAAAAACTCTTCAACCATCAATTCAGTATAAAACCAGAGCTTTTCTTCAATCAGCATCCAAATGAACACTACTTCAACTCATGTTAGCCCCTTGGTGACACTCGGCTGCCACCACTCTGTTTGTCAACACTGTCAGCCAAAAGGAAACATGCTGCTCTTCCCACCCAACCTCTGTCACTGCACAGACTGCCATCCAGTAGCTTCATTTTCTCATCCAGTAATTTGTCTCCAATTGATGTACATTCAAAGACACAACGAAGATTTCTGCTAACTGTTTCTGCTACTCTGCTTTACAGCGTCCTCTCATTTCTGGTTTTATTTATCTAACTATAATTTTCACTTAATGTCTGCTGCTTTCCAATTCTTTGTCAATTTTGAGGATGATGGAATCAGAAATGCTGTCTTCTATAGCAGCTAAGATATTGGAAAGGTGAAGATAAACATGGTTCATTACTTCTGTCATTTCCATTTGGCATGTTTTAAAAAGTTATTTACACTAAAATTTATGGAGAAGATTGTTAGATCTTTGTATTATCATTCCGTGCTATGATCAGCTACAAAACTCTTGCTGTTAATTCAGAATTCCCATTAATTAATACTCTCAGCCCACTCTGATTCATTTGGCATCCAGAACAGCTAGACTGTTGGGTCTGCTCTGAAATCAGTTATGCAAATTACCCATTGATTACATTAGTAAGGTGCTGGCCTTGTGCATATGCACCATATTGATGGAGTGCAGCAGAAAGTGTTATCCACACTGAGTGTCTTCTCACGTTGATATTTGGAGTTATTAGCTCAGCTGCTCAAAAAATAAAACTTAACTGATGTGATGTTGTGTCTGGGCTGATGAACCTCGTTTCTCTGTGGAGCTAATTAGTTTGGCTGCCACACTGTGCTGGCAGAGCTATGGAATATATGGTTCTGTCTCTAACAAGTCTTCCTCCATATTAAGGATCTCTATACGTGACTTTACTGTATGCTTCTAGACACAGAGCACTCCATGGCAAAGGATCCTGAATATACATTAAGAAAGTCATGAGCCATGGCAGTCAGCTTATTGGGACTGCTGATTCACCCTTCCTCTATAAAAAGGGAGACACTGCTTTTTCAAGATAGTAGAAACATTAACCAAGCTCCCATGTCCAAAACACTGTCAAAAAAAAAACTACTGAAGAGAAAACAAGTCATTAAACCAGAAAACATAAAACTGGCAAAGGTTCTGGGAGGGAAGAGTCCCACCATCAGTTCTGGGTTTGGAGGGTTGGTTCCAGACAGCACTGCTGTTGACTTGATGTGGTTTCCTCAGCAATTTCTCCCAAGGGCTGCAAGCAGAAAAAAAATTGGGAGAGGAATTTTAGGATGAGCACTGTAAGGGTAATGGTACCATATTCTTCATTTCTCACTGTAAGAAGTGAAGGGAGATTCTCAAGGACCAACACTGCTTCTGAAAAAACTCACTGGCTATCATCTACAACCAAGAGAGAGAAAAAGGTTTTATTTCAAGGGAACCGTAACTGCTGAAATAAACTCCTGCTTGAATCCAGTCTCTAGAGAAACTGTCCTTCTGCATCAACCACATGATGAAGCTGAAGAATAAAATATCTCAGGCTAAATAACCCCACAGCCAAACATCCTTGTATGTAGATGTCAGACACAGATCTCATTGCAAAAAGAAATCATACCCACTGCAGCCCAGTTTTCTGTCTGGCAGGTGGTTGGTATGTTCAGGAATCATGCCATGCAGCTGTCTTTGGACTTGAGTTTAGCAGCTTCATCATCTTGACATGATACAGCATCATTCTCTATCAATATACAAATTGTTCCCAACTGAAGGAGGAAGGGGTGTATGTTGACTTAGTCACTGAGCAGGCCACTGAAGCCTCCTTCTGGTGGCAGAAAACTCTTAATAAGGGGTTGTATTAAAAAAAGAAAAGAACAGAAAAAAAGAGAGAGACCACTGATTAAAAGAATCTTTGATTAAAAGAAACCTCTGATTAAAAGATCCTTTGATTATGTGACAGAGCCCAGTTCCCCAAGCACCTAAAACACAAGCCATTGTCACTACAATCTTCAAATCTTCAAAAATTCAGGCAGCCCAATGGGATTTTGTACTCGTCCAAAGAAACCTTGCAAAGTGCCTGACATTCACCTGCCACTCAGAAGTGCCAGTATCTGTGACAGGTGCATAAATTCAGTTTCACACCTTGTGTGCCACATGTTTTTCAGTATCTCTAAAGGCTCAGCAATGTGTTGAAAGGTTTATTTATCTGACAGATACCCTGCAGTGGACATGCTTGCTTTTGAGAAGCTACAAATGTCATACTGACCATAGGTTTAGAGAAAATAAGACTTCAATTCTCAAACTCATGGTTTACTTGGAGCATTTTACACTAGGATAAAAACAGAACTCCCACAGAAATAAGGGGGAAAATGCTAGAAGTATTTGGAGTTGTCATTTCTTAGTGGATTCTGAAGGCAATATGATTTTCAGCAGATGTTTGGAGAGGAATCCAGAACAATATCTTCAATGACCTGCTGGAATGACTCATGACCAACAGGAAACAAGGCAGTGATAAGCCCAAATGAGGCCATGGGAGGAAATTACTAAACGCCCATTATAAACTTCATTCTTTTACCCATTCTTATGAAGCTAAACAGAACGCTGTTGGTTTATTGTTGTTTTTCTTGCAGAGAGAAGAGAATAATTAGGGCAGGACACTCTTTCAGGCGATATTTCCTTCTCTAGATAGGAAAGCTGGAGGGTAATTTCTCAATGAAACCTAACTTGGAGCAAACCACTTGTCTCTATACCTGGCAGATTATGACCATTTTAAAGTATAACTTCTGTTTTGCTTCCCCTAAACTAACCCATAACTCCATCACTCTTTGTTATTTGGCTGTACAGTGATATTTTATGTTGTTTATATAGCTGATGAAAAAAAAAAAACCTTCTGGAATATGATTCACGTGCCACATTTTATGCATCTTCTTTGAGATGAGGTCCTGTAATTAAAAACTAAGTTTCAGTGAGCTGATCCTAAAGGAAAAGGAAATAAATCTGCTTGAGGAAAAAAATAATAATGAAATCACATCTCCATTCCTGTGCATTCTATCTCCATGCCACTCCAAATCATGGTTCACCTGAGTCAGAACATGAAAAAGATATACATTTCTACATAGCCAGCTGAACTGAGTCACATCCTATTCATTCATTTGCCATACTTGTAAAATATGTCTGGAATATTTTATAGATGTCTATGTTACTCACTGCATATTTTAATCATCATCAAGTGTTTTGCTTGGAAAAAAAAAATCCAGTTTAAAAAAAAAAAAGAGAACAAGCAAAAATAATGGGCAGAAACTTTATTGTATAACTATATCTCAATCTCTTCCATGAGAACTCTGCATTTCTGACTTTGATCCACAGTCTGCTGATAGTTAGCTGCAGGTAGCTGGTAGCTGGGCCCTTGATCTATGCAAAATTAATGGCAGGATATGCAGAGGAAATTTGAAAAAAGGACTTGTTAGGCTCTCATCACTACCCAATTAGGCTAATGATTCTGTAGAAAAGTGAATGGATAAATGAGGACTGTACTTTAGGATGGAGTTTTCAGAAGATCTGAATTAGAGGACTGAAGCAGCAAAGAAAGATTTGTGGGAGTGTAGTGATATTTTATTTATTTATATTTAAGGATGTTGCATGTAGTTTTTAGCAGACAACTGAAAAATAACCCATTTGTTTACTTAGGTAATTAAATCATGTTTCCTGGTGAAGTGGAGTGTGATGCAACTGTCATGAACAGTGGGGAATTTCAGACATTAACCCTCCACTGGTAGCTACATTTAATAGAGGCTTTGTTAGGGTATGGCATAAACAGAGGGAAGTAGAATATTAAAAGGAGACAAATACATTGTGAAGCATTTTGCTGCCTTTATCAACTGAAAACTTAGATGACAAGTTCAAATTTGACTTGTAGGTACCCTCAGACATCTTTGAAGACAGACAGATATTTACAGTGTGGTTCATCCCATCTTAAAATAGTTCTATAACGTATCTGATAAGAATTGCCTTCTAGGGGTGTTTAGAAGCACTTTTCTCTTACTATTGACCACATCAGCCTTATCAACTCAATGTGACTACATATTCAAGTTTTAAATACATATCATTAGGTTTTAAATGGTGTTTGAGGTTTGTCTTGGAGCCTGATCAGGGCAGGGATTCAAAGGCTTTGAAATCTTTCCATTTCTTTTCCTGGTTCTGAGTATTTGATTAAAGTAGATTGGAAAATTTCCAAGTGGACTTCCTTCCCCCTTAGAAAATACCAATATGTGTGTGTCAGCATGGCTAATATATACTTGTGAGAGTACTGTGGATACAGAATGTAGAGTCATTGTCTGCTCCTGATACTTATTGTGAAGAGACTTCCATGTAGAGAAGGCCATGATGATTTGGCTGTAAGTCAGCTGTGGATATACATATATATATCAGTGCATAAGTACACTCAATCAAAGATATAACAATGTAAATATAAAACCCAATGAAAGGAATAAAATAGAAATTACCTACAAGTACAAGAGTTCTTGTTCATCCTGTTTGTACTGCTGTGTTTGGGATCCTCTGTCTTAGTGGTGCTTAGAAGGAATTGCTCTAAAAGAGCATTCAATATCTGTATTTTTGTTTTTTACAGTTTTAAAATAGATTTAATGAATAAGGTGGGTAAAAGGAAATTGGACCACAAACAAACAAACAAAAAAAAAACACACACACACACACAAAAAAAGCACATATATTTGTTCTTTATATCTTTCTTCATTCTAACACACCTACTTTATGAACTGCACTTGATTCTCAAAAAAATGCTTCTGATGAGTATATTCATTGTATTTATTATATTCATGTATATTCTTATTTATTCGTAGTATTCAATCACTTTAAAATCTGATTTCATCTGGTGAGCTTTGACAGTGACCTATCCTGACCCAGAGAAAAGATTAAAAGGACAAACTGGAGGTCTCCCACTTCTAAATAATCTCATGGTATCATCTATTCCATGAAGAAACACAGAGAGGCCTAAAGACAACCATCCTACAGAAGGATAGGAAGTAGTCAAAGATCTGGGAGGAAACTGAGCATGTACAGTCAGAAAAAATAGATCTTAGCAGTTGTAGAAAAATATCCAAGAATTTATTATCATTATTATTATTAATTTATTTTATTTTATTTTTGACGCAATGACGGCAAGATTTTGTGACAATCATAGAGTCATAGAATGGGTTGGGTTTGACCCCAGGGACCACCAAATTCCAACCCCCTTGCCACAAAATTGTACCCCAGTAGAGATTTGGGAAAACCTACCGATTTAATTTACCCATCTGTTTATTTATCACTGTGTATATGTGTGTGTGTATCGTTGCAGAGTCCATAAGGAGACTCAAATTTTCAGCTTTTTGTAATCTGCAGTTTTACAGCATGATCTACCTGAACGATGGAAGAGGAAAGTCTATTTTTATTGGGCAGCTGTCAAAAGATTGTGTATATATTTTCAACGATATGCAACACACGCTTCTTGCTGAGAAGAATAATTTTTAACATTTCTGAAATAGCTGATTTGAAGATGGTAGTTGTTTGCCAGATTTACCAAATCAGAAAACAAGATAAAAGATGTCAGAATCCATTAATGCAATACAGGGGGAAAAAATCCACAGTTTACATCATTTTAGGGCTGAATAGAGCATGACAAGGCACAGAACAAAAGAGTGCTCCAGGATTCATCCTAATATTTTACATTAAAATTAATACTAGCCACGGTTAATAACTTAGTGAGAAAGTAGGATAAACAGGAAAAATATAAAACAGGATTTCTCTCAGACAACCATTAAATCAGAATGGAATCAGTAATGAGGAAGTTTGAAAAAATGCATAGTAATCTAACATCTAAAGCATTTGTTATGGCATTTAGATTTAATTCTCTGCTCTGAGACAGATTTCTGGGTTGACTTGAAGGTAAGCCACTGATGTTCAGCTATTACAAAATACCTAAGGGTAGGGTTCACATCCAAGTTTTTGGATGGGATTCATTAAGTGTCTACAGTGCAGTAGTGGGATTCAAATCCAAATGCAGGCATGTAAATGTAAGTTTGAGAGTCAGCTTCTGTATGTAGAACACCATTTGGCAGCTCTGTTCAAGTTTACCATAGTGTAGCCATGCATTATTGCTGAAGTTGTCCTGAAGTATCTGGAGCCCTGTCCAGACACAGCACTATCATAATATTACATAAACAATTTTTCCCCTCATTATTTCAGTGTTTTATCTGAGGAACTATGCCAGCTCCTAAGAGAGACTTTATTGGTTTTTCAGAATTCCTATGAGCATCATCAGATGACCTTGCTATACTTATTCCCATGTTCATCACACTTGGCTCTAACAGAGCTGTGCAATTTAAATCTCCATATTAATTATTTAGTGCATCTTTATTGCTTCATGAGGTTAATGTGAGAACATCAGTTTATGTGGATTAGTTGAACTCAGTTTGTTCACAAGCTGCAGTAAAAATAATACTTCTGTGGTAAACCACTGCAGACTCTTTATCCTCCATAAGTAGTAAAAGTTCTCTCTAATTAATGAGGAAAATTTGGATATGCAAAATGCAATTACTTCCATTGAATTTATGCAGGAAATCAGGTTAATTACTCTGTTTTAAGACACTTTGGAGACAGAAAATGCAAATTATGGCAGGATTAACATAAAGCAGTAAAAAATTAAAGTCTTATGAAAAGTTCAGCAGTGTCTAATGGTCCGGTCCTCAGATTATATCCCTTATGTATATCATTGTGTTCCAGCTCTGTTGTGACCTTTTACTTCCTGCTGTGCAATGAGCTTATTTTTGTTCATATTTGATATTGATATATTATCAGTTCCTTGCTTCAGCTAAATATCACAGCTGATTTTGGAAGCTAAACTTTCACTCCCAGCTTAAACAAACTGTTGTGACTGGTGTGGCATTGACCTCAGAAAAAAATAAATAAACAGGAAGCCTCTCTTCAGCACAGTTGTTACTTTTGGGCTGAAAAATGAGAAAAGCAGGGTGTTAATAAGCTGACAGTTGAAAGCTGGTGTTAAGACTTGTGGTTTTTATGGTTCTTCACACAGGGCATCTAAGATAAGTCCAGACATACACATATAAATCTGACTTCTTGTAGCCTGTGATAGAATTCCTGTAGTGGAGGCCAGCAAGTAGGCAAAGGAACAAGGACCAAATTCTACAGGCAATTAAACATATTGACATACTTTAAGCAAACTCCTTTGACCATGGATAACTCCAAGACCAATATATGTACTTTCCCTTTCCTTTTCCTCACCTTTTCCTTTCTTTTTTTTTTCCTGCTTTTTTTTTTTTTTTTTTTTTTTTTAAATACATTACATTTTAATTTGTGTCCTGCTTCATGAGGATGCACCTCATGACACAAGCTTGGAAATCTTGGAGGATGGAAGCTACATTTCACAGAATCATAGAATCACAGAATCGTAGTCATTAAGGTTCATTAAAAAAACTCTGAAATTCCCAGAAAAAGTCAATTTGGCTGAATCTTGGACTTCAGTGAGACTTCCTGCTGTAACTGAAAACATGCAACCAGCACTGTGCGCCCTGCCCACGAGCAAACTGCTGAACAAGCAGCAGAAGTGCTTCTGAATGCAGTCAGAGCAGCATGCAGCCTCACTGGGACTCCTGGAAAGTTATAGTAAAGAGATGACGACAGGCTAAGAAATATTCATACAGGCAACAAGTGGTACCACAATGTTTAATAATAAAAAATGAAAGAACTGAGCATTTTACTAACAGTTTTAGTCTTGATAATCAGCTATATACCCATCAACAGACATTCTTAAGCTACAGCAAATCTTGAGTAGCAGCAGAGAAATTGTTCAATGGGTTCAAGAAATGTTGAGCCATTGTGCAGAGGGACGCGGTTTAGTGCGAAATATTGGCGATAGGTGGATACTTGGACTGGATGACCTTGGAGATCTTTTCCAATCTTGGTAGTTCCATGACTTGAAAGTTGGAAGTAGAATTGTCTTACAGTGTCCTCTGAATACTATTTGAATGGAAAGTAAGCAAGAAAAAAAGCAATTTTGAAGTTTTAAATGAATTTTATTTAATTTGCTCACCAAGGCTTTCGTCTTAGTCTTACTGAGGCTTTAGTCTTTTATTTAAAAGGAGATATCTCTGAAATGACCTGAAATGAAGTATTGAGATATCATAGAAAACAGAACTGGTAGGTGATTGTTGAAAATACCAAACCATTTCTACTACTTTGCAGAACTATCCCTGTTAGAAGATCCTACAGCGTCACCATCAATAGATTTGAAAATTATTACATTCTGGAGATTATGAAGACAAATAGTGATCCACTTTTGAGAAGGGAATTCCCTCATCATGCTTAAATTAAATGTTTTCATCATATCTTCCCATAGCTTTTTCATTTTGAAGCTGAAATGTTGATAAATGCAAAAAGAAAAAACATTTCTTGTGTTGAATCTTCCTTCTGCTGTTTTGTTTTTTTCCCCTAGAAGATCATTAGCTATTTGGCACAAGTGCAGGCATGTGAATATATTTCACAGTAATAGCTTTTACAAATCTGATGATACATTTCAGAAGAGAGAGCTTTTCTATTAACTGCAATAGCTCTTGTTAGCAACTTCACCGAGGTGAGGTTGGTATTAAAAATTATAATCAATGACTCAGGAGATAGATACAAATTACTTTGCCACATTACAGAAAAATGAAGATTCTCCCAAACTTCTGCATAGCAGACACATAAACAGGCAATATTGTACAACATAGAAGGATAATGGCTGACTCTCAATTTGGCAGAGTGATCCAACCAAGCTGGGGTAATCAGAAATACATGACGGGAAGATGAAACCTTTATCATCGCTGAAAAATAAATGAAGACTGCTAGATTTGGGCAAGGTGCCCAACTGCCAAAACAAATCAATGAGATTTAAGACATGTTCATACTTAAGGACCATGGAGCACTGAAAATATTTACAGATAGCTTGTAAATGACGTCTAAAGGTGAAGATCCACTAAGTGTATCACAAACAGATGATTGTGAAAGGAGAGAAGACGCTACCAAAAGCAGGAAATACTCTTCTTAATGAAATTACTACAATTCAGATGCACTGCGTTTATCTAACCAAACCACTACCTAGAAGACTTATTCACTGTTTCTTTTTTAATGCCCATCTTAAAAACCTCCACTTGTTATATCCCTTGGCCTCTCTTCATGATCAGAATGTACTAAATTGTGGTTTTTTACCCATATACTGCAATATCAACACAACTTCAGAATTCAGATACTCTCCCCAGTATGCAGTTACATATTATTTGCCAGTGAGTGTTGTTAGGTCTCTTTTTTCCACTCTACCAATAGCCTGTTTTTATATACCCAAAGCCAACTTTGTAAAATAAGTATGAAGAAGAACCTCACAGGCTATTTTGACCTTTGTAATATAATGGGGTGTCATACACTACCACAGTAAAATATATTTTATATGCTGATATCACTATTGTCCTGAAATTGAAACATCTATGTCTCTCCAGACATCCTAAAGCCATTCTTATGACAACAGTCTTCTAGATGAGAGTAAAATGAGATTATGTCAACTTAGAATGCAAAGCTTCAAGACAAGGTTTAGAGGCAGAGGAGCATAAATAAAAGATTATTAAAATGTATAAAAACTGAATAAATAAAAATTTATAAAGTAAACAATGGGCTTGTTTTTATCTCACAGGATCAGGCTCTTATTTTCATCCAGAGGAAAAATAAGGCTGTCAGAAAGTTTACTCTATTCTACTAACTGGCATCCCATCTTCCAGCAATACCTTCATCCTAGCTATTATCTTCATTGAATAAGATATGCTTTGAATGCATCAAATATCCCTTCATCCAGTTATCAATGTATTCCCAGAATTCCTGGTCATATTGCAAGCCTCCTCCAAAAATACGAGATTTATTCTGCTCACAGTTCCTTGAGTATCTGTGAGAGAACTACAGATTCCAAGATCAGTCAATCAAACATCCACGGCAGGGACATGGACACTACCTTGCAATTGTCTATCAAGTTTAAGTATAACCTTTGTCCCTGGCATAGTTTTGGCCTAAATCCACAAATGTACTCCCAAACAATTCCCAGGCATGATCCAGAAGTTAGCTAGATCTAGATAGCACCCCCAGAAAGCAGCACAAGTACTTGGTCCAGATTGGGCGGCTCCAAGACTTTAATAGAACAGACAGAAGCTGTGCCATACCACTTAGAGTAAGAGAGAGCAAATACTTTCTACCCTATTTCAAATATTCGTATAGCTTTAACCCTACAGTGGAACCTTGGAAATGCTGATGTCTCAACAGTGAAACTGAGCCATCAGACAAGTAGGCTGTAAGCAAAGGTTGCTACTGCTAGGCACACTCCAATGAGTGTGTAGCCTTAGCTGTAGAAAGTCACTTACTCTTGTGAATGAAACAGGTTAAAAGGAGTCACTTTATGTTTGCAAAACATAGACATATGCTAAAAAAAAGTGTCTCACATGAAGAAGATTGATAGAGAAGGCCTGTTTCTCAGCACTGGATTAGAGGGAACATGGTGATAGTCAGGTAACTGGAATTACAGGAGTGGTTTGAATGACCCTTCCCATGGAGCTTTCTGAAGTCACAAAATGTCCTGACACTCTTGCGTGGACTACAGGAGAATGCACCAGGCATCATTTGCCAAACCAGATTATTTTGTTCAACTGATGGAGGCTGACCGTGTCAGTTTGGGAGAGCTGATGCATCTGTCACTGCTGTAACTCACGGATGAAAGAGAAGGCCCAGAATTTGTAACGACAATAAGCATTCACCGTTTGTTATTCACCACAGCTGAAA
This sequence comes from Odontophorus gujanensis, assembly GCA_013399175.1. Lineage (NCBI taxonomy): Eukaryota > Metazoa > Chordata > Aves > Galliformes > Odontophoridae > Odontophorus > Odontophorus gujanensis. The sequence goes on from VXAB01003956.1 coordinate 317,384, forward strand.
ATAGAAGCCTGTTCAACGGCAGAATACCTCAAGTACAAGCTGGTGATTCACTGGGGTGGTCAAAAATGATGGGTGTATTTATTTCTAGATGGTGATTTACCAGAGTTCTTGTTATTGTCCTAATTCTGTTACCAATGAAGTCACTGATGTCATCACTAACTTCCCACACACTGATTTAAAGACCAGAATGTTTTTTAAATCATCCAGTTTTGTTTCCTGCAGAACAGAATGTAGTACAATGACTTCGTAAACCAGTTTTTAATTTTAGTTCAATTAACTTATATATTCCGTACCAGAATCTTTCACATAGGTACCCCAATAGGACCATTATTTACCATTAATTTCTCATATTATGTTTTAAAATAGTTAGATAGTGGAAACCTCTACTGGCAATCAGATTACAATAATATTTTTTGGTTGTGTCTTCTTTGAGCTGAGATTCAGCATTATCTAAATTAATGTGCCAGCTTTTCACTAGTGTGATTAAATTCCCAGCAAAGTCAACAAAAATCAGTCTTAGCACAGCTGTCTGGATAAAGATGAGCCTGCTGACAGGTCAGCCAGAACACACAGTAAGCTTTATTGACAGTGCTGGCTAGATCTCCAGTGTCTATAGCAGGAGTTTAAACACTTGGACCATATTTCAACATTATGGTAGTCTCCAGATAAATAGTCTTAACTTGGAGCTGAATACATCCTGGGTCTTGTTTCACTGGCCCAAGAACAGTATAATGGCACTTGTATGACATGATATGTCTGCTGGTAACTGGCACATTTAGAGTACAGCATCCAGTTGTGGGATCCCCAGTTTAAAAATAACAGGGATCTCCTGTAAGGAGTTCAATGGAGGGCCTCAAGGATGATTAAGGGACTGGAGCATCTCCCATATGAGGAAAGGCTGAGTAACCTGAGTCTGTTCAGCCAAGAGGGGAGAGAGGGAGGCAAATGGATGAAACCAGGCTCTTCTCAGTGGTGTTTAGTGATAGGACAAGGAGCAATAGCCTAAAACTTGAAAATAGGAAATTCCTTACTAACATGCAGAAGAACTTATTTATAGTAAGGGTGACAGAGCACTCGTACAGGCTGCCCAGAGAAGCTATGGAGTTTCCATCTATGCAGATATTCAAGACTCATCTGAACACCTACCTGAGTGACCTACTGCAGGGTTGCTGATTTGGCAGGGGGTTGGACTCAATGATCTCTTGCGGTCCCTTCCAACCCCTGCGATTCTGTGATTCCGTGATTCTGTGATGATGATGATCAAAGGACTGGTGCACTGGTGCTAAGTTGAATAGGTATTTGGGCAGTCTGGTCTGGTAGGAGGTGTCCTTACACATGGCATAGTTTTGAGACTGAATGGGCTTAACAGCCCCTTCCAACCCAAACCATTCAATGATTCTTTGATTCTATGATTCTAAGGAGCCAGAGAATGACTTTTTTCTCGTCTATAAATGGTTTTAATAGCAGAAAACAGATTCTGTCCCATTCATTATAAGTAGTAGATTGGGAGATGTGTCTTTCTTGCCTTTAGGTTTGGTACAGTCAGGAGCTTCTGCTGTTAATATGGTATATAGAGGTGGTCTTAAGGTGAGATCCAGTCCCTGAACTTAGTTGTTCTACTGGACTCATAGCTACGTATGAATTTTTCTTATTACATCCTGTGAACATACAAAGAATATGAGCAAACGAAGAGCACACTAACTCAAAAAATCAAATATAACTGGACTTACTTAACAGTACTCTCTGGAGACCCTGTGTTGCATCATAAGTATATAGCAATTTCTATTATCTGCATTAGAGGTGGCAGAAACGTATCTGAGTGTCCAAAAAGCCTGCGTCTTGGAAGTAGTTCCTTTCAAGTAGCCCAGTTGTGCTCCTGTGCATGCAAACAGTAAAGCTATTCCTGCTTGTAAGATATTTTTCACTATATTATATCTTCTGTTCATTAATTTTAGAATAAACAAGCATACCTTGTAAACAAGCATTACTTTTAAATCACCAGAAAATGTATTATTTATTATTTACATAAGGATATAATTTATTTTAGAACTAACTTGTTCTCAGTGGAAATTTGTCTCATACATCTCACAAAGGAATAATTCAAGATTTGACTTGCAGATAGCATTGAAATCTATATGAAAAAATAAATAACTTCCTAAATTCTGAGATTTTCCAGGGAGAATGCAGCAGCATTAAGGATTGAATTTCAATTACTTCTTGGATATAAAACATCCATCACCATTTTTTCCTTTCCCATTTTTTCTGCATGGTTTCATTTTTTTAATACAATTTGAGAAGCCTAAGGGTGTAATAAACAATTTACATCGTGTAGCAGTGTAACTGAGGGGGAAATAAAGTCTTTATGCCTTCTATACTTTTACACTTGTGACTGTCCCTTTCTGCCAAAACAGTGATGAGGTGGTACACAACTCCCACAGAAATAAGTACACTTAAGAACTTGTCTGTCTTTGTAGATGTAGAACTTCACCTGTGGAGTGATGATGGGGAATATTTTATACAGATGAGAGTTGTTCAATTACTCCAGAAAAACCATTACCTTGGCCATCCTGGGTTATGTAGGCACTGGAAAACTGTAATGCTGAGTATTCTGTGAGCTGCTCAGAAAACTGCTTGATTGGAGATTCAGTTCCTCCCCTCCAAACACAAATTTTATTATGAATGGAAGACATCAAGGCAAGAAACAAAAAGCTAGAACTGAAGAAGTGTCATAAGGAAGGAGGTTACACGGGTCCAAAGTTAAAGACATCAGGTGGAAGGAGTTTGCATCTCCTTATACATGCTGAGAAGATTTCTGTTATACTGGCACAGATTCAAAGAAATAGAAGAAGTGAACAAGGACAGCAGTCACCTTAGAGACAGAACTTAAATTAGGATACAACATCATTCATCATCAATTGCTCTTTAAGTAACTTTTGCTCCAGGGCAGCTCCAGAGGGTGTGCAATTCACCTGCACATTCTGCAGGACCACGTTTTGACATGAAATTAAGGCAAATTCCACTTTTCTGCACATTTGACTCAATCTCTTAGGCATTACTATGTCACTCATTTCTGGGTGCAACCAGAGAAAATTCATGCACAAGGAAAAGTGGAAAACTATATAAGGTTAGTTAATTTTTACACAGCATGCCGAAACAGTGGAGAAATACTTCTGTGCTGCTTACCAAAGGGAAACAACTACATAGCTACAGAATTAGTTATAACTGAAAACGTTTTGTTTTCTCTCAGCTGAACCTCTTGTATCTTTATGGCTGGATGGAAGTCTTGGATGGATGATAATCAACAGTGTAAGGTACTTCACTGTCTTCTGGCAGAAGTATCTGACACAGAACAATTAATGCATTAGTTTTTCTACCCTGGAGATATACATTCAACTTGTAATTCAGGATTAAGATTCCCAGTCCATCAATTTCATTGGAGCCAAATTGCTCTAAGCAATGCAATCGTGATGTCAGGTGAAAACTCTGCTTGATAGTTCTCTTCGAGCTCATCTGTTCGGTCATAAATTCACCACTGTATGTCATGGGGAAGTATGTAATAAATGGCAAATAGTTTTAAGACAGATGTTTGCAAAGTCTCAAAAATAATTTCTACATAATTTGGAAGGCTGTTGACTTGCTTTGTATATTTTGATGACAGCAGTGTAACTTAGATACTTGAAATTTATTGTTTCTTGTAACAATTCAACAATATTTAGACACAATTTAATGCCTAAGAAAATTCAGACCAGGAGGAGTAAGCAAGAATGGCAAAGTGACCATGGGACAGCTGACTGTTGGTCAGTACTGACAGAACCTGAAATATTCATCCAGACATTGCTGTAAGAAAGGATTATTGTCAGCTGTGTGTAAGTGAGCAAAGGAGGAAAAGTCAGTAGTGTCAAGTCATTTTCCAAGAGAATTTTGTTTTAAAATGGAGGTGAGAAATTAGGTTGGAAAAGAAATCCTGCTGCTGTAAATCATGCTGTTGCATGCAGTCTGGCTTCTTAGGATGGATTAAAGACACCTTTTGGTAATGCAACCTTTTAGTCTCCACAACCTGGTTAATATGCCTTTATTGCACTTTAAATTGACTGTGAAAATCTTGGAACAATTCAAGGGAAAAAAATGAAGATGATGACATTTTAGCAATGAGAACACTGCCATGTCCTGAGAAAATATAATTTAATTGCAGTCTTAGGGACATTCCATTGGAAAAGCAGCATGGGATGTCCTGTATTTAGTACTTCTCTCAGTGGGTTTATCACAATAGGAAAAATGCTTATATGATACAAGTAATTATTCTGTCAGCACTAGAACTTTCAATGCACAGAGAGAAGTAGCAGAACTCTGATTTCCCATGTGCACTTAGGGTGATTTAAGCAGTGAGGCTTGTCCAAGAAAACAAAGGACATGTACTAAATTATAAGGAATCTCAATTACCTATTTATTTAAATTTCACATTCATACAGCCCTCCAAGTATAACCTGGAGGGATTACACAAAGATGCAGACTCATTTGGAAAATATTATACAGATATGTGGCTTCAACTGTGTTGTGTGATATGAAGATGTAAGTAGCTAAAACATCCTCAGCTTCCACAGTAATTTGACTGCTTATTCCTAGACTGCAAGTCACTGTTGTTTTAGTTTCTAACTTTGCTGCAGGAGAGAACATAGAAAATGCAAATTTTCATAGCATTTACTCTAAAACTTACCTCCTAAAGAAGAGGTCTTGTAATACACTGCTGCTTCCATAGCTATACTGTCTATGAAATAATCTGGTCTGGAAAAAATATTAAAAAAAAACAAAACAGATTTGGAAAATCATTTTTATCACTGTTTCTTCAGGTCACTGTAAGCACAAGCAAGCAAAAAGATTTTGTTTACTCTAAGAGTAGGTTCCATATTTACATCTAAGCCTTCCCAAGTGCTTTGACTTCTGACTCTTAACATGTATAGTGTATATATGTGATGAAACTATGTGATTTCACTGAACTAAGATCAGTTTTTTACTCATATTAGTGACCCTGAAGAACTGAATTTGGTCCTTAATAAGAAAAATAATATAAAATTGGCTTTCAAACTAAGTTATTTGCTCTTGGTGATGACCTTGTGCATCTTCATAAGCATGAGTTCCATGGGAAAATTAAATCACTTTGAGGAACCTCTCATCTTCCTGGAAATTATTTCTTTAAACAAGGAATCTCAGAGATGTAGAAGAACTGAGTATCTTAAAAACAAGTCAAGTCTACAATGAAAGGAAATTCTTCCAAGCATTATTGCTCTCATCAAACAGTTCATAGACCACAGTTATTCAAGGAGAGGGAGAGAGATGGACATTAGTAATTTATGTGCAGAAATTACTCACGAGATTAAGTGAGGATGATTGCCCATGGCCTTCAAACTCAGTAATCTCTCTACTTTTGTTGCAAAAGAGAGAATATGTTCCTTAAACTCCCACGGATCTGAGCTTATAATGCACTTACCCATTGATTTCAAGAAGCTCTTCAAATGGCACTGCTGAGAGAAAAGCTTCATGCACTGCACTCTGCCTTTTCATTGTGTTAGTCTAATACCTGCCAACGTATCTTTTTAATCAGCACATTTTGTCTTCAGGATGGACTTGCGAAGCACTGCTGGAACGGCAATAAAAATGGCTTTGTTTTTCTGCTGTTCGCAGGAGCAGNTTCAATTCTATTTTGCAAGACATAGTACTTAAAAATGTTGTTTAACAGAGACCATTTGGAGAGAGATCTAACACAGAGAATGACTGTAATCCTACCTCTTGCTGAGTCCTCACTGACTTTGGAGCTGCTGCCATACCACAAATTCAGAGTACTTCCTTTTTTGCATAAACTCTTTGCTGTGTTCATGGCTACTGACCAAAACAAGGATGGAAAATAAACTGAAATATAA